>SJYX01024138.1:219456-233584 GCA_006410675.1 Oreotragus oreotragus | reverse complement strand
ACAGATGTAGTATCATGTCATCTGTAAACAGTGACAGTTTAACTTTTCTTTTCCAATTTGTATTCCCTTTACTTCTTTTGATTTCTCTGATTGCTGTAACTAGGACTTTCAAACTGCGTTGAACAACAGTTACTAGGAGTAGTTTTAAATGAAAGCTGTTTAACAAGGTAAATATGAATATTTTAAATGTTATTTTGGTATTTTATTTAGCATCCCAGACATCACCTTTACATACTATTTTTGGGGGGTTGGTTCTGTATGTTTCTTCTTCATCCTTTACCTCTCACTTTAGACAGGTCAGGAAGGTGCCCTGGTAGCATTTCAGTTCAGTTCAGTGGCTCAGTCGTGTCCAACTCTTTGCATCCCCATGGACTGCAGTTCGCCAGGCCTCCCTGTCTTAGTACCTAGGGTAACATATAGCTGAACAGGACAGTTGGACTGTATGCAGGGTGGAGAGCATGGAAGGGTCTGGGGCATTCACCGGCTGTGGGGTTAGGGTGCATGGAAGTTTCTCCCTCATCTTTCCCTATTCCTGGGTTCCCATAACTGTGGTCAGAGAGTATCTGGTAGGTGGAATGCAGAGATCATTGGGAAAAGATGGGGTTCCTGGGGATTGGGATGTGAAAAACTTTTGACAGAGGCTATTTGGTGGCTGTTGGGTTTTGATATGTTTTAGAGCCAGTTGAGGTGTCTTCTGTTTGTGGGTCACTAGGCTCTGCAGGGCTGAATGGAATCAGGGAGACATAAAAGAGAGCAGGGTCTGGCTATTTTTTGACTGTTCTGATGACAACCAGGACTTGGGGTCTGAGGGAAAGCTAGCTGGGTGTTGAGAAACACCTTGCCCCAGAAATTTCAAGTTTGCCCATTTAGAACTTTTCCATGTTCTAAACTTGATTAGCCTCGAGAGGAAAAGGGAAAAGTTTCTCTAACTCTCTTTTCACTAACAGGGTCTGGCTATTTTTTGACTGTTTTGATGACAACCAGGATTTGGGGTCTGAGGGAAGGCCAGCTGGGTGCTGAGAAACTCCTTGCCTCAGAGATTTCAAGTTTGCCCATTTAGAACTTTTCCATGTTCTAAACTTGATTAGCCTCGAGAGGAAAAGGGGAAAGTTTCTCTAACTCTCTTTCCACTACTTCTCTAGGGACTCTCTGAACTTGACAGATTTAGTTCCTCAGTGAATCAGTCTCCCTGGGGACAGAGAGGCGCAGGAAAAATGGAGAGAGAGACACAGAGAACCATGGTTGGGCTCTCACAGCACTTTTGTCACTTTAATTTCCCCTAAATTGCTGGTGCGAGGTGTTCCCTCTTTCCCTGAGAGAGGAGAAAGTGGTAGTTTGCTGAGGCCTGCAGGCCTTGCCCAGCACTTATCATGTGAGGGGGCACCTGGGCTGATCCCAGAGCCACAGAACTGTGCAGTCCAGTCCCCTTCTCTGGAGGTGAGTGTCTGCCAGTGGTTCCCCTCTGTGAAGGAGCTAGCAGGAGAGGACTGGAATAAGAAGTTCTGGGCTTTGCTACCATGTAGAAGAAAGCCACCTGGAACATGAAGAATGGATTAAGCGAGCTGCACGGTGGACCCATTTCCGTCAGAGCAGAAAGCACATTTTGCTGTTGCGAGTGCTGGTGACAGAGCTCTCTGACATTACCTGAGACCATGCTGTCTCATCCCTCCCTATTTCTTCTGTGTGTACTTCCTATTCTCTAGGGTATCCCCAGGAAGAGGGGCCACAGACTGACCAGAGACGTCCTCTGTAAAGAGTGAAAGAGAGTCCTATCCTGTAAGCAGAAGGAAAATCAGGTCAGCATGGATACTCTTTGTTCATTCGTTGACCTGTTTGTGTTTCAGTCACTGATTTATCTACTGAGTAAATATTAAAGGAGTACATGTTTACTCTGTGTCATACTTTGTTCTTGGCACCAGAGGTTAATGAGGAGTACAGAGTGTGAAGAGGCACATGTGTAGCTTTAGAGATTCCAGAAGTGCCCCAGGGTCATAGACGTTTGAGCAGTGAGCTGTATGTGGTGAGGGAAGGAATCCAGTTAATCTCAGGAGCTCAGAGTGAGCCATTTTGATATTTTCGGACACCTTTCCTTACTTGTAGGGCTCAGGAGACAACTGAGAATATAGATGAGTAGATATTCTATGGGGACTTCCCACACTTCCCCAGGTTCCTAGGTCCAAAGCTGGCTGAACACAGGGACACATTTCCCATTTGAAAGTCTCTTCTTCCTGGAACTAGAAATCTGAAGCCCCAGACAAGCAGAGCATGCTGCCTTGTATCATAGCTACTTCTAGTTCCTGGTTCCAGATTTTGCAGTAGGAATGGTAGTGATGGAAGTTGGCAAGGGGAGTCCCAGTGTCTTCACTTCTCCTGTTCCCCTACACTCTGCAGTCCCCTGGTGACAAGAGGAATCATTGTCTCTGAGCTAGAAGTCACAGACTGGGAGCTAGTGAGGCTTCTCCTATTGAGGGGGCACATTCACTGTAATGAGCAGAAGAAAGTGACTTTTACCATAAGGAGGAAAAATTGGACAGTCAGCTCCAGGAAACTGGCTCCCAGAAGTCTGGAGAAGACTCAGTAGTTTGTCTCAAAATAGCTCTTATCTTATGACATCATCCTGAGTGGACCCCACCCCCCTGCCTGTCATCCTTCCCAGGAAGAATGATGATACAGATAACTAAATTGAAAACTTCAAAGTGAAGGTGAGGCAAATGAATCTGTGTTTAAAGGAAACAAGGAGAAGGAACCATGTCTCAGTGAGATTGACTAGGAATACTTTCTTGGAACTGTTGAAATGCAGTAGTTATTTCAGGGCATGGACATAACAGGCCCAGAAGACAGATTAGGACACTCAGGATGGAAGGGGTCATGGTCTAAATGAGTATGTTGTGTCTAGGGAAGTTGATAAGGTGATCAAGGAAGGGTGCAGGCAGAATGTCTAGTGAATTGAGCGACAAGGGTGATTCCTGGGGTGGGTGTGATCTTACGCATAGAGTGGTGTTGGTGATTATTTCTTACTTAACGGGACATGCCCACTTATCTTCATATATCATGCGTGTTGTTCATAAAACACTTAACATCAGCTTTTTATAGGGAACAGTGAAATATGGACCCTGCTGCTCATTCTATGGAGACTGAGAGCAGGAGGGGATATTTGTAAAACTGTGAATGTCTTTAGTGATTTGAAATTAACGGCATTTCGTCTTCCCTTTGCCCTCTAGATTTCAAAAACAGAAAAGCACACAGCTAAATGTTGAAAAATTACTCTAGCATCACTGAATTTTATCTCCTTGGCTTCCCTGGCTCTAAAGAACTACACAATATTCTATTTGCCACCTTCTTTTTCTTCTACTCTGTGACATTAGTTGGAAACATGGTCATCATCTTGACAGTCTGTGTCGATAAACGTCTTCAGTCCCCCATGTATTTCTTCCTGGGTCACCTCTCTGTCCTAGAGATCCTGATCACATCTGTGGCCGTCCCTCTGATGCTCTGGGGTCTGCTTCTTCCTGGGATGCAGGCAGTATCTTTGAGTGCCTGTTGTGTACAATTGTATTTGTACCTGTCTTTGGGAACGTCGGAGTTGTTATTAATAGGAGCGATGGCTGTGGACCGTTACGTGGCTGTCTGTAACCCTTTGAGATACACCATCATTATGAACAGCCACACCTGTCTCTGGGTGGTAATTGTGTCCTGGGTATTTGGCTTCCTGTTTCAAATCTGGCCAGTCTATGCCACATTTCATCTTACTTTCTGCAAATCAAATGTGAAGATGTGTATAAGAGACAGGTCCTAGAGATCCTGATCACATCTGTGGCCGTCCCTCTGATGCTCTGGGGTCTGCTTCTTCCTGGGATGCAGGCAGTATCTTTGAGTGCCTGTTGTGTACAATTGTATTTGTACCTGTCTTTGGGAACGTCGGAGTTGTTATTAATAGGAGCGATGGCTGTGGACCGTTACGTGGCTGTCTGTAACCCTTTGAGATACACCATCATTATGAACAGCCACACCTGTCTCTGGGTGGTAATTGTGTCCTGGGTATTTGGCTTCCTGTTTCAAATCTGGCCAGTCTATGCCACATTTCATCTTACTTTCTGCAAATCAAATGTGCTAGACCATTTTTACTGTGACCGAGGGCAACTGCTCAAACTATCCTGTGATAACAGTCTTTTCACAGAGTTTATTCTGTTTTTAATGGCTGTTTTCATTATTGTTGGTTCGATGATCCCTACAATCGTCTCCTACACCTGCATCGTCTCTACCATCCTCAGGATCCCCTCAGGCTCTGGCCGCAGGAAAGCCTTCTCCACGTGTGCCTCCCACTTCACCTTTGTTGTCATCGGCTACGGCAGCTGCTTGTTCCTCTTTGTGAAACCCAAGCAAACGCAGGCCGCTGAGTACAACAGGGTAGCATCACTGATGGTTTTAGTGGTGAACCCTTTTCTGAACCCTTTTATCTTCACTCTCCGGAATGACAAATTCATAGAGGCCTTTCGAAATGTCATGAAACGCTGCTATCAGCTCCTGAAGGATTAGCTGTGTCCCGAGGATGGACTCATTATCTTGGGCCTGAGTAAGCTGAAAGCACTGATTAAAATCTGAAATAATCATTTTCATCTGCAAACTGTTTGTGATCTACAATTTAACTTTTAAATACTGACATTGCTTAAACTGATAAGTGAGTCATTCTTATATGGTAGATTGTTATTTTTTAAGTGCTTATAGTCATTAATACATATTAAAATGCTTCTCACAAAATAAATGTAAGAACTGTAAACATACAAGTTATTAAAAAACACTGAGATGTTTGAAAGGGAAAAGCATTCAAAATGTTGTCCATTGTCTTACAGCTGACCTAAATGTTTGATTCTAGGTGCTGGGTCATCCTCACCTATATCGTTTTGTGATTTTCTGGTTTTCTCCTTGCTGGAAGTTCCCTATATTACTTCCATGAGTGATACCAGGTCCAACTTCAGGGATCAACATTATTGAGGCTTCTGCTCCAAGCTTCAACAGTGACAGTGACTTTCTGTAGATTATCTCGACCAGCAATTGCGTTCATCCTCTCCTAGTACTTTCTTTCCTCCTTCCTCTCTGTAGCTCTCTTTCTGTGGTTCCAGGTCTTTGATTCATTTCTGGGCTCTTCTTTTCCTTTCCCCCTCGCACCCCAAGTTTACCACACTATTTTCCAGCTTCTCACGAATTTGTCCTTCTTCCTTTTCTCCAGCATTGCCATTCTCATCATTCCTCTAATCATCACCCTGGTTCCTAACTGATCCCCTGTTTCTTATGTCATTAGCACAATTTTATCAGCATCTTTTTTTACAGCATCTTTGTAATAACAAAATATTGATAACTAATATCAATAGTGACTGGTTAAATAAATTATGTTTCATCTGTATAATAAAATATCTAGCTATAGAAAGATTAAAGAAGCTCTTTCTTAAATAATTAGAAACAATCTTTGGTCTATATTGTAAAGTGAGAAAAGTAAAGTACGTTGAATTTATTATTCATCCTTTTGTGTTAGGAAGGAATAGAAATGCATATAGATTCATATTTGCTTATATTTTCATATGAGCACCATCAGAAAAACCTAATAGATGGTTTACAGTTGGATTATAGTAGTGAGAATTGGCAGACAGAATGAGGAGGGGATCAAGACTTTTCACTCTATGCCCTTCAATATTCTTGTTATTATTTCATTATTACATGTGTAATCATAAATATGTATGCCTATTAAAAAGTTAATAAATGCATTTCTCTTATGTCTTAAGACATGTACTAATTCAGTTTCTCACCCTTGTAAATTGGAATTGCATATTTTAAATGTGTGAGCTTTATCATATGTAAATTATATCTTTGTAAAATTGGCCAAAAAAATTGTATGTTAGATGGTGGAAAAGTACTATGAGGAAAAGTGAAATAGGAATGAAAGGAACTATCTGTTGGGAGAGTGCTGAAATTTTAAATAAGGTTGTTGGGAAAAGTTTGAAAGAGGTGAAGTAGTGAGTCATGTAGACATTAGTTAAAGAACATTCCAGGCATGCAAACAATAAGCAGAGAGAACCCAGGGAAGGCATAAGCAACATGCTGGAATGGAGTAAGCCAAGAGGAGTAAGAGAAAATGAAATCAGAGAGGTAATCGAGATTTAGATCATGCGGAGCCTTGTAAGTCTTTTAAAGACTTTTTTTTTTTTTTTTAGGAGTGAAGGGGAAAACTACTGCAGGGTATTGAAGAATAGTGACAGAATCTGCCTAATAATTTAACAAGATTATTCTGACTCCTGGGTAGGCAATCAGTTGAAGGACAGGAAGAAAGAAGGAGGGAGATCCATTAACTTTTGCTGTATAAGACGCACACACAAAGCTCCAGTGACGTACAACAGTAAGCTTTTATTTTCATGCATTAGGGTTTCAGCTTATCAAGGCTCGGCTTAGCTGGTGGCTCTGCTAATCAGGAGGGCTTATCTATGAGTCTAAGAATTGGATGGTAGTCAGCTGGTTTATGGCTGGCTCTCCATTGATGTTGCAACTGGGGTATCTTTCCTCTTTCTGGGCCCAGCAGACTCACCTGGGCATGTTTTTCCTATAATGACGGCAGAACACAAGAAAGCCCAGGTGAAAACACTAGCGGCCTCTTAGGACCTGGGCTCAGATCTGGCATGCTGAATCTTCAGTCTCATTGTATTGTTCAGAGCCAGTTACATGGAAAAAAGTCCAGAATCAAAGTGTGGATGATATGCTGCTGCAGGACATGAGGCCAGGCAGAGGTTTACCAAGGTGTCCTTAATTCTCTTGGTTTGACTAAACTTAAGCTGGGCTTATTCCTGACTCTAGGCTGCTGGCATTTGCATTAGAACACTTGCAATTGTAAAATCTTTTTCTGTTCCTTTGAGATGTAAACTTTTTAAAAAACCTGCTGCCAGTTTTACATCCCAAAGAGGATTTTCTTGGGACTTGGGAGCCATACCTTTGAAACATAATCATCAAGGAAGAAAGTGCCCTTCCTTATTCCCAGTCTCTGTGGGAGGGGATGAGCCTGACTTTGATGGATACCAGATAGCAAGCAGAGATGGACCCATCACAGAAAAACACCTTTTACAAACTCAGGAAAACTCAGTGTGCTCAGCATTTATTGATCAACCTTTCCCAGCTAAAGTCCTGCAGTACTTTTCCAGTAGTTCATTTCTATGGTTAAAAACTCTCCCACTCTTTGAGTGAAGATAGTGCAGGCATGGGTTCCCTTTCCTGTTGCGATAACCTTGAATAGTCTTCTTTGCCTGTTTAATGTTGTCCAGGGCAAGTTTTGCTTTGACAGGGATGAAGAGAGTGAATATTTTAGATGATTGTCTAATTAGCCATCAGTTCAGTTCAGTTGCTCAGTCATGTCCGACTCTTTGCGACCCCATGAATCGCAGCACACCAGGCCTCCCTGTCATAGACCTTTACAATAACCTAGGCAACAGGTGATAATCATTTGGATGAAGGTGATGGCAGTAAAGTCTGTTTCTAAAGACTATATTTTATATATAACTAATCTAATATAATATCATCTTATTTATATCAATCTATAGACAACAGCATTTGTTTGGCTTTGATATGAAAAAAGAGATGAGTTAGTGACTACAAAATTTTTTGGGGGGGGATCTAAAAAACTAGAAGGATAAAATTGTATTAATTGAGATGAAATTCTGTTAACTGAGATGGTACTATGGAATAAGCCAGTTTGGGGGGAATATCAAGAGCTCAGTTATGAACAAATTAAGTGTGAGATGTCTAAAATTAAATGTCTAAGAGAACATGTTGAGAAGACAGACATAAAACCCTGGAGTTCAGGGAATTTCAGGCTGGATACATAAATTTGAGAGTGAATGTTCAATTCAGTTCAGTTCAGTTGCTCAGTCATGTCAGACTCTTTGCTGCCCCATGGACTTCAGCACACCGGGCTTCCCTGTCCATCACCACTATAGACAACAGCATTTGTTTGGCTTTGATATGAAAAAAGAGATGAGTTAGTGACTACAAAATTTTTTTGGGGGGGATCTAAAAAACTAGAAGGATAAAATTGTATTAATTGAGATGAAATTCTGTTGACTGAGATGGTACCATGGAATAAGCCAGTTTGGGGGGAATATCAAGAGCTCAGTTATGAACAAATTAAGTGTGAGATGTCTAATATTAAATGTCTAAGAGAACATATTGAGAAGACAGACATAAAACCCTGGAGTTCAGGGAACTTCAGGCTGGATACATAAATTTGAGAGTGAATGTTCAATTCAGTTCAGTTCAGTTGCTCAGTCATGTCAGACTCTTTGCTACCCGATGGACTTCAGCACACCGGGCTTCCCTGTCCATCACCAATCCCGGGAGCTTGCTCAAACTCACGTCCATTGAGTTGGTGATGCCATCCAACCATCTCATCCTCTGTCGTCCCCTTCTCCTCCTGCCTTCAATCTTTCCCAGCATTAGGGTCTTTTCCAATGAGTCAGTTCTCATCAGGTGGCCAAAGCATTGGAACTTCAGCTTCATCATCAGTCCTTCCAATAAATATTCAGGACTGATTTCCTTTAGGATTGGCTGGTTTGATCTCCTTGTAATCCAAAGGACTCTCAAGGATCTTCTCCAGCACCACAGTTCATAAACATCAATTCTTCGGTGAACCCAGGGATGGAACCCAGGTCTCCTGCATTGCAGGTGAATTCTTATCTCATCAGGTGGCCAAAGCATTAGAACTTCAGCTTCATCATCAGTCCTTCCAATGAATATTCAGGACTGATTTCCTTTAGGATTGGCTGGTTTGATCTCCTCGTAATCCAAAGGACTCTCAAGGATCTTATCCAGCACCACAGTTCATAAACATCAATTCTTCGGTGAACCAGGGATGGAACCCAGGTCTCCTGCATTGCAGGTGAATTCTTTAACAGCTGAGCCACAAGGGAAGTCGAAGAATACTGCAGTGGGTAGCCTATCCCTTCTCCAGTGGATCTTCCTGATCCAGGAATTGAACTGGGGTAGGAACTTCAGCTTCATCATCAGTCCTTCCAATAAATATTCAGGACTGATTTCCTTTAGGATTGGCTGGTTTGATCTCCTTGTAATCCAAAGGACTCTCAAGGATCTTCTCCAGCACCACAGTTCATAAACATCAATTCTTCGGTGAACCCAGGGATGGAACCCAGGTCTCCTGCATTGCAGGTGAATTCTTTAACAGCTGAGCCACAAGGGAAGTCAAAGAATACTGCAGTGGGTAGCCTATCCCTTCTCCAGTGGATCTTCCTGATCCAGGAATTGAACTGGGGTATCCTGCACTGCAGGCGGATTCTTTACCAACTGAGCTATCAGGGAAGTCCAAGAGTGAGTGTAGGTGGTATTTAAAGCTATGAGAATAACTGATTGGCCAAGNGAAGAATACTGCAGTGGGTAGCCTATCCCTTCTCCAGTGGATCTTCCTGATCCAGGAATTGAACTGGGGTATCCTGCACTGCAGGCGGATTCTTTACCAACTGAGCTATCAGGGAAGTCCAAGAGTGAGTGTAGGTGGTATTTAAAGCTATGAGAATAACTGATTGGCCAAGGGATGAAGCACAGATAAAGAGAATAATAATGCCCTGAGTTTTCAATATTTAGGGACCAACTAACAAATAGGAGTCAGAGAGGGAGACTGGGTAATGGCCAGCACAATGGGAGGTAAACCAGAAGAGTGATGTCTTGATATACTATGTCGTATTATCCTGAGAGGTCAAGTAAGATGACCACTGGATTTCACTCTGTGTAGGTTATTGATGAGTTTGATGATCTCACAAGAGAAGTTCTCATAACATTTTCTTGACAGCTCTAAAACTCAGGGAACATCATAAAAATCTTCTGTATCTTCAGCTTCTTCTTTGAATGTTACACAGGTCTTTGTGCTGTACTTGAAACATACTTCCTCTAAGGACACTGTGCACCCAGAGGTCCCTTGAAGTTATATGTACATAGAAGAAGGTCTTGTATGTACCAAGGGTGGGAATGCCTTGTAAATGAAGCATTGTGATTGATTCAGTTCTTTGTACCTGCAGTTGAGAGACACTGACCATGAACTGTAGCTTTGGAGATATTCAAATATCTCTGCTGCCTCAGACTCCTGGCTGGTAGTGAAGATGGTCTGAAGGAAGCTTGAGGACCCACTGCAGGAGACTTTGGTGAATCCTAAATCACCATGTCAGTCAGAGGTGAGGGGAAAGTAGAGGAGAGCTAAGACTTCTACTGCATTGTTACTTGGTCTGTGCTGCAAGAAACTCAGCGGATGAAGTAGGACTAACCTGAAGACAAAAGCTTCTGGAAGTGGGGGGTTGGCAGGAGGGACAATGGGCAAAGGCTACCTATACCTGATGCCTTCAGTCATCCATCCATCCATGTTGATTTGTCAACATCGAGGACAAGCAGATCAGTGACTTTACTCTTGGGACCAGTAGGTCACACAGAGAGGAAGACGAATTTGTGTGTAAGCCAGAGACAAGGAAAGCATGGCATTGATGTCCAGGGGGCCACAGAAATTTTGAGCCACCTTCCCCTGACTTGGGCAGGTTTTTATTCCCATACTGTAAAGGAGTAAACAGGTTGTGAGAAATGGTGTCTTGCCTACATTCAGCTTCTTGCAAATTAAAGACCCACTTCTTGGATGAAGCTCTCAACTTCAAATCTTCCACAATGTGTGTCCCACATTGTGTATTGCTGTTGACATACACACACAGTGTGGATATTATTTCATATATATCTAAAAGAGTTTTGTGAGCCAGGTATTATTGCTTCATGTAATAAGTAAGGGAATCAAGGCACAGGATGAATAAGAAATCCATATGGATTCACATATCATATTGGATGTACAATCAAAACTCTAATCCAATAGTTTATTAAATTTCCATTGCTTAAAAAAAAAATAATACCACTGCTTCCCAATAAGGCTACAGTTACTTAGCCTTCTAAGGATTCAGCAACCTTCCCCCCATTTTCCAGTGAAAGTGAAAGTCACTCAGTCATGTCTGACTCTTTGGGCCCCAATGGACTGTAGCCTGCCAGGTTCTTCTGTCCATGGAATTCTTCAGGCAAAAGTGCTTCTAATAACCTCCTTCAAGCAAGTTCTAACACATAATGTATTAATCTCATATTTAAACATTGTAAGTGGCCATGCTAATTAACCCCAAATGGGGAAGCCTAGGAATATAGAAACAGAGCTTAGTGCTGTAATAAAATATAAAACTGTCATCAATTTAATTCAACATACATAAAGTGATGTTCACAATCATTATAGTACATTTTTATTAGACATAAATGGTGATCTCTTTACTTGAGTGACTATAATTTCTAGTAGTTTTATACAAACTCCCCTACTGGCTTCAGTCAGTCAGTTCAGTCATTCAGTTGTGTCTGACTTTTTGAACAATTTAATTCAACATACATAAAGTGATGTTCACAATCATTATAGTACATTTTTATTAGACATAAATGGTGATCTCTTTACTTGAGTGACTATAATTTCTAGTAGTTTTATACAAACTCCCCTACTGGCTTCAGTCAGTCAGTTCAGTCATTCAGTTGTGTCTGACTTTTTGAGACCCTATGGACTGCAGCATGCCAGGCTTCCCTGTCCATCACCAACTCCTGGAGCTTGCTCAAACTCATGTCCATTGAGTCAGTGATGCCATCCAATCATCTCATCCTCTGTTTCCCTTTCTCCTCCTGCCTTCAATCTTTCCCAGCATCAGGGTCTTTTCCAGTGACTCTGTTCTTATGGCTTAATTCTTGTTAAATTAAAACACATACGTATTTCTTTTCTCTTTTCCATGTACCAAGAAGGGTCTGTAGCTGATGTCTTCCTGCAAGCACAGAGAACAGATAGGATGCCCACAAGACTTTTCTACCTTTCTCTTGCCTTTCTTTCAGTATGGCCAAATGAGCTCTTTTTCCTCCTGCATGTGGCTTTCCTGTGTCTCTGGAGTTCCCTTTCCACCAAATGCCCACAACTTGCCTCCATCCAATGTCTCCTTGAGCAGTCCTCCTCTNCGCCCACAAGACTTTTCTACCTTTCTCTTGCCTTTCTTTCAGTATGGCCAAATGAGCTCTTTTTCCTCCTGCATGTGGCTTTCCTGTGTCTCTGGAGTTCCCTTTCCACCAAATGCCCACAACTTGCCTCCATCCAATGTCTCCTTGAGCAGTCCTCCTCTTTTTCTAGTCTGTGGTCAGCTGACCCAGTCCTGGGTCAGTGTGGTACCAACCAGTGCTGGCATCTTTGGGGTGAGTAGATTGTACCTGGCAGCACGATCTCTCTAGAACTGCAGGCAGGAATATATTATGACTACTGGGTCCCAAGGAACTATACCAAATTCTTAATATATACTCAACAAACAGATCATCAAAACCCATTAAAATGGAGATTCAGGCCAAGACCAAGGAAATATTTAGCTTATTTCTTTAGGACTTTGCTGAAGAACAGAGATTCAGTTCCCTGAAGTATGGTCGTCTTGGGTGTTAGGTAGTCTTCAGAGAGGTTTCCTAGCAGATTCCTGCCCTGCCCAGCTCCCTCTCCATTCCCATGAACAGTGCTGTCTCTGGTCCTAGCTTAGCTCTCAAGACCATTCCTAGGCCTGGCCTCAAAGCAGATTGAAGAGGGCCTCTGCTGTCCCTCCCCAGGTGGGCTGGAGGGTATGAGAACAGGGGTCTCCTGGGAATAAAAGTGAGCTCCAGAAGCTGAGTTTATCCCTCTTCCACTCTTGCTATTCTTTGAATGACGTTCACACCTGCTCAGTCTGCAGTTTCTCCCTGGTAGTATGGTCGTGTGCTCTGAGGACAAAACAAAGCCTGTTGATCGGTCAGAAGTCCTTGGTTCTATAGAAGCAGACCTCATCTCTGTAATAACCAGCTGTCTCCATCAAACTGAGTCTGTCTCCTGGTGATATTAATAGTATCCAGTCCCCCAAGGTGGAATGCAGAAGCTGATTTCCCCCAGCAGCCAAGGACCTCTACTAGTAGACAAATGGAATAGGAGATCATTTGATTAGTTGACCAATGTAGCTCCAAAGCCACGGGTGTGACTCTCACAGGTAATAGGGTCTCGGGGAGTTGCTGATTCAGAAAGAGGAGCTTGCCTCAGCTGTGTGTCTGCAAGTATATTTGTGGAGGGCCTGGTGCTTTGGCACTGAGGAACTATTAGGGGGTTCTCCAGTGACCTGTGGAAGACAGACGTAGGAATTTGATGTTTTGTATCTCCCGGATCAGTCCCAGTTGCCAATATGCTCGTTTGCTGTCTCCGCTGTATATTTGTTGTTCTTGTCAGAGGCCACAGAGAACTTCATCATTGGGCCTTCTTCTCACAGATCCAGCGGTAGGTAATGTTACATGAAGCAGCATCATATGTCTTTGTTAGGCCTATGGTCACACAGTGGAAATTCTGACCCTGATTGGTAACGCTAGTTGAGAAAAGAAAGCATGGTTAAGGCCTGTCTTTTCAGCCCTGCCTTTTCCTGGTTCTGGTACCCCCTCAGCATCCCCACGGAGAAGGAGATGGCAACCCACTCCAGTATCTTGCCTGGAGTGTCCCAGGGACAGAGGAGCCTGGTGGGCTGCCGTCTATGGGGTCGCACAGAGTCGGACACAACTGAAGAGACTTAGCAGCAGCGGCAGCAACATCCCCAAATCCAGCTCAAAAACTGATGCTTTCCCGTCAGCTCTCCTGTGAGCTTTTATGGACTCGTTGTCTTGGATTAACTCACTCTGTTTGGTTAGAAACACCTCATGGGTTGTTTGTCCCCTTTTCTCCCAGACATAATGTTTTAGTGCTGGAGGTCCTATGTTTTCAGTAAGAGGCCCAAGAGGAGAAGGAGGAAGGAGATTTCTCTTCCTTTCCTGGACACCAGCTGGCTTTATGAAAAACTTGGTTGGTCTTTTCATATCTCTTTTAACTGTCTTTTAATCTGACAGGAAATAGTCTGGTTTCATGGGAAGGTCATAAGTTTTGGAGCCAAGTGGATGCAGGGTCGAACTGCAGCTCTACCACACCCTGCTGCTGCTGCTGCTGCTAAGTCACTTCAGTCGTGTCCGACTCTGTGTGACCCCATAGACAGCAGCCCACCAGGCTCCCCCGTCCCTG
>SJYX01024138.1:197911-218009 GCA_006410675.1 Oreotragus oreotragus | reverse complement strand
TGGATTTTCCAGGCAAGAGTACTGGGGTGGGGTGCCATTGCCTTCCCCGTACCAAACCCTGGCTTTGTGATATTCAACACATTTCTAAGTGTCTTATCCTCAATTCAGCTGTCTGTTAAGTGGGAATCAATAAAGGCTTTTCCTAATAGCATCATTGCGAATACTACAAGGAATGATGTGTAAAGTGCTTAGCAAGGGCCTGAATGAATGTTCACTTACTCCTCTCTATGAGCAGCTGGTTATAGTTTGGGGAACTGACTTGCTTTCTATCTGACTCACTGTTTTCATAGGTCCACTGGAAAGTCATGTTCCCCACCATGGCTATGGCCATGGAATAATACATAGGACATAGATCTTGGGAGTTAAAGTTTAATAGCTTTAAGGCATAGACAACTTGTTTATAATAACCTTTCTTTAGATAGAGAAGCCACATCTGGGGAACTTATAAGAACTTAGTTAAAAAAAATGTGATCTCTGGGTTAAAAGATACTTATGAGATGTATCAAACGTGATATGTATGTGGATTTGTTTGGATCTTGATTTGAACACAATGATTTTTTGAATGAACAGTCCTCTCTACTCAGAAATGTTTGATATTTTCCATAATAAAAAATTTACCCCAAAAATGTGTCTCTGGGGATAAGTGTGTTGGAATAAAGGAGAGGAAGAGAACATGCAGCTAAGTCTCAGCCTTTGTGCTGTTCCAGGGTAAACCCACTGAGTCTTGGGTCTAGTCTCTAGAAGCAGCTAAGATCCCAGAAAAACGTGAGATGTCCACGTACTTGCCGTTAAACTCAGCGTTGTTGATCCAGTGCCACTTTTTCTCTACAGGCTGGTATAATAAGCCAATAAAATACTTCTCAGCACCACTTATGTCCTGGAGAAATTTCTAGAAATTAAAAAGAGATAAAACAATCAGCAAAAAGTTCTTTTCTGCTGCTTTCTTTGTGCCAATGGACTCATGATTATATCTTATTCTAGGAACAAGTAAAGGACTCCAGGGCTGGCTATCCCTGGCACTGCCTACCAACCCTAGAGAAGTGATTCTCATTTTACCCAGAGCATATCATGAGGAGGTCTTGTTAAAACATAGATTGCTGGGCTTTGGTTTAATAAGTCTGGTGTAAGGGACCAAGAATTTGCATTCCTAACAAATTCCCAGGTGATGCTGATGCTTTGAAAATGAAGGAGGAGGGGACTATAACATCTAAAAAAGGGTAATTTAAAATACAACTTTCTTTGATCTACTCTGCATAAGAATGTTTTCATTGCCAGAAGTTTTACATTCCAAATAAGAATGGATCATCTTGGAGAAGGGAATGGCAACCCACTCCAGTATTCTTGCATGGAGAATCCTGTGGACAGAGGAGCCTGGTGGGCTGCTGTCCATGGGGTTGCACAGAGTTGGACACGACTGAAGCAACTTAGCATGCATGCATACATTAGAAAAGGAAATGGCAACCCACTCCAATATTCTTGCCTGGAGAATCCCAGAGACAGAGGAGCCTGGTGAGCTGCCGTCTATGGGACTGCAGCAAGTCAGACACAACTGAAGTGACTTAGCAGCAGCAATAGCAAGACTGGATCAAGTAAATTCCTTGAATACTTGGCAAGGGAAAACAGGGAGATTTGAAAGTGTGTTGCCAAAGCTGATAATGCCACAAGAAATAATCAGATATCAACAAAGTTCTGTCTAGTCAAGGCTATGGTTTTTCCAGTAGTCATGTATGGATGTGAGAGTTGGATTATAAAGAAAGCTGAGTGCTGAAGAATTGATGCTTTTGAACTGTGGTGTTGGAGAAGACTTTTGAGAGTCCCTTAGACTGCAAGGAGATCCAACCAGTCCATCTTAAAGGAGATCAGTCCTGAGTGTTCATTGGAAGGACTGACACTGAAGCTGAAACTCCAATAGTTTGGCCACCTGATGTGAAGAACTGACTCATTGGAGAAGACCCTAATGCTGGGAAAGATTGAGGGCAGGAAGAGAAGGGGACGACAGAGGATGAGACGGTTGGATGGCATCACTGACTCAAAGNGGCAACCCACTCCAGTATTCTTGCATGGAGAATCCTGTGGACAGAGGAGCCTGGTGGGCTGCTGTCCATGGGGTTGCACAGAGTTGGACACGACTGAAGCAACTTAGCATGCATGCATACATTAGAAAAGGAAATGGCAACCCACTCCAATATTCTTGCCTGGAGAATCCCAGAGACAGAGGAGCCTGGTGAGCTGCCGTCTATGGGACTGCAGCAAGTCAGACACAACTGAAGTGACTTAGCAGCAGCAATAGCAAGACTGGATCAAGTAAATTCCTTGAATACTTGGCAAGGGAAAACAGGGAGATTTGAAAGTGTGTTGCCAAAGCTGATAATGCCACAAGAAATAATCAGATATCAACAAAGTTCTGTCTAGTCAAGGCTATGGTTTTTCCAGTAGTCATGTATGGATGTGAGAGTTGGATTATAAAGAAAGCTGAGTGCTGAAGAATTGATGCTTTTGAACTGTGGTGTTGGAGAAGACTTTTGAGAGTCCCTTAGACTGCAAGGAGATCCAACCAGTCCATCTTAAAGGAGATCAGTCCTGAGTGTTCATTGGAAGGACTGACACTGAAGCTGAAACTCCAATAGTTTGGCCACCTGATGTGAAGAACTGACTCATTGGAGAAGACCCTAATGCTGGGAAAGATTGAGGGCAGGAAGAGAAGGGGACGACAGAGGATGAGACGGTTGGATGGCATCACTGACTCAAAAGACATGAGTTTGAGTAAACGCCAGGAGTTGGTGATGGACAGGGAGGCCTGGCGTGCTGCGGTCCATGAGGCCGCAAAAAGTCGGGCACGACTGAACTGATTGAGTGCCTGCTAAAATGACAGTGACCTTAGACATCTTACTTTCTGCATTAAATTAATGGGTCACAAATCACTCTGGCCAGAAACCTGGGAGTCCCCTGGACTCTCCTGTATTCTTCACATTCCTCCCATTATCAGTGGCCATCCAAGCCCACTTAAGTATTCTCTCCACACCATGGTTATTGCCTTCATTCCTCCTAATATTTTTCTTCCCTGAAATACTCAATTATTTTTAAAGCTCTTTTACCAGATTTACTCATTTAGTAAACTTTTTTTTTGAGTATCTGTTGTGTGCCAGGCATTGTATTAGGTTAGAGATACAGAAATAAATTTGCTTCTTTTTTAAAAAAAATTATGATCTAAAATGGGTTGGCAAGATATGGGCAGTGGGTCAAATTCAGACTGGAGCAAATTTTTATAAACAAGGTTTTAATGGAACAAGCCGTGGCAATTTGTTACATATTGTGTATAGCTACTTTTGAACTATGATGGCACAATTAAGTAGCTGTGACAAAGAACATATGACCTGAAAAGTGTAAAATATACACCATCTATGTTTTTAAAAAAAGTCTGCTGACCCATGGTCTAAAACAAGGGTTCTTAACCCTTCTATCTCTTGCTGGAAGCAGGGATGGTTTCTACAGGGATCTATAAAACCGCTGGAATTTTATTAAAAATATTGTGCTTATGTAATGTTTCTGGAAAGAGAGGAATAGAGTTCATCACCATTTCTAAAACCTCAGTTATCCCAACATGTTGAGAATCCACAGACCTAATAAGAGAAGATAAGAGTTGACCAGCACAGGAGGGTACCCCAGGTGTAGTGCTTTTAGGAAATATGTATTAGATATGGACCAGGAGGACTTCCCCCACGGCTCAGAGGTAAAGAATCCACCTGCAATGCAGGAGCCACAGGAGATGCAGGTTGGATCCTTGGGTTGGGAAGATCCCCTGGAGAAGGGCATGGCAAACCACTCCAGTATTCTTGCCTGGTGAATCCCGTGGACAGAGGGGCCTGGTGGGCTACAGTCCATGGTGTCTCATAGAGTCAGATGTGACTGAAGCAACTTAGCACGCATGCATGCCCAGGGAGAAAGGAGCGAGTGAATAATTATACCTGGATTTCGGGGTCTATATAAAGACCGTAGATGAGGTAATATGTGAGATGGATGGATTTGGGGAGATAGTTATTGTAAGGCAAGTGCTGGGAGCGGGGTGTGTGTGTGGTGGTGGGGTGGTGGGGTGTTCAGGATTGGACTTCCTAGAAAAGGAAGCATTAGATCACCGGCAGACTGCAGAGTGTGCGTGCGTGCTCAGTCACTTCAGTTGTGTCCGACTTTTTGTGACCCCATGGACCGTAGCCCGTCAGGCTCCTCTGTCCGTTGGATTCTCCAGGCAGGAATACTGGAGTAGGTTTCCATTTCCTCCTTCAGGGGATCTTCCCAACCCAGGGATGAAGCCCGCTCCTCTTCGTTTCCTGCATTGGCAGGCGGGCTCTTCACCACTAGCGCCACAGGCTGGAGCATCTGTGGAACTACAAGATGCCGAATTCGGTTGGTGCAGAAATAGGAGGGAGGTTCAGAGACAGGATTGGAGAGAAGGCAGAGGCTGGGCCATACAAGGCTTACATGTCATGTTAGGGAAACTCGACCTTTAACTCACTTCGTTTTGGAAAATGGCACAGACAGTTTAGAGCCTTAGAGCCATTAGTAAGTCAGATCTGTGGAGGAGAGGTAAGAAGTGGCAAAACTAGGGGCAAGGAGAGAAATTAGAAGAATCCCAAAGAAATCCAGGGGAGAGCTGAATGATTTGCTATGGAGATAGCAGGGAAAGAACTTGGTTAGCAGCTAATTTAGGAGAGAAGCGAAAAGGCAAAGTCCCGGAAAACTGTCAGTGTTCCATTTCGGTTGACATGATGACTCACCAGTATTTGCGATACAAGAGGAGCAGTTGGAGTAAAATACATTTGATTTCGTTTCAAGCATGGTATGTTTGTGGTGGTTTTGAGACACCTAAGTGGAATGTGATACACTTTCTGGTCTAGGGAAGGGAATTGAAGATGTGGATATGAGAGTCATTAGCAAGCCATTGGTGCGATGAGCTTTTTCTGGGCTTAGCATGAGTGTAAGTGTAATGCCAAGGATGGCTTTCGAGATGCATCAACCCTTAAGGGTTTAGTAGAGGAACAGAGGTTATGGACTTCCTTTCCCGTTCTCCTCTTTTCCTCTTTCCTCTTTCTCTTTTCTGCACTCTGCCTTGCTCTTGGTTTTCTACTTTAAGGCACTTTTCTCTTCCCACTTGAGCCCTTAGCCCTAGAGGAGCTGTATCATCACCATCCCTGCTCACTGTTGGGCACCTACTGCTGAGATTCACAGAGACGCTCTCATAAACTCTTCAGCACCAGGGACTTTTTAGAGGAAGTGGGAAGGGAAGAGCGGAAAGAAGCTAGAATGCTGTGTGCAGCACAATGTCTGCCGCTGCTGAGTTGCTTCAGTCGTGTCCAACTCTGTGCGACGCCGTAGACGGCAGCCCACCAGGCTCCCCTGTCCCTGGGGTTCTCCAGGCAGGAACACTGGAGTGGGGTGCCATTTCCTTCTCCAATGCAGTGCTCAGCAAGTACTTAGGGTTTGAAGGAGAGGCAATTATAAATAAAATTATGGCCTAAAATTCAGTTGCTCAGTTGTGTCCGACTCTTTGCAACCCCCTGGGCTGCAGCCCACCAGGCTCCTCTGTCCATGGGGATTCTCCAGGCAAGAATATTGGAGTGGGTTGCCATTTCCTCCTCCAGGGGATCTTCCCAACCCAGGGATTGAACCCACAGGTCTTGTGTCTGTCTCCTGCATCAGTAGGCAGATTCTTTACCGCTAGCACCACCTGGGAAGACTTAAAATTGATTAGAGTGTGGGTTTTGGACTTAGAGAGATCTCAATTCGATTCCATGTGCTATCATTTATTAGGTATATGACCTTGATCAAATTATTTTCCTGTGCCCAAATTTTTTATATTTAAATTTTATTCCATTTATTTAAGCATGAAAGTTCACTTCTTAAAATCTAATTTTTATTGGAATATAGGTGCTTTCCTAGTTTTCCCATATATAAAATATGAAGAACTATAACTCCTCAGAATTGTTATTATGATAAAAAGAGATAATAAAGCTTTTTAAATATAGTGTGAGCTATTTTTATTCTCATAATTGCACACTGCAACCCCAATTCTATGACCTGATTCTTTGTTTTGCATATTACTTTGTTATTTAAAAACTTCCTTACTCATTAGGCTGACTGGGATCAAACATTAACAGCTCACGTCTGAAAAATTCCATAGTTTTAAAAGCTTTATACACATCAGCTCATTTAGTCATTCCCTGTATTTTAAATGTCCTGGCCCCTCCCCAACACACTGCTCATGGGAGACACCATTGAGTGTGGATTTCATTAGCTCAGATGGGTCCGAGAAACACACCCCACTGCTATTGAGAAGAGCCTCCCACCCCGTGTCCATCCCACTCCCACCCATCCCCTGCTCCACAAATCAAATTGCCCCACCAACTCAACTCCACCCACTGAGGCTGGGGAAGGGGATACTGCTTTCTGTACCATTCCATGGGCTCACCAGTTTCTCTGGCGTGTTGACAATGGCCAACGTGGATCCTTTTTCTTTGCAAAAGTTCATGCTCTTGTTCCAAGACAATTCCGATTTGGACAAGAAAAAACATCTTCCTTGATGAAAATCCCACCCCTTGGGGCAGACTACAGAAATCCAAGAAAAGAGAGGATGAGATTAGTGAGATTTTGGATGTGTACCTTGGGAGTGAAACATAAGACAGTAGGATGTGGGTTTCTTTATAATTATTATACCAATACAATTCTCTTCAATCCAGGAAGAAATTTCATCCACTTTAGCCCCAGTTTCCCTGTCTGTAACATGAAGGGAATGATGATAAGGTCATTATGGCCCCATTGAATCAAACAGTTTCATAAGAGAGGAGACAATGGGAAAAGTCTCTAAGAATTCACTGCCTAAGAACCCGGAAGTGGAGAGGGCTAAAAGCATGCACTGTACCTGTTCCGTAGCTCTCTGTTGGAGTGAAGCTGACAGTGCCATTCCCCAAAATCTGCGGAACTGAAATGAAAAGAAAACCTGAAGATAGCTGGATGATGGATGTGATACACAAATGTCGCAGCAGATGTCCAGAATAATTAACAAGGGACTCTTTGCCACTCTGTGTTGGAATTTTTCAGATTTTTTTTCCTTTGGAACGTCCATCCAACTACTACTATTATTTGACCTGCCTCAGGTCCTATTTTAATGTCTTCTCTTTGGTGTCTCATATATACCCTTGACGGGCTTCCCAGGTGGCTCTAGTGGTAAAGAACCCGCCTGATAATGCAGGAGACATGAGAGGTGCGAGTTCGATCCCTGGATTTGGAAGATGCTCTGGAGGAGGGCACGGCAAGCCACTCCAGTATTCTTGCTTAGAGAATCCCCATGGACAGAGAGGCCTGGTGGGCTACAACCCATAGGGTTGCAAAGAGTTGGACACGACTGGAATGACTTGGCACACAGTCACATCTGCTTTTGACAGTGTGAAATGCCAAGAAAAAGAGCAGGAGACAGGAAGAGGATGCACTTAGTACCAGAAAGGAAACCTCCCTGTTCTTCCTCATCTATACCTTTTACAGTGTTTTCCCTTTTACAGAGCTGTTTGGAGCGCTTCTCTCCAGGTTCCACAGAGCACCTTTGCTGCTCTCCCCACTGCTGGTGTCTTAAACCCTATGTGAAAACCCATAGTCCCGATGGGCAGCTCTTGACTCTCTCTCATTAGCAATTATCAGCTCTAAGGACTGTGCTAACTGGAACAAGAGTCAGAAGTAGAGGATGTTGGCAGGCAAGTAGGCAGATGGACATTCTAGAGGTTTCTCTTTTGTTTTTTGGCTATAGCACATGGCATGTGGGATCTCATTTCCTTGACCAGGGGTTGAATCCATGCCCTGCCCCCCGCCCCCCCGCCACTCCCAGCAGAAGCGCAGAGTCTTAACCACTGCTGGACTGCCAGGGAAATCCCCAGAGATTTCCTGTGAGCAGAGAAGAGTCCATTCATCTCTTTAAACATAAAAGGAGAATCAGTAGGCCTCCAAGAGGCCTCACTATTTTTGGGGAACACTGGCTGTTGGAGCAGGTCATTACAGTGGCTCCAGAGGTCAATCAGACTTTTCCTCAATGGACCAGTTGTTTGTCCATGGTGGTTGAAGACCAGTTTAGTTTACCCAGATGCCAGTTAGCTACTTACAATCATATATAAAACATGCAAGTTATCATTCACTTTTTATTTCAGTCCCCTGCTCAAAGGCTCTTTGTAATATAGCTTAACCTGATTTTCATTAGAAACTCGGGGATTATAACTGAACAAAACTGTATACATATTTCATGAGTGTTTCCTCCTTTTGGCTCACTGTACCTACTGGGTGCCTCAGTTGCTACAAAAATGAAGAAGAAATTATCTTTCTGATAAAGAAGTGGTTAGTAATAGGTTTGTCTTAAGAGCAAGTGAGAAGGAGATCCTTGGAAAAGCTTCAAAAGGAGATGGGGTTCATAAGGAGAGCCGTGCCTGACATGTCTTTATCCCCCATAGCTTCTGGCATTGGACTTTGTGCTTTATAGATGAGAGTTGACTAATTTCTCCTGTTTTCAGTCTCCTTCTGTGTTTGGTCTAGCATACTGCTTGGCACCAAAAAAAAGGTGTTGAATATAATTTTTGATGATTTTTGTGGGGCATGGGTTTCTTTAAACAATTCTTTAAACGACAGGGTTTATAAAGGACTTTCACATCACATTACACTAAGTTCAGTTCAGTTCAGTTCAGTCACTCAGTCGTGTCCGACTCTTTGTGACCCCATGAATCGCAGCATGCCAGGCCTCCCTGTCCATCTAGTTATACATAAATCATCCTCATTGCCAAGAAGAAAACAGGATCTGAAATTTCACCGAGTCTAGCCTTGGTTTCTCATTTCTAAGAGTAAGAAAATTAACGGAAAGATCTTTGTTTTTCTGGGTGTGCTGCATTAATTTTACAGCTTTACTGAGATATCACTGACACATAACATTGTATGAGTTTAAATATACAACGTGATGATCTCATACATGTACATATTGCAAAATTATCAACACAATAAGGTCGGTTAACTCCTCCGTCACCTTGCATAATCATCTTTTTTTGTGTGTCGGGAGAACATTGAGCATCTACTCTTCTAGCAACTTCCTTGCATACATTACACTGTTAGTACTTACAGTCACTATGTTGTACATAAGAGTTTTGGAACTCATTCATCTTATAACAATTAGCAGCTCTTTACGAACTCATTCTACAGAAGAATGTCTAGGGGAAGGAGGCTTTGAGAAAGGTCTCTAAGACTTAAGCACAGAAGAACCTGGAGAGGGGAGAGGAGGTTATTTTCATGTACATTACCTGTTCCAGAGCTCTCTGTGGGAATGAAGATGACATTATTTTTGCCAAAAATCTGTGGGACTGCAAAGAAAATCAGCTGTTGACTCAGCCTCAAAGGTGGCTGTGCAGTGAGTGTTACACACAGAAGTTACTGTGGGGCTGGTGGGACATAGTGCCTGTCAGTGGGACAGGTTGAGCTCGCTGGCTCAGGTCAGCCAAGATAGGCATGTGCTTCCTGTGGATATAGTCACTCATTCTCACCCTGCTCTCTTACGTGGTAGAAACTGCACCTTGAGATTGGGCCATATGGTCGATACCTCTTACCCAACTGTTGCCTCCAAATCACATTTCCTTCCTCATTTATCTTCCCCACAGGCTTCTGAGGCTGGAGAAGATTTTACTTGCTGCAACTGTGGTAAAATCTTTTGATATGAGGCCTCTTTTTTCTGAACATTTGGATGAATTAGTCTCTGTGTACATAAAAGAAAATATCTTGCCCAGTGAAACCCCATTAACCCTTAATGTATCTCCAGGTGGCACTAGTGGTAAAGGACCTATCTGCTAATGCAAGAGACTTAAAAGACCTGAGTTTGATTCCTGGGTTGGGAAGATCCCCTGGAGGAGGGCATTGGAGAGGCAGCCCACTCCAATATTCTTGCTGGAGAATCCCCACGGACAGAAGAGCCTAGTGGGTCACAGTCCATGGGGTTGCAAAGAGTCAGACACAACTGAAGCGACTTAGCACGTCCCACAGCTTATCATTGGGTTGGACTAGAGTTGTATTTTCAAATTAGCAACTATAACAAGCACTGCAGAGTACTTCAGCTGAGATTACCCAATGAATACTCTAGGGGCAAAAATTTTGTGTGGAAGTCTAATCATCAGACACTGCTCTGTTTTGTATCTCCAACGGAGACCAAGAAACCCTGCTCATTGTGTGTGTCTGGGAATGAGAAGGGCCATCAATTGGCCTCAGCTGGAAAGTCTTGAGCATTTAACCTTTATATTCAACCCTGCATCCTAAGGGAAGGGTCAAGAACAGTACAATCTGAGTTGCGGTAAGAAGTTGATTAGATACTCACAATAAAGCAGAAATAAGGTCATTCCAACAATCTTAAGCACCACTATTATAAGCCCAGAGATTATCATATGCCAGTTCATGATGCAGGAGATGAGGCTGCCTGTGGGGATGAGAGCAGAATATCACCATCAGAATCTGGGACAAGGCTTCTTTCCAGTGGGGGATGTGCCAGACTCTCAGAGCACCCCTTAGGGGCTGGGAAGCCAGGTATGACATTGATAGTTGCAAGGAAGAGACCCAGCACTTACCCAGAAGACAAGGAGGAACTTGTGCTCCTTGGGAACCTCTGAACTTGGTGTGCTGCCTCTCCTCTGCCATCCCTAGCTCTCAGCCTCAATCCTGTTCCCATCTGTGGCTCTTAAACTCTGTCTGATGAATAAATCCTCTCCTGGACTTTGAGAACCCTTAACCTTGAAATGATCCTTGCTCCCCGGGCCTTTCATCTGTAGTCTTGGCCATACGGTCTAAGCTCTCAGAAGTCACTGTCTTCAAAAAACTCTGCCAGGAGTCCGACAGACAGGACAAGTGTCCCTGAGGTCCTTGGCTTGGGAGCAAAGCCAACAATCTGTATAGAGAGGACACACAGAGACTCACCTGATGTCTCCCTGGAAGACTGGTCTGGTCTGCAGGAGGGGATCTTTCCCAGTGCTCTTGTGCTCGGTGTGGCGGGTGGAGGTCCTTCCAGTGAGAACAGGCTCCTTGTGTGTGGGCAGTGTCCTTCCTTCCTTACATAGTCTCTGTCTCACCAGCATCCCTGAGCAAACACTTCTTCCTGTTCAGTGTTCTTGGCCAAGGAGCGGGAGGGGCTAGGAGAGGAAGGGAGTAGCCTCTAAAAGAGGAAGGTCCCCGCCAAAGGGGTTCTCATAGAGGGGAATGATTGTAGGATTATTTAGGAAATGGAATATCTTAATACCAACTTGTTCTGTGTGTCCGAATCTCCTTGAAATAGAGTGGAAAGAAAATGTAGTGAAATGTTAACAGATATGAGTCTGGGTGAAGAGTGCCTGTGAATTATTTGGACTTTCCTTACAACATGTCTGCAAATCTGAAATTGTCAAAATAAAAAATTTTAAGAAAAGAAGTTCATTTGAAGTCATTACTTTTAATAAGGAGGTCCTCATATGTCCCATTTGTTCCATAACTGCAACCTGGCTCTCTGCTCAGTCCCCTTTATCATGGACTCCTTCTCGCTGGTCCCACCCAACAGCTCACCTCTTTGGCCTTATGTCTCGAGAAGGTGATGATTATTCAGTATTTCACGACCATGGTGCTCTGCTGGATACAGGGGATCTGGTGAGGGTGGATAATACAGAAGTCTTATATCAAGGATATATGACATTAGAAGACTTCATTTTATTACACTTTTCCTACTGTAAAGGCTATGTGTACTCATTGGGGCTTCCCTGATGGCTCAGGTGGTAAGGAATTTGCCTACAGTGCAGGAGACCCAGGCTCGATCCCTGGGTCAGGAAGATCCCCTGGAAAAGGGAATGGCAACCCACTCCAGTATTCTTGCCTGGAGAATTCCATGGACAGAGGGGCCTAGTGGGCTACAGTCCATGGGATCATAAAGAGTCGGACATGACTGAGTGACAAACACAAACTAATTACAAAAAATGGTTAGAGGAGCTTTCCTGGCGGTCCAGTGGCTAAGACTCTGTACTCACAGTGCACAGGGCCTGGATTTGGTCCCTGGTAAAGAAGCTGGATTCTGCACGCTACAACTAAAGAACCCACCTGCCCCAGTGAAGATCAAAGAACCTGCTTGCCCCAACTTAGACCCGGTGCAGCCAAACAAATAAATAAATATTTTAAAAAGTGGTTAGAAAATACTGTCAAGGAAAGTTATGAGAAAGAAAATAATGTTCATAAAATTTTACATTTAGCAATAGTTGCTGTTGAGATCTCTGGGTGTGTATACTTTATAGATGAGCAGGTAGATAAGAAGATAGATATGTAGATAGATAGATAGATACTGGGTCATTTAGAAAACTGGGATCATACTGTGTATATTATTTGTAATCTAGGCACTATAGCTTAAATTCACACTGTGTTACAGGTATCCTGTCAAGTCAAAATATAGGTGTTTGATGATATATTATTATTGCATATACATTTATATGATTTATTCAACAATTGGACCACTGTAATTCTTCTAGTAAAGTGTATCTTCTGACTAGTTTCACTTTTCACTGAGATGTTCCACAGACAACCCAGTGGACATACCCTCGGGTGTAATATTTACCATCCTTTGCTAAAACAGGGCTTCCATTGTGGCTCAGCGGTAAAGAATCCACCCACAATGTGGAAAACCTGGGTTCGAGCTCTGGGCTAGGAAGATCCCCTGGAGAAAAAAAAGTACCAGGATCCAGCCCCAGTTGGATCCAGGGTGTCCGAAACATGGATGGCAAGGTGAGAGAGATGTATAGATATATAGAAAGATAAGGAAAGAGTTTGTAGTTAAGAGAATAGAAGAGAGAAAGAGGCTGATATTCCTTGGTTTACGCAGAAAGCTAATAAAGTCTCAGACAAGAGACTTGCTCTGTTCACGTAGGCCACAGGCGCCCTCTCGAATGGCGGAAGGTGCCCCCACCTTGGGCAACTTCTCGAGTGGGTCTTAGAAGCCCAGGCAAAAAAGTGAACATAGAGAGACTCTTCACTCCAAGGGGTCAGCTTGAAAAAGAGAGTAAGAGAGAAAGAAAGTATGACATGGGGAAGGCCAAGCTTGTGCAAAAACCCCATAACTTTATTTTCAAAAGGTGCTTATATACCCTAAGTTTTACATAATGGAAGATGCAGAGTCATGCAGGGGCAGCAGTCCTGACTCATTGATACCAAGCTTTCTTTCTGCATACTTTTCCATATGCAGAAGTTCTCAGGTGAGTTACATTATCTTCTGACCAAGAGGCCTGTTAACATTTTATGGCTCTTTTCTTTGATAAATGTTAATCAACCAAAAAACTCATTTTCCCTTGAAGTGTTTTTTCTTAAATCTGCATCACCCTCAAAGTACTAAATAAAGTTACATACTTATAGAACAAAGGTGCAGTGGGTTATAACAAAGAAAGTACTTAACTCAAAGATCTAATGTTGCTACTTGTTTTTTCTATATACCAACTATATTAACTAATGCACTCCTGGGTACACAACAAGTAAAGGATATGAAAACTTGGCAACAAGTATTGGCTTAACAATGAAACCCTTAACTAGTTCTATTCTAATGATTTTTAACTCCTCAAAAGGCTCTACATTCCTAGAATGTTTTAAGCTTCCTGTGGTTGGGAGGCTGTAAACAATCATATGCGTAGTTATAAAAGTCCGGATAAACCTGTCAGGCAAGTTAGAAAGCTATCAGAAGGGTTTGGATTGGAACACGTTATTATGCCCAGGAAACCAGAGCTCTAAGTTGAATTCTTTTAGAGAAAGGTGGTCAGGGATAGCCCCCCATTAATGTCAGAAGAGTGTAGTATAACAGACAGTAAACAGACAGATTTTGGTTTCGGGGTAGATGCTCGGGCAGAGGACCCCTTGAGACCTGATCTGCTTTGCCCTGTCAGGCTCTTCCACATGACCTTGTCATGGGTGGGATCTCCCGTGCTGGCTCCCAGCAGAAAAGGCTACCCACTCCAGTATTCTGGTCTGGAGAACTCCCTGGACTGTATAGTCCATGGGGTCGCAAACAGTTGGACACGACAGAGCGACTGTCACTCACTGCTAAAACATGTTCATTCTCTTAAGTTCCTTATCTCTGGATGGGAAGTCCATCTATTCAGTTGCCCATAGCTTTAAATTAGGGTATTATCCTTGGCTTCTCTCACTCCCCTCCTTCCCATCCAATCAAACTCTAAGTCATGATGATTCTCTTTTCTTGGAGCTTCTCCACCTGCCTTCTCCTCCACTTCCTCAGTGTTACCTTGTCCCCGGTCTCCACCTGCTCCCTCCTTGATCTTCTCAGCAATGTCTAAAGAAACCTCTGTGCCATCATCTTGCTTTAACAATTCTCCACTCTGCAGCAATAATGATCTTTCTAAAATGCAGACTTGACCCTATCATTCCCATGATGAAATATTTTAGTTACTTTCCATTGCTCTTAGGATAATCTGAAGAGTGGAAGCCTGAAGGTGAGGTGTGGCTCTTGAACCAGCAGAAGGGAGGATTTGGAGCCTGTGGAGAGATGATCAGGTTCTAGAACAAAGATCCCAGGGAGATGTTCACACTTGTCTTTCACGTTGTGTGGTAGCTCATTGAATAAATTAGAAGTTCTGCTGTTGAGGACAGTTATCCAATTGGGTAGGGAGGACATGACTTCATTTCTATCAAGCTGTCACAGCATCAGGCAGAAGAAACTGTGTTCAGTGATCAGACTTTCTGCTCAGGTTGTCTGTAGCCTGGCAAAACAGAACCAGAGAAAATAAAATACTTCCCCTATCTTCCTGCATCAGATCTTACAATATTTAAACACTTCCAATATTTATCTAGGTCCATCACATATGTGAATGTTGGGGAAAGCTCCCTAACCTCCTACTTCAAAGTTTAATATGTAGGAAAAAAAATCAATGGATGTGTGAGAATATAATAACTCAAAATAAGGTGAGCATTATGAAAAAAAAAAAAAAATTCTCCACTCTGCAGCAATAATGATCTTTCTAAAATGCAGACTTGACCCTATCATTCCCATGATGAAATATTTTAGTTACTTTCCATTGCTCTTAGGATAATCTGAAGAGTGGAAGCCTGAAGGTGAGGTGTGGCTCTTGAACCAGCAGAAGGGAGGATTTGGAGCCTGTGGAGAGATGATCAGGTTCTAGAACAAAGATCCCAGGGAGATGTTCACACTTGTCTTTCACGTTGTGTGGTAGCTCATTGAATAAATTAGAAGTTCTGCTGTTGAGGACAGTTATCCAATTGGGTAGGGAGGACATGACTTCATTTCTATCAAGCTGTCACAGCATCAGGCAGAAGAAACTGTGTTCAGTGATCAGACTTTCTGCTCAGGTTGTCTGTAGCCTGGCAAAACAGAACCAGAGAAAATAAAATACTTCCCCTATCTTCCTTCATCAGATCTTACAATATTTAAACACTTCCAATATTTATCTAGGTCCATCACATATGTGAATGTTGGGGAAAGCTCCCTAACCTCCTACTTCAAAGTTTAATATGTAGGAAAAAAAATCAATGGATGTGTGAGAATATAATAACTCAAAATAAGGTGAGCATTATGAAAAAAAAAAAAAAGATTCAATGACTGTCTGTGAAATAAAGCCATTATTATTGTTGCTGTTCAGTCACTAAGTCGTGTCCAACTCTTTGTGACCCCATGGATTGAAACACGCCAGGCTTCCCTGTCCTCCACTGCCTCCCACAGTTCGCTCAAGTTTATGTCCTTTGAGTCGATGATAAGACATAGGAAATGTTGGAAAACATTTCACTTATGTTTTCATTCAGATTTAGAGAACACTGAAAAGAATATCACCTAATATAATGAAATTAATAAACAAATGCCCAAAGAAGTAAATATGATTAGAGGAGAAAGAAAGAGAAGTGTGTTGTCAGATCTAGCAGATCAGGTACATATGTTGTGGTTTGCAAAAGAGGAAACATGAAAACTGAATAAACAGCAGCAATAATCAAAGAAATTGTGGGAGAAAATATAATCGAAAAAGCTGAAAGTTAGGCAAAATTCGTGAAAATAGATTCAAACCTGCATAATTCTGGTGATTTCTTTAAATAAAAAAAAATAGGTTAAATGTATTCTAGAGGCTTCTAGATAGGAAAACCTAATAAACAAGCAAAATACTATTATTCATATTTTGTTAAAAAATTCTAGGTCTCAGAAGACCAGAAATCAATATTTAAGGTTCTGAACATTGTGATTTAGGGACTAACAATATGTCCAGTGCAATACAGAATTTAACTTAGGATTACTCATGAGTTCCGCCCAGCCCCCACTCTCTCCATACCAGGAGCTCTCAGAGACTTTCTGTGGTCCTCAGACATAGGCATAATCAATAAGAAGCTTAGTAGGATGGAAGTGTCTACCCTTCTCTATAGTTTGGAAATTCAGCAGCTTTCAGAACTCTACAGTACTATATGCACCAGTGTATACTAGTCCAGCATTGCATTCACTTTTTTAAAATTAATTTTTACTGGAGTAGAATTGTTTTACCATGTTGTGTTAATTTCAACTGTACAGTAAAGTGAATCAGTCATACATACATGTATATCCCCTACTCAGCATTACAACAACATTCTGAGTTATTCAACCTAAATAACACCTTCTTAGGAGTTTATCTCAGGGTTCTTTTTCTCAGTTCCTCATTTCTTTTCTGCTCAAACAGAAAAATACTCTCTCATATCCCATTAAGGAGAGGCTGCAAATTGGTAGCAGAGATTGCAAACTGGGGGCCCAAGGATTGCAGCAATATTTTGTTTGATAACCAGAAAGAAATTTGAATTAACATTTTGAAGCTTTAGAGATCTCTATAGCCACCTAGGTATTGAGAAGATCTGAGACTATTGAGATTATGTTCCCTCAGGGCAGCAGTTGGCTTGATCGAGGGTGAGGGCTCACTCCTCTGTTTCTAGTCCCCACCTCATTGGAAGGAATCCCGTCACCAGCTATTGTCATGCTCACATAGCTATTTGTTTCCCCCCTGCAGTAGAGCAAGTATTGTTTAAAGTCATGCCTCTATTGAAAGAGGGAAAACAAAAGGAAAAATGAAGAGTCTACATGCTTTCAGAAAAATGGGAGAAAATATTTTCCCTTTTTGCAAAAAAGTAAACAATATTTTATGTGCCTTTGCCAAAGAATAAAACTGGAGACAGTTATGAAGCAAATTAAGGAACAACTGCTTCATAGAAAAGATATATGATGAAAACTCTATTAATAGGAAGAACTAGAATTTCCACAGTTGATTTCTGAATGCAAACAAAATAGTTTTCCCAAATGCTTTTGTGAAAAAGTGACCATAAAATCCTTTACAGACAACAGATTTCTGAAAGATTGTCTATGGAGTGAAGGCGACATTATGTGGCTTAAACAGAATCAAATATTCATGAATATATCATAGTCAGTAATACTGTCACTTAGAATATTGGCTGAGAACTTGCTGGAAAGTGAAAGTCACTCAGTCGTGCTATACAGTCCATGGAATTCTCCAGGCCAGAATACTGGAGTGGATAGCCTTTCCCTTCTCCAGGGGATCTTCCCAACCCAGGGATCTAACCCAGGTCTCCCATGTTGCAGGTGAATTCTTTACTAGCTGAACCACAAGGGAAGCCCAAGAATACTGGAGTGGTTAGCCTATCCCTTCTCCAGGGGATCTTCCCAACCCAGGAATCAAACTGGGGNATTCTCCAGGCCAGAATACTGGAGTGGATAGCCTTTCCCTTCTCCAGGGGATCTTCCCAACCCAGGGATCTAACCCAGGTCTCCCATGTTGCAGGTGAATTCTTTACTAGCTGAACCACAAGGGAAGCCCAAGAATACTGGAGTGGTTAGCCTATCCCTTCTCCAGGGGATCTTCCCAACCCAGGAATCAAACTGGGGTCTCATGCACTGAAGGCAGAGTCTTTACCAACTGAGCTAGAACTTCCTGAAGAGGAATTAAATAATCTGTGGTGTGTTATACTTGCAGTGGATGAAGCAAGGGTATAAATAATAATTCCAAGTAGCTAGCTATACTTACTTGTGGTATTGATTGAAAACTTCATGCAACCAATGAATTTATTAAAATGGCACCTTTGATGTCTACAACATCAAGAAATGATCTGTGTAATAAGAAAAACTTTGACATTTTTCTGTAGAAAGTTCCAGTTAGTAAGCATGACTAGGGGTATATTCTGTGACGGTATGTGTTAAAGTCAGACTTGTTACTTAATTCAAACCATTCTGGCAACATTTCACAATGGACGGAACTGAAGCCTACTCACTATATCATTTGTCAGGAAACACACTGTACTAAAGTATTCATGGATGTGGTCATTAAAGCTGTGTGCCAGACATGCTAGAAAGGTCTAGAACTACACAAAACCAGAGTTTTGCATGAGTTCAAGCTGTTCATAACACAATAGTCCATTGTACTCCATGCATCTACTAAGCACATTGAAAATTAAACAAAGAAACACATACACTGAGATTTAAAATATACCATATATCTTTGACTCGGAGAAGCACGTTGCTTTCCACATGACATTTCTGGATTTAAGATGTATGTAGTCAATGATAAGAAAGCATTGCTTAATTGGTAGCTTTGAATTTTTTTTCCTTAGTGGTGTATAAAATAAGGATATATCCTAAAATTGAGGCCATTTTACACTCTGTGAAATATGATAAGAAAATAGCACAAATTTAAGCCATTAAAGTTTTTAACTTTGATAGAATAGATAAATCATGACACAATACATCAAAATTGACTCAAGAGAAGAAAGCTTGAAGTGTCTTTGCTAACAGATGGTCTTAAGATTTTGGAAAATTATAAAGCATAAACTGCAAGAAAATGCTTTTTTAAATGTGGCAATTTCTGTGTTAAGATTGAAATTTAAATCATTTTTGAGGAACACAATTCCTTCGCTTTAAAAAAATTTTGAGTTGACCAGATACACAGTTGTAAAGGTAAGACCTACAAATTTTGTGGTGCAAACAGTGGATTAACTGTATTAAGGTATACATTAAGCTACATATTTCATCATTTTGTTTGGTGATGGATATTGTGTGTAATTCTGCCAAAGATAAGTCTCAGAGACTTTCTCCCTCCTTTTGAGGGGAGAAGCATATCTTTCCTTTACCTATTTTTATAGTGTTGTGATTTATAAACCAGCAGTTTACAAACTCAAAAACCTATAGGTTCTTGACAATGAATATAACGTGTGAAGTTAACCAGGCATAAGACAAACACTTATCAGAACTATATGAAACTTATTTTTTACTCAGCTGAATACATAACACAAATACATGATACTGGAGATGATATTTTAAATTCATTTAAAAAATACAAGTTGAACATTAAAATATTTAATTGCTATATCTTTGGAACTAAAAACATAATACTTTTTCTTTTGTGGATTGCATTTTCAGGTTAACATTGTGCATGGAGTTGTAAAGTACAGAATTCATCCTTGAATCCTTTTAACTAGGAGTCATATTTAACTGCATTCTGCTTCATACATGGAAAATAGGTCTTTCAAAGTATCAGTTCAGTAGCTCAGTCGTGTCCAACTCTTTGTGACCCCATGAATTGCAGCATGCTAGGCCTCCCTGTCCATCACCAACTCCTGGAGTTCACTCAGACTCACGTCCATCGAGTCGGTGATGCCATCCAGCCATCTCATCCTCGGTTGTCCCCTTCTCCTCCCGCCCCCAATCCCTCCCAGCATCAGAGTCTTTTCCAATGAGTCAACTCTTTGCATGAGGTGGCCAAAGTACTGGAGTTTCAGCTTTAGCATCATTCCTTCCAAAGAACACCCAGGTTTGATCTCCTTCAGAATGGACTGGTTGGATCTCCTTGCAGTCCAAGGGACTCTCAAGAGTCTTCTCCAACACCACAGTTCAAAAGCATCAATTCTTCAGTGCTCAGCCTTCTTCACAGTCCAACTCTCACATCCATACATGACCACAGGAAAAACAATAGCCTTGACTAGACGGACCTTAGTCAGCAAAATAATGTCTCTGTTTTTGAATATACTATCTAGGTTGGTCATAACTTTTCTTCCAAGGAGTAAA
>SJYX01024138.1:155713-195262 GCA_006410675.1 Oreotragus oreotragus | reverse complement strand
TGAATTTGGTAATAAGGAGTTCATGATCTGAGCCACAGTCAGCTCCTGGTCTTGTTTTTGCTGACTGTATAGAGCTTCTCCATCTTTGGCTGCAAAGAATATGATCAATCTGATTTTGGTGTTGACCATCTGGTGATGTCCATGTGTAGAGTCTTCTCTTGTGTTGTTGGAAGAGGGTGTTTGCTATGACCAGTGCATTTTCTCGGCAAAACTCTATTAGTCTTTGCCCTGCTTCATTCGCTATTCCAAGGCCAAATTTGCCTGTTTCTCTAAATATGAATGGAACATTTGTCCAATAATTTTGAAATTGGAGAACATATAATGAAAATTAATTTTTTAAAGCCTTAGAAATGTATTTCATCTCATTTGTTTCATTTCTGATGAGTACTTTTGGCACAGAAAGTGAAACTATTTAGTGCTAAATGAGTTTTCCCAAATCAGACTTTTTGTAGGACAGAGTAAATCTAATTACAGTGGTGTGCCTCCATGTGAATGCCCAAGCAAAGACGTATTCAGAGTACTTAGATGACATGTAATGTTAAGTCTTTGATGCATTCTTTTAAAAACTATTGTGTTGGCCAAAAAGTTCTTTCAGATTTTTCCATAACCTCTTGCAGGAAAACCCAATGAATTTTTTGATCAACCCAATATATCATGTCATATTTCAGATGTACAAAAAAGATAAAGAATAATGTAATAAACAGCCATCTCCTAATCCAAGAAATGAAACATTACATTGAATGTTTGAACTCCTTTGTACTATTCACTAATAATATCCTCTTCTTCCATCTATGGGTTATATACTACTCACTGTATCATAGGTCTTTTAGTGGCAAGTGAAAGAACTTCAAACTAGTTTAGGCAAAAGTAGTATGTATTGGCTCATGACATATGTCCAAGGATCACACAGTGAAATCAAAGTAATGCAAAGATATATCTGAACCTCTGGAACATCAAGAATCAGATAAAACTAGGTCTTGCCATATCCATCTCTTGTCTTTACTCACTTTCTCTTGTGATAGGAAATATAGCAGGAATCATAGCCATGAGAAGCTGCTGTATTTCATGTCTTACAAGTTAGAAAAATCCCAAAGGTAGACATTGATGGGCCTATCAGATGATGGAGACCCATCAATATGGTTAGGGACAGGATCATGGTAAACAGTCTAACTGGAGCGTGAGGAGCAGTTATCCCAAGATGAAAGTGGTTGTTTTCAGAAGGAAGGTGCTGGGAAGGCACATGCACACACACACATATGCATGCATGCACACACACACACAGACACACACACACACACCTGGCCTATTCCAAACATCCTCATTATCTCTTGTCCACTTGCTGCTTCCAGAACTTTATGGCCTCCAACCTTGCCAACATTTTCCATCTACCTTTATAACCCCATTTAAAATTTATGTTTTTCCAAACTGGCTTCTCCTTGGATGACCATGTGTCTATTTTTAGTTCTGTCCTCTAAACTGAATTTTAGTTCTTCATTTCCAAGACTCTGCTGGTGTTTCCAGGTAGGTGACATGATGTCAATTCAGTTGCAATAAGTTCCAAACCACATTTACCATTTTCCACAAACTCAATCCAACTTCCTTCCTCAACTTCTTTATTTTTGTTAGTCATTATATCATATTACAACATACTCAGACACTGAAAGCCTCCTTGATGCTTCCTTCTTGGTCAAACACCATGTGAAGACTCTAGTCGATGATGTTTTTTGAAAGTTCTGTTACGTCTATTTCACCTCTCCATTCCTACCACCCCCATCCTAGTCTAAATCTTTCGCTGCAGTTGGAGTGCAAATGGTCTGAAACCTTCATCTTTCTAATGTTCACTCTTCTACCTTCACCCTCTTAATCAATATTAGAAAATGCTATTAGACAAAACTTTATAAAATCATTGTTATAATCATGTCACTTCCCTATTTAAGTTTCCATTATAATCATTAACTGGAGAAGGAAATGGCAACCCACTCCCGTGTTCTTGCTTGGAGAATTCTGTGGATGGAGGAGCCTTGCGAGCTGCAGTCCATGGGGTCACAAAAAGTCAGACATGACTGAGCAACTAACATATAACCACTAACACCAACAAACCTCAGCTCTTGAGCTTAGCTCTACAACCTGATCTTGACCTACTTGTATACTAATCATTAGGGAAATGCAAGTCAAAACCAGAATGAGATATCACCTCACACATATTAGAATGGCTGTGATTAAAACAATAAGTGATAACGATATCTAATGAAGATGTGAAAAAAGATCCTTTGCACTCTGTTGATGGGAATGCAAATTAGCATAGTCGCTATGGAAAACAGGGAAGTTCCTTGAAAACTTAAAAATAGGACTCTCATTGTTGTTGTCATCTAGTCACTTAGTCATGTCCGACTCTTTTGCGACCCCATCGACTATAGCCCTCCAGGCTCCTCTATCTATGGGACTTTCTAGGCAAGAATACTGGGGTGGGTTGCTATTTCCTTTTCCAGGGGATCTTCCCAATCCAGAGATAGAGCCCGCCTCTCCTGCATTGACTGGTGGATTCTTTACCACTGAGCTACCTGGGAAGCCCCACAGGACTCTCATATGATCCAGCGATCCTACTTCTGGGTGTATATTGTGAAGGAAATGAAATTAGTATCTCAGACAGATGTGGGCACTCCTATGTTCATTGCAGCATCATTCACCACAGCCAAAATATGAAAACAGCCTAAGTATTCACTGACAAATGAATGCATAAGGAAGATAAGTGTGTGTATATACCTACGTGTGTGTGTATATATTATATATATATTATATTTATATATATATATCATATTCACCTGTGAGAAAGAAGAAAATCTTGCCATCTTGCCATTTGCCATTCATAACAGCATAGATGGACCTGAGGGACATTCAGTGCAGTTCAGCTCAGTTGCTGAGTCATGTCCGACTCTTTGTAATCCCATGGACTGTAGCACACCAGGCTTCCCTATCCATCACCAACACCTGGAGTTTACTCAAACTCATGTCCATTGTGTTGGACCATCTCATCCCCTGTCATCCCCTTCTCCTCCTGCCTTCAATCTTTCCCAGAATTAGAGTCTTTTCAAAAGAGTTAGTTCTTTGCATCAGGTGGCCAAAATATTGGAGTTTCAGCTTCAGCATCAGTCCTTCCAATGAATATTCAGGACTGATTTCCTTTAGGATGGACTGGTTGAATCTCCTTGCAGTCCAAGGGACTCTCAAGAGTTTTCTCCAACACCACAGTTCAAAAGCATCAATTCTTTGGCACTCAGCTTTCTTTATAGTCTAACTCTCACATCCACACATTACCACTGGAAAAACCACAGCTTTGACTAGATGGACATTTGTTGGCAAAGTAATGTCTCTGCTTTTTAATAAGCTGTCTAGATTGGTCATAACTTTTCTTCCAAGGAGAAAGTGTCCTTTAATTTCATGGCTGCAATCACCATCTGCAGATCTTGGAGCCCCCCAAAATAAAGTCTGTCACTGTTTTCACTGTTTCCCCATCTATTTGCCATGAAGTGATGGGACTAGATGCCATGATCTTAGTTTTCTGAATGTTGAGTTTTAAGCCAACTTTTTCACTCTCCTCCTTCACTTTCATCAAGAGGCTCTTTAGTTCCTCTTCACTTTCTTCCATAGGGTGGTGTCATCTGCATATCTGAGGTTATTGATATTTCTCCTGGCAATCTTGATTTCAGCTTGTGCTTCACCCATGTTATATTCTGCATATAAGTTAAACAAGCAGAGTGACAATATACAGCCTTGATGTACTCCTTTCCCGATTTGGAACAAGTCTGTTGTTCCACACCTGGTTCTAACTATTACTTCCTGACCTGCATATAGATTTCTCAGGAGGCAGGTCAGGTGGTCTGGTATTCTCATCTCTTTCAGAATTTTCCACAGTTTATTGTGATCCACACAGTCAAAGGCTTTGGCATAATCAATAAAACAGAAGTAGATGTTTTTTCTGAAACTCTCTTGCTTTTTTGATGATCCAGCGGATGTTGGCAATTTGATCTCTGGTTCCTCTGCCTTTTCTAAATCCAGCTTGAACATCTGGAAGTTCATGGTTCACGTACTGTTGAAGCCTGGCTTGGAGAATTTTGAGCATTACTTTACTAGCGTGTGATATGAGTGCAATTGTGTGGTAGTTTGAGCATTCTTTGACATTGCCTTTCTTTGGGATTGGAATGAAAACTGTCCTGTGGCCACAGCTGAGTCTTCCAAATTTGCTTGCATATTGAGTATAGCACTTTCAGAACATCATCTTTTAGGATCTGAAATAGCTTAACTGGAATTCCATCACCTCCACTAGCTTTGCTTGTAGTGATGCTTCCTAAGGCCCACTTGACTTCACATTCCAGGATGTCTGGCTCTAGGTGAGTGATCACACTATCATGACCATCTGGGTCTTGAAGATCTTTTTTGTATAGTTCTTCTGTGTATTCTTGCCACCTCTTCTTAATATCTTCTGCTTCTGTTAGGTCCATACTATTTCTGTACTTTATTGTGCCCATCTTTGGTATCTCTAATTTTCTTGGAAGGATCTCTAGTCTTTCCCATTCTATTGTTTCCCTCTATTTCTTTGCATTGATCACTGAGAAAGGCTTTGTTATCTCTCCTTGCTATTCTTTGGAATTCTGCATTCAAATGGGTATATCTTTCCTTTTCTCCTTTGCTTTCAGCTTCTCTTATTTTCTCAGCTTTTTGTAAAGCCTCCTCAGACAACCATTTTCCCTTTTTGCATTTGTGAAATAAGCCAGACAGAGGAAAGCAAATACTAGTTGTCAGGGAAATCCAAATTAAAACCACAATGAGATACCATTCACCTCCACTAGAATGGCCCAAATTAAGAAAGACTGACAGTATCAAATGTTTGTGAAAATGTAGAATAAATCTCCTGCACTGTTGATGGGAACCTGAAATGCTAGATTCACTCTGGAAAACTCTTTAGCAGTGTCTTGTAAAAATAAATGCACATCAACTTTATGACACAGTAATTCCACTTCTAGGAATTTATCTAAGAGAAATGAAAACTGCTGTCACCAAAAGGTGGATTCAAGAATGTTTATTCAAAAACTCTCCAGAAATCAGGAACAGAAGGAACATGCCTCAACATAATAAAAGCTGTATATGACAAACCCACAGCAAACATTAACCTCAATGATGAAAAATTGAAAGCATTTCCCTTAAAGTCAGGAATAAGACAAGGGTGCCCACTTTCACCACTACTATTCAACATAGTTTTGGAAGTTTTGGCCACAGCAATCAGAGCAGAAAAAGAAAGAAAAGGAATCCAAATTGGAAAAGAAGAAGTAAAACTCTCACTGTTTGCAGATGACATGATCCTCTACATAGAAAACCCTAAAGACTCCACCAGAAAATTACTAGAGCTAATCAATGAATATAGTAAAGTTTCAGGATATAAAATCAACACAGAGAAATCCCTTGCATTCTTATACACTAATAATGAGAAAATAGAAAGAGAAATTAAGGAAACAATTCCATTCACCATTGCAATGAAAAGAATAAAATACTTAGGAATATATCTACCTAAAGAAACAAAAGACCTATATATAGAAAACTATAAAACACTGGCTGCTATCCAAAAGTTTACAAGCAATAAATGCTGGAGAAGGTGTGGAGAAAAGGGAACCCTCATTGTTGGTGGGAATGCAAACTAGTACAGCTACTATGGAGCAGTGTGGAAATTCCTTAAAAAACTGGAAATAGAACTGCCATATGACCCAGCAATCCCACTGCTGGGCATACACACTGAGGAAACCTGAATTGAAAGAGACACATGTACCCCAATGTTCATTGCAGCACTGTTTATAATNACTATGGAGCAGTGTGGAAATTCCTTAAAAAACTGGAAATAGAACTGCCATATGACCCAGCAATCCCACTGCTGGGCATACACACTGAGGAAACCTGAATTGAAAGAGACACATGTACCCCAATGTTCATTGCAGCACTGTTTATAATAGCCAGGACATGGAAGCAACCTAGATGTCCATCAGCAAACGAAGGGATAAGAAAGCTGCGGTACATATACACAATGGAGTATTACTCAGCCATTAAAAAGAATACATTTGAATGAGTTCTAATGAGATGGATGAAACTGGAGCCTATTATACAGAGTGAAGTAAGCCAGAAAGAAAAACACCAATACAGTATACTAATGCATATATATGGAATTTAGAAAAATGGTAATGATAACCCTGTATGCAAGACAGCAAAAAGGACACAGATGTATAGAATAGTCTCATGGACTCTGTGGGAGAGGGTGAGGGTGAGATGATTTGGGAAAATGGCATTGAAACATGTATAATATTATATGTGAAACAAATTGCCAGTCCAGGCTCAATGCATGATACAGAATGCTTGGGGCTGGTGCACGGGGTTGACCCAAAGGGGTGGAATGGGGAGGGAGGTGGGAGGGGGGTTCAGGATGGGGAACATGTATACACCCATGGCGGATTAATGTTGATGTATGGCAAAACCAATACAATATTGTAAAGTTAAAAAAAAAAGAATGTTTATTCANGAGGGGGGTGGAAGGGGGGGGGGGGGGGGGGGGGGGTTCAGGATGGGGAACATGTATACACCCATGGCGGATTAATGTTGATGTATGGCAAAACCAATACAATATTGTAAAGTTAAAAAAAAAAGAATGTTTATTCATAATAGTTCCACAGTGTAAACAATGCAAGTGATCATCAAAAGTAGATAACAATTTATGACTCAAATACTATTAAGGATGAATCTCAAAGGTATTATGTGGAGTGAAAGTCGCAAAACAAGAGTCCAAACCACGTGATTCCATAAAAGAACAGACAAAACTCATCCAAGGGAAAAAATAAACTGAAGAAATTAGTACAGTGGGTTTCCATGGTGGGTGGAGATTTATTGGAAGAGGAATACTGGAACTTTCTGTGTTGATGGAAATATTGTATATTATATTTGAGGTATTGGTTGCATGAATATATACACATCTAAGTGTATACATATTTATCAAGCCTCACCAAGTTTTACATTTAATACCTGTGCATATTACTGTGTATAAATTTTGCCTAAAAATGAAAAAATTCTGCAAATAGTTACTGAATTCTTGTTATTTTGCTTCTGCAGTGTTACAGGATAGAAATTCTGAAACCACTTTTTCTGTATGCTACATGTACACAAACAGGTAAATATATTGAACATAAATGGAAGGTATTTCTCATGGTTAAAGTCATTATGAATATATAGAAAAAGAAGACTAAAGTGAACCTTATATTTTTGGGTTGGAATTGTGGGGAGGGAAGGAGAGAAATAGGGCAAATGAAAGAAATGAGTACATCTGGATAAAGGGTATATGGAAATTCTTGCAACTTTAAGTATAAGATTATGTCAAAATATAATGCTAAAAAAGCTGTGGAGAGCAGTAAGATGTAATGGAGACCTGTCCAGAGAGAGTTTAGGCAAAACAAGAGGAAGAAAAATAAGAAAGGATGTCCTTTATCGTTCTCTTTCATAGTCCTCCAAGTCCTCCAGGGGAAGGTGGAATTAAAGGGTCACACTACAGTTCAGTTGAAGGACCACATCGTCCTGCTCAATAATAAGAGCGACAGGAACAGGGGGTCTCAACATTGGTTGTATCCTGGTAACCCTAGGGTCCTTAAAATAAATGTTGCCTTCGTTCTACCTCCAGAGATCTGATTTAATCAGCCTCGTGTGTGGCCTGGCCATTGAGATTTTGAAAGCTTTCCTAATGTGCAGCTAAGAGTGGGGACCAGTCTTTGAGGGAAACCTAGAGCTTCCCTTGTGGCTCAGCTGGTAAAAAATCTGCCTGCAATGCAGGAGACCTGGGTTCAATCCCTGGGTTGGGAAGATCCCCTGGAGAAGGGAAAGGCTACCCACACCAGTATTCTGGCCTGGAGAATACCATGGACTGTATAGACCATGGGGTTGCAAAGAGTTGGACACGACTAAGTGACTTTCACACACAGGATAACTTTGGTTATCTATTTTACATATGGTAGTGTATATAAGCCAGTCTTACTCTTCCAAGTTGTCCCATCCTCTCCTTCCCAAACTGTGTTCACATGTTTATTCTCTACATCTGTGTCTCTATTCCTGCCCTGGAAATAGGTGCATCTGTACCATTTTCTAGATTCCACATATATGCATTAATATTTGGTATTTGTTCTTCTCTTTCTGACTTACTTTTCTCTGTACAGCAGACTCTAGGTCCACCGACATCTCTATGAATGGCCCAGTCTCATTCCTTTTCATGGCTGAATGAGAGTCCATTGGTCCATTGTATGCCTGCGCCACATCTTCTTTATCTGTTTACCTGTGTTGGACATTTAGGTTGCTTCCATGCCTTGGCTATTGTGAACAGTGTTGCAATGAACATTGGGGTGCATGTGTCTTTTGAGTTATGATTTTCTCAGGGTGAATGAGCCTGGTAGGCTGCGGTCCATGGGGTCAGGAGTTGGACAAGACTGAGCGACTTCACTTTCACTTTTCATTTTCATGCATTGGAGAAGGAAATGGCAAGCCACTGCAGTGTTCTTGCCTGGAGAGTCCCAGGGACGGGGGAGCCTGGTGGGCTGCTGTCTCTGGGGTCGCGCAGAGTTGGACACGACTGAAGCGACTTAGCAGCAGCAGCAGCAGCAGCAGGGTGTATGCCAGTAGTGGGATAGTCCAAGACCAGATGGCTTCACAGGCAGATTCTATCAAACATTTAGAGAAGGGCTGGACTATGCTTTAAAGCCTGTAAAGATCTATGCCTGGTATACCTGTCTCTCTACCAAGTCATTTAGGTTCTGATTTGAGGGAAGACTTCCTGGCTAGGCTCCTATGCAGGCAGACAGAGAATGCTGGTCTCCACAAACATGCTTTTTGGCGAGACTACTTTGGCAGGTTCCCCAACTAGACTGATCAGTTCTTGGTACTGACCTCAAGTGGGGATAGAACCAGAAAGCACAGACAGGCTTTGCATCCAGAGCACCCCACTGAGCAAATATCTTCCTTTTTATCTCTCAGTATAAAGCAGGTTGAATATACATTTCTGAATCAGTGCACTTTCCAACAAAATGATCCATCCTCTGGTTCCTGTAGGAGCTTTGATGTAGTACTTCTTGAAACTGCAGTGATGACGTCACTTCTTCCATGTTTGTCTTTTCATATTTTATGTTTCCATGAAAATTGTGGAGTTCGAGGAGGATAATATCATTGCCAAGGTAGTGAAAATGTTCAAATATTATACTTGCATCTATTTTAAGAAATAGCCAGCATGTGAAAAGCCAACCATGCACCTTGGAATTTAGATATCATTTCATAAGAGGTGATTTCTCATGGTGTGGGTCATACCAAGCACTAGTTAGCTATAGTATGCAGAACATTTACACTGAGTACTTTGCTTCTCTGTTTTGTTCAGTTTTAAAGGTTTCCCTGGTGGTTCAGATGGTAAAGAATCTGCCTGCAATGCAGAAGACCTGGGTTTTATCCCTGGGTCAGGAAGATCCCCCTGGAGAAGGGAATGGCTACCTGCTCTAGTATTCTTGCGTGGAGAATACTAGACAGAGGAGCCTGGTGGTCTACAGCCCATGGGACTGCAAACAGTTGGTCATGACTGAGCGACTAACGCCACTTTCTGTCAAGAGAAACCTAGGCAATCAATGCCATTCTACTTGCCTATGCCATGTGTAGAGCTTTCATTGTTTTATTCTACTGTGGATGTACCCATTGATGTAGACAGACTTGGAGTTATATTTTATAGAAGAAATTGGAGTGGGTTTCTAAAGGCTTTATGAACAATCAGAGGCATAGCCACACAGGGCCTGTTTCGGGTCCGCTCTCAACACAGATCTGGCATCCTGGGATCTGCCTTGTGGTCCACCCTTACCCTGAAGCTGCTCTTTGCCCAAAGCAGAATGGTGTCCACAGCCCTCCTCAGCTTGGCATTCCCTGAGATCAGGATGACTGCATGTCCCAAGGGACAGGCTGCCATTATCCCTATGCAGACCATCACCCCAACCTTGCTGTGCCACAGCGTCAGCAACGGCATCGAGACTAAGGCAGCGCAGAGTGACAGCACATACAGGCCGAAGAAAGAGATGAGAGACCTGAGCGCCCGGGTGTGAGCCTCCAGGCTGGGGTCCCGAAAGCCTCCGGTTTTGGTCCTCATCATCCTCATGTGCCTCCCCAGGGAGAACACCAGCATCCCAGAGGAAACAAGGAAAAGCAGGAAAGAAGGGATGGACGCCAGGCTGCAGAAGAGGAAAGAATGAAAGAAACTGAGTTTTGCAATGTTCAAATTGAGTTCAGTACTGTTATTCATGAGTAGCCTAGTTACAGCTGAGAAATGAGATCCACTAAAAAAGTCCCATAAGCGGAAAAGAGTGCAGACACAGGCGAGAACCACAGCACCCAGAAGCATCTGGGGGATCTTTCTGGAGATCCAGCTTGCTGCACAGAGCAGGAAGGCATGAGTGAAATGGGCAATCTTGGAGCAGTAAAGGAGACTAAGGCACGTGGCGAGCCAGAGGCCGGCTTGGTGGACGATCATCCAGAGTACGATGATGGTCTGGTAGCTGAAGCTCAGTGGGTCTTTTATTTGCTGGAAATGAGTTAGCTGGATGGCCTTCAGAAAGAGCAGCCCGTGCAGGACAAGCCGGGTGAGGCTGAGACTCAACAGGACAAGATCACAGTGGCTCAGTGGCTGCCTCCTCACCAGGTCCCGGAAATTCACCAAGAAAATGAAGGCGTTGACCAGGATCCCTACTGCAAACTCCAGGACTGAAAAGAACAGAAATGCATTCTTGACTTCAGAGGGCACAGATGCGATGTGAGTCAGAGTCACCATGATGCCTCTTCTGACTTGGCTAATCTAAGACTCGTGTACTGCCCAGGAGAGAAAGTACGTTTGTGTGCTAACTCAGCACCTTCCTTTACAAGGCATCAGCTCTTGGTCCAGAGTTATCCCAAGGCTAGTGCATCAAAAGTTCAGACAGTAAACTTAGAGGGACATTACTTCTTTAGAACATCCACAGATGCGCATCGTGAGAGCAGAAGAATGATGGTTCTGTCTCTTGGGTGATGCAGAAGCTTTGAATAAACCCAGGTATTCTGTAATAACAGCCTTCCCTGAGGGCCACGGCATGACATCAGGGATGCAAACAAGATAGGATCTTGACTTCTCAAACCCAGTTTTGCATGTCCATCTGGGCGCCCATGAGTGCAGAAGAGAGTAGAATTTGTTTATGGGTTTTCAGTAAACTGACAGCAGGCAAAGCATATATTCTCTGTGAACTGAGGTTTGAAACAGTGCCTCTTTCCATTTGCATGCCTTCCATCACCGCTGAGGGTGACTCTGATCACAGACTATGTTTTTAATATGGACAAGGGCAGGCATGGTTCCTCTGCCGTTTGTCTAGTATGACTGCCGTGGCCAAAGACTTCATTCAGCCGTCATCATTATGCCAGGTACCATGCTTGGCAAGAGGACCGTTAACACGAACAAGGCGGCATCTTACTATGAAGGGAGGGGGAACAGGGAGTATCTAGCCTGGATCATTGCAGAATTCTTGAAACTGCTCTCTCTGCTTCCCACCCCTACTCCCACACCACACTTTCTACAAAGCAGCAGTCGTGATCCTGTTAGCATGTAACTAAGATCATGCCATTGCTCTGTTCAAACCTTTAGGGCCCCCAAATTCCTCATCATTTAGGCTGAGTTTTCACAGTGACCTAGCGGTCCTGCGTATATAATCAGGACTTCCTTCCCTTCTCAGATGTCCTCATCTGAAGGCTGCTCGGTGTTGAGAGTGTGGGCTCTGGAACCAAGCTCTTTCAGGTTAAGGCCCGGCTCTGCTTCATCCTCTCTGTGCCAACTTGGCAAATGACTAAACCCTCTTCACTCATCTTATATGAAAGAGAGATGATAATCAAAATAACACCTATCTCAGAGGGGTCACCTGAATTGATGCATGGAGCATGATTGAGATTGTGCTTAGTGGCAACACACTCCAATATTCTTGCCTGGAGAATCCCGTGGGCAGAGGAGGTTGGTGGGCTACAGTCCATGGGGTCGCAAAGAGTCAGACATGACTGACTAACACTTGGCCCATGAAGTCCAGTCAATCAGTGCTAGTTACAGAGCCATCATAGGATCCAGCAATTCCTCTTCTGGGTATATATCCAAAGGAAATGAGAGAGGATATTAAAGACATATCCATACTCCCATGTTCATTGTGGCATTATTCACAAGAGCCAGGATATGGCAGCAACCCAAGTGTCCGTTAATGGATGAATGGATGCAATGGAGTCTTACTCAGGCACGAGAAAGGGAAATCCCGTGATGTGGGACAACATGGATGGACCTTGAGGACACTGTGCTAAGTGAAATAAGCCAGGCAGAGAAGGACAAATCGTACATGGCATCACTTATACTGTATATGAGAAAAAGAGTTAAACTAATAGAAATGGAGTAAAAAAGTGATTTCCAGTGGTTGGGAGGTGGGAGAAATAAGGAGAGGTTGTGAGTGTATGCTATGTCGCTTCAGTTGTGCCCGACTCTTTGCGACCCCATGGACCATAGCCCACCACGTGGGCTGTTCCTCCTGAGATTCTTCAGGCAAGAATCCTGGAGGGGGTTGCTGTGCCCTCCCCCAGGGGATCTTTCAGACCCAAGGATCCAACCCATCCACATCTCTTACGTCTCCTGCATTGGGAGGCAGGTTCTTTACCACTAATGCCACCTGGCACGCCCCCAACTTAAAGTTAGAAGATGAATACAGTCTGAGAATCTGATGTGTAAGACATCATATATAACGCTGAATTGTATAAATAAAATCTTAGAGCGTAAAACTTCTATGTTCTCATCAAATACAAATTTCACATGTAAATGAAAACATACAGCATTTATCTTTCTCTGACTTATTTTTGCTAAGTGAAATACCCTCCAGGCCCATCTCTATTGTTGCATTTGACAAAATTTCATTCTTCCTGAGGGCTGAGTAGTGTTTGTATATATATGTGCCACATCTTCTTTGTCCACTTATGTGTGATGTGCACGTAGGTTGCTTGTCTGTCTTGGCTATTGCAAGAAAGTATGTACATTTTTGAGAACACAGTGAGCTTCCTGTTTGAACATCACTGAGCTGAGATTCCTCAGTCCCAGCAAACTTTTTTCCTCCCTCACATAATTGATTATCTAGATGCAAAGCAAAGGGGTGACGGGGGAGACGTGACAGAGAAGTAAGTACCATGAGATCTGGGGCAAGCGAGCCAAAGGCAACAGGACTGTGAGGAAATGGCGGTTTACACGCGCATACCCCTCTGGGAGAAAGTGCATTTTAACTTAGAGAGGAAAGCACAGCCAAGTGACTTGAGATGACAGGGTTAACTGAAAGAAGCAGTGTAATGTTAGTGGGGCAGGTCACTGACAGGAAACAGATGGCTGGGGTGGTGGTGTTCTCAACCAGGGCCATGGCGATGAAGGAGGACATGGCCACCAGAAAGTGCCCTGGGAGGAAGGAGGCCTGTGCCCTGATGGGTGAGAGGAGGCCAGCGGACGCCTTGCAGCAGGAGGTGAGACCGGAGGGGCTGGGCTCCTGACCAAGACCGGTTCCCTTCTCTTTTGTGTGAATTATAATATAAAGTGATCCATGGATGGCTTCTCGTCTGGCACCTGCCCCCATTCCTACCTGGGGACTGGCGAGTTTCCTACCCTGTGGGTAGGCAGTTACGGAACGTTGTTTGAGACCAGTGGGTAAGACCAGGTAACTGGCTCTCAGGAAGCCTGGTGTCTGAGGACGAGTCGATAACGGAACCACATCGTTTTTTCCAAGTTCAGCTTGGGATCCAGAATCTTCCTATCATTACTCAACAGCTGCCGCTAGGTGGCACCAGACCACTGTGAGGTCTGGAATTTCTGGCCTCGTGATAGCTCAGCTGGTAAAGAACCCATTTGCAACGCTGGAGACCCTGGTTCGATTCCTGGATCAGGAAGATCCGCTGGCGAAGGGATAGGCTACCCACTCCAGTATTCTTGGGCTTCCCTTGTGGCTCATCTGGTAAAGAATTCGCCTGCAATGCGGGAGACCCTGGTTCGATTCCTGGGTCAGGAAGATCCCCTGGAGAAGGGAAAGTCTCCCCACTCCACTATTCCGGCCAGGAGAATTCCGTGAACTGTATAGTCCATGGGGTCACAAACAGTCAGACACAACTGAGTGACTTCTCTTCACTTCCTTTCACTTTGTGCAAGCTCACCCCAGCCATCGATTTAATCTTGCAACCCTGTGACCTCGTATGTTACAGAATTGAAATCTTAAGACTTCATCATGTATCACTCTGTAGTAGGCTGAATTGTAAAGAGTGTGGTGATAGTTCCATTTTACTGATGACAAAGTAGAGTTTCAGAAAGGTTAGTTAAGTAGCTAGGCCAAGGTAACTAAATTACTAAGTGAGGAGTTAGGATGCTGATGCTTTAGATGGGATTTAGCCAAGAGTCCTGGGAATTCCTATGTCCAGCTCTGACAATCATTCCTATCACATGAGAGGAGCAACAGGGAAATTGGGCGTAAGGTGCATTACTTTATTAAAAGCTAGACCTGCGTCTAAGAGCTCCCAAGAAAGAGCTCTGATACTAGTTGTTTTGGAGCATGCAATAGACCTAGGCAGAGTCCACACATCTAACCTGCCGTTCTGTTCAATAGCGATTATTGTTCAGTCCCTAAGTCCTTTCCGACTCTTAGCGACCCTGTGGACTGCAGCACACCAGGCTCCCCTGTCCTTCACTGCCTCCCAGGATTTGCTCAAATTCATGTCCGTTGAGTCAGTAGTGGTGGTTGTTGCTAACTGCCTGCACACTATTAGTTCTTTCCTTTTCATTGCCGACGTATTATCAGGTGTGTCAATCTTAACTAAATATAAACTGCATTTGCCATCTTTCTTTCAGGTTAGAGTGTCCAGTGAAACACAGGAAAAAGACATTGGGTGGGAAAATCCCTTCAAAAGCCCTTGTTTCCTTTTCTTCTGTCTGGGCCTGAACTCGGATGTTATGGTTGGAGCACCAGCTAGGAGGGAAAAGCCAAGAGAATCTCAACCCTGCTGTTTTACAAGTTCTTGAAACCCACCAGCCACTACTCTGCTCCAGAGGGAGCAGAGAAAGTGAGAAAGGTCATCGCTTTCTGTCTTTAAGACACGGTGCTTGGGCTTCTGTGACTGGAAGCTGAGCACGGTGACTCTCCAATGACTTGCCTGTGAGAAGGGCTGAGTCTGTTTCCCCATCTCAGCAGGTGAAGCCAGAAAGTGGACTGAGGGAAGGGCAGCTTGTCCAGCTAGCCCCGTGTTTAGGTTCGCTTATGAAGAGGCAGAAAACAGGAAGCAAGAGAGGAAATGAAACGGAGCCTCTGCTCCCTGCATTTAAAGCTGCAGTTCCTAATATTTTTGGCAGCAGGGACTGGTTTCATGGAAGACAGTTTTTCCATGGATGGAGTTGGGGAGGGGGACGGTTTCTGGATGATTCAAATGCGTTACGTTCACTGTGCTTCTTTGAGACTCTAATGCTGTCATTGATCTGACATGAGGCAGAGCTCAGGCAGTAATGAGAAGGATGTGGAGCATCTGTAAATAAAGATGAAGCTTTGCCCGTCCCCCTGCCGCTCACCTCCTGCTGGGCAGCCCAGTTCCTAGTGTGGGCCACTGATCCATGGCCTGGGGGTTAGGGACCCCTGATTCAAAGCGTGTTCTGTCCACTTTGAACTGACAGAGGGAGGAGGGCAAAGAGGTAGCTGGGGAGACGAATTCAAGGATGGTCTCACTCAGCTCTATTTCTGTTTCTCAATCTTTCAACTTTGCTTCTGCTGCTGACAGATCCTGCTACAGATTCTCTGTGTGTTCCACTCAGAATGAGAACCTGAGTGGTCCGGTCCTCGCACAGCAGGTGGAGTCTGGGATGCCAGTCAGCGGGAGGACTGGCTCTCTTGGGTTCGTGCCCAGCCCAGGTTCAAGCAGCACAGAGGCCAGCAAGGAAGCTTGTGATTCGGGTCATACTTAGTCACTTTCCCCAGCAGGGACCTCGTGGTAGGGTTCCTCTAGAAGGTGCTCAGACCCCTCCTTGAGCTTTGTCTTGCCCACTAATGTGAATGATGCAAGAGGAGGTTGTAAGTAAACGCTGATAGAACTGTGAAACCTTGGCTGACCATCCGTCCTGTTCTGTTTCACTCTAGTGGAAATAGGAAGAGACCACGGAGCGGCAGTGTTCAAGCAGACAGTGTGAGGGTCACTGTCCAGCAGAGACGGGGGTGGTGGTGTGACCTGGTGATTTCCAGAGAGGGGAACAGAGAGGGAGTTTGTGGGAGAGAGGAGGAGCCGGGCAAGAGGGCACCAGGGACAGACAGAGCCTGAGCGTGGCTGAGAGACATTGTCGGGGCCTTGAAGACATTCCCTCCCCATTCTTTTCACGATTTCTCCTGGGCGGGGGGGGGACCTAGAGGAAGCAGATTTACCAGGCACTCATCACAGAGGAAGATTTCTGTAAGCTTAGTGTTCAGGATCAAAAAAAAAATTCATGCATGCTATTACTTTATACAGCCATATTTTATATAATTCCCAAATATTGGTTCAAATTGCTGATTCTTCTCCAAGGACCTTTTGAAAAAATTTATTTATTTTATTTTTGGCTGTGCTGGGCCTTCGTTGCTGGGTGCAGGCTTTCTCTAGTTGCGACGAGCAGGGGCTACTCCGAGTTGTGGCCTGTAGACATCTCAGTGTGGTGGCTTCTGTTACTGCAGGGCACAGGTTCTAGAGTTCACAGGCTTCAGTAGTTGCAGCACGTGGGCTCGGAGTTGCAGCTTGGGGGCTCTAGAGAGCGGGCTCAGTAGCTGGGCGCATGGGCTTTGTTGCCCTGAGGCACGTGGACTCTTCCCCAACCAGGAATGAAGCCCGTGTCCCCTGCATTGGCAGGTGGATTCTTAGCCACTGGACCAGCAGGGAAATTCTCCAAGGACTTTTGACTAAAGTCAGTTTTCCAAGGCGTGTGCCTTTCTGTGGATCACCACATAACCCCAGGTTACATGTATCCTGAACTAAAAAAGACACTTCTATGGGGAGGCCAAGTAATTCAGAGGCATGTTGTGAGGATTTGAAGGGCACACAATTGCAAGTGGTTGTCGAAGCCAACAAAGTACTGACAGTGTTCTACCGGTAGATTGAACTGGAGTGGTTAGAGGTTTTTGGTGAGGGCATTTACACTGGACAAAGGGAGACGAGTCTGTAAGAGCAGGGCCAGCAGAAACTGTTGGGTTGCTGGGCATAGAAACTCATAGAGCGTGGCTTCAGGAAAGGATGATGAAGGTAATGGTGGTGGTGATGATGGTGATGGTGGGGGTGTGATGGTGGTGCTGGCAATGGTTTTGATGATGGTGGTGGTGGTGATGGTGGTGATGGTGGGGGTAGAATGATGGTGGTGGTGGTGATGGTGATGATGGTGGAGGTAGGATGATGACAGTGGTGGTGATGGTGATGATGGTGATGGTGCTGGTGGTGGTGCTGGTGGTGCTGGTGTTGGTGTTGGTGATGGTGGGGGTGTGATGATGGTGGTGTGATGTTAATGATGATGACATTGGTGGTGATGGTGATGGTGGTGATGGTGGTGGTGATGGTAGGGGTAGGATGATGGCAATGGTGGTGGTGCTGGTGGTGATGATGGTGATGGTGATGGTGGTGATGGTGGGGATAGGATGATGGTGGTGTTAATAATGATGGCAATGGTGGTGGTGATGGTGGTGATGATGGGGGTATGATGATGGTGGTGTTAATGGTGATGGTAATGGTGGTGGTGATGGTGGTGATGGTGAAGGTGGTGATGGTGGGGGTGTGATGATGGGGCTGGTAGTGATGGCGATGGTTATGATGATGGTGCTGATGGTGATGTCTGTGGTGGTGATGATGGTGGGATGGTGGGGGTATGATGATGGTGGTGTTAATGATGATGGCAATGGTGGTGGTGATGATGGTGATGGTGGGAGTGTGATGATGGGGCTGGTGCTGATGGCGATGGTTATGATGATGGTGGTGATGGTGGGGGTAGAATGATGGTGCTGGTGGTGGTGATGGTGATGATGGTATTGGTGGTGGTGATGGAGGTGATGGGTTAGTAGTAGATGCAGTAGTGGTAGTAATATAGAAGTAGTATTTTGGTGAAGAAGCAGGAGAATCACATGAAATTCTGTTGTGCATTGTTCTTCACAGAATAGGGAAAATACTGGCAGCCTGTCTCTACTTTTTCTTCTTTGGGGTTGAATAATCTCTTCTGCTACTTTCTATGTGTCTATTCTATTCTCTTTTGGGAAAACAGATATTTTCAATAAAACTTTAATTTCTGCCTCTCAGTAACATGTGAGTATGATTCAGACTCTAGGTGTCAAATCCTAGTTTCTGGGAGAGAGCATCCCATTGGAACAGGTTGGATCATCTGTCCAGTGCTGGTCCAGTCTGCTGGGAGTGGTGAGTCAGGGCTGTGTTAGGGTCCCTTACAGGAGCTTGTTGGTGTACCTTACATTTTGGGGAGGAGGGACGTGGAAGAAATGGTAGAAATCTCTAGGACAAGATTTGAACTGAAGAGACATAGCCATCTATGAGGGGAGGATGGTAGAATTTGATAATAGAAGGGAGCTGAGATTTCCTCTTTGGGACACGTGGTGGAGAGTGAACTTTGAATTTGTTGAGTGAATGAACAAATATTTAATCTGAAAAAGCAATTTCTGGATTTACTGCCTTCAGACTCTGTGAACATTGGATTACTAGATTAAAAGTAAGTTAGCACAGGTTCAACCTGAGCCACTCTTTGAATGACCTTTAGCAAGTCATTTTCCTTAATTTGTTTCCTCATTATACATGGCGTTTAAAAATAATCCTGCCTTATCTCTTTGTGGTGATCAGAGAGATAATACAGATTAAAGTGCTCTGAAAACTGCAAGATGTTATACAAATATAAAGTTTTATTATGAACATGTGAATACTAAGTCATATCCCTAATAACTCTCTCCTTGGACTCATGCTGGTATTTGCACAGGTTCCTGTCCATGGGGGTGAGAGGTAGAAAAGGATGAAAGGCCGTGTAAAACTGCTGAATAATAGGTATTTCACAAGAGGAGGAAATGCTGTAATCCCCAGTCTGCTTTATTCTCACCTTCCTTTGAACATTTCTGGGTGGGCAAATTACTTTCACTCTAAGCAACTTCTTCATCGCCAAATAGCCTCTGTTGTGAAGAGCATATTTTGGGAGCAAAAGAAGGATAACCAACTTGGTTGCACTAAAAAGAAGCATGCAAGAATACTGGAGCGGGTAGCCCTTCCTTTCTGCAGGGGATCTTCCCAATCGAGAGATCAAACCCGCGTCTCCTGCATTGCAGGTGGATTTTTTTTTTTTTTTTTTTTTTACCATCTGAGCCACCAGGGAAGCCCTAAAAAGAGGTATGATTTATACAGTTTTGAGGCTATGGAGACTGTGGGAGATGCTTTGTGACATGAAGGTGTGGAGATGGCATGTGCTTGTGTAAGGGGGTGGGAGGGAAATGGTTAAGGAACCATGGAGGACACAGTCATGGGCTCAACCGGTGTCTCTCCCTTAGCCTGTGGTTCAGCGTGGGAGGCACTGATGCTCTGCACTTGTTTGTCGGTGGTCCACGGAGGGAAGAGACCACTTCCTCCAGCCCACGCTACTGAGGCTGTTTCTGGGGGTGGATGAACTGAAGGAAGAGTTGTTAACAGAATTTAAGCTAATGGTTCCACTTGCTGGGTTTTCTTTGACTTTAAGAAAATATAGTTGGGGATGGACTGGGGAAACTGCAACCTTGGATATCAGGTTACCTACTATCTCAGCTTAGGCTCAAAGTAATATATGTCAAGCCTATTATTATCTCCAATTCACAGAGAGGGCAATTGACCTTCAGAACATTGGAATGATTGCCCAAGGTCTGTGGTACGTAGAAGATAATCCAATATTCAAATCGTGGCTTGTTTGATTCCAAACCACGTGCTCTTTCTATGACACCAGCTGAAGACTTAACATGGAAACAGTGTCCAAGAGATGGTTTAACTTGATTTCAATGTTACATCCATCTGTTTCAAGTTAATTGGCTTATTTATGGATACCTTCAGGATCATCTAACCCACCCACAGTCCACTGCAGGTAAAACCCAGACAGATGAGTATCTTAGTTTTTACCAGGATTTTATTCTGAGGAGGGAGACTCCATTGTCATGTTCAATGCTTGGAGAAGGGAAAACACACAGTAGGTGGTCATCTGTCCCTTCTCTGCTCAGAGGTCAGTCCAGGCTCCTTGCTTGGGTCAGGCTTTGATGGACACTCTGAGAGACCTCAACCAGCAGGGACTTGATGGGAGGCTAGCTGTTCTCTGAGCATTTTGGGATATGCTCACCTATAAAACAGAACACCCGTGTTGAACGTACTGTGACTTTAGCTGTTCAGAAATGGAGAACCAACAATGTTAAACTGAGCATTTAGAGAAAATTTCAGACCAAGTAAGTGGATTTTAAGCTTAGCTTTGCAGGAGGAGAGGGGTTTTCACAGAAGACAGAGGACAAGAGGGTGTATGTAGATCCAGCCCTGGAGGAGGGCTGCCCTCAGGCAATGATGCAGAAGCAGCCATGAGCCAAGTTTAATGATACCCAGTGTTCTTGCCTGGAGAATCCCAGGGACGGGGAGCCTGGTGGGCTACCGTCTATGGGGTCACACAGAGTCGGACACGACTGAAGTGACTTAGCAGCAGCAGCAGTGAAAAAATACTGGATTAGCAGAGTCAAAATGACCAGGAGGGCCTTAGAGAGAGAAAGAAGAGTTTGAAACTCATCCTGAAGAATAGACCATGCCTATTTTGTTTGGACTGTGAAGTTTGGAGAAGGTTGCGTGGTCTTCTTGCTCAAGATCGACTGTGACCCACCAGCTCTTTGGTCTTCAGGGAATGCCCCTGGAGGACCTCCCAGTGGCAGAGTCCCATGCTTTGGGGCCACTCCAATGGGCACGTGGCTTACACAGGTCCCAGTGTTCCCTGTGACAATGACTTGTTCTGTTTGGAGGTGTGGGAAGAAGCAATATTCTCAGAAAAGACTCACAGTGGCAGATAATCCTGAACAATGAATCCTAGGCAGAGAAATCTTAGGCTCAGAAATCTGTTTCATGTTAATGACAGCCTGGGCGGTGTCTTGTTTGCGGTGGGTCCCTGTTGCTGGTGGGAGTCTTCTTGCTAACAGAATCTCCGTGAGGCGGTGGCTCTAGGGTACTTTTACAATGTTGTCCCTGACTTTCCCACAACTGCCTTCCCCTGTCTTTTTGCTAAAGTTTCTAAAGCAGGTCTCATTCTTCTAACCTCTGTGCCTTGTTGATTCCTTAGCCCCCAGTCTCCTTCAACCTCTCCTTCCCTTCCCACTCCCATCTATCTTGGCCTTTGGTTTCTTTCCTGTCCCTCGTAGTTGGGGTTGTTCTTTTCCCAGTGGCATTTTTCAGTGCTCTCTTGTCTTTTGTAGCAGAGCCATTAAACTTCTCACCTGCTCCTGGCTGAGAGGTTATGGAGACATCACTCACATTGGTATTCCAGTGCAGGCTTGATGAGACTGCCTGTGTCTGCACGCTGGTTTGACTTCCTGTTAGTTACACAACCTGTGGGCAGTTGCTCTTTGTGCCTCAGGTTTCTCCACTTGAAAACTGGGGTAATAGGGTTTTTCCAGGTTGTTCAGTGGTTAGGAGTTTGCACTTCCCCTGCAGGGGGCGTGGATTTTATTCCTGGTTGGGGAACTAAGATCCCGTATACCGTGTGACTTGGCAAAAAAAAAAAGATAAAATAAAACTGGGGAGATAACAGTCACTGCCTCATAGTGTAGTTATGAGGGGAAACTGAAAGCTTGTCTGTGAATCATTTAATGTAATGTATGGGTCATAATAAATGTTCCAAAAATGTTGCCATCATTGCTATTCTGGTAGACCCTCAGTTATAACACACATATAATAACTACATGTGATTACAGCCATGAAGTTAAAAGATGCTTGCTCCTTGGAAGGAAAACTATGACAAACCTACACACTGTATTAAAAAGCAGAGGCATCACTTTGTGGACAAAGGTCCATGCAGTCAAACCATAATTTTTCCAGTAGTCACGTTTAGATGTGAGAGTTGGACCATAGAGAAGGCTGAGCACTGAAGAATTGGTGCTTTCAAATTGAGGTGCTGGAGAAGACTCTTGAGAGTCCCTTGGACTGCAAAGAGATCAAACCAGTCAGTCCTAAAGGAAATCAACACTGAATATTCATTGGAAGGGCTGATGCTGAAGCTGAAGCTCCAGTACTTTGGCCACCTGATGCCTAAAGCCGACTCATTGGAAAATACCCCGATGCTGGGAAAGATGAAGGGTAGGAGAAGGGGGCAACAGAGTATGAGATGGTGGGATAGAATCACCAACTCAATGAACATGAGTTTGCACAAACTGGGAGACAGTGAAGGACAGGGAAGCCTGGTGTGCTATAGTCCATGGGGTCACCTAGAGTTGGACACGACTTAGCAACTGAACGACAACTTCAATCAAAATCCTGATTTAGGAGAGAAGGAGATACTGGCCTATTTGAAGGCACACGCGCTTGGGAGTCCAGGCTCTGGTCACAGCTGTGACGCATGCATAGTAATCATAATAATTGTACCTGACACCTTCTATTGTGCAACATCACGTTTTTTACTTGTGCTATAGGGTTTAATCTTTATAATTTGATGGGGTGTGGGTGCGTGCATGCTCAGTGTGTCTGACTCTTTGTGACCCCATGGACTGTAGCCCACCAGGCTCCTCTGTCCATGGAATTTTCCAGGCAAGAATGCTGGAGTGGGTTGCCATTTCCTTCTCCAGGGGATCTTCTCCACCCCAGGGATGAACCCTTATCTCTTACATCTCCTCCACTGGCAAGTGGGTTCTTTACCTCTAGTGCCACCTTTACCTTCATTTAGGTTACGGAAGCTGAGATTTACTTGGCTGCACTTCCCCAGCCAGTAAACAGACCTGGGCTTTGAAGTCAGATCAGTCTCCTCACTTGTAAAATGATGTGATGATCTCTAATGTTCTTTAGGGTTAATACTAAACAGACCACGTGGGCTCTGATGCAGAGATGATGAGCATCCATCTGGCAATTCAGACCCTCGCTGCTCTCGGGCCCTTGTGAATACTAATGAGATAACATCAACAAAAGACTGCAGTACCCAGCAGGCCTCCACGCACCTTAGTTTTCCTTTCCTTCCTCTTCTAGTTCTGAATTCTTTGTGGTACCAAACAAACACAGTAGATGAGGGATTTCCAGTACCTGGTCTGCAGGTTTTATTGGTTCCTATCATTTCCACTGGTTGATGAAATGAGAAAAATGACAAGAGAGTAAACTTTTCAAAATGATAAATTCATTCTATTTTTAACAGTCTGTGTTCACAATGAAATAATAATAGATGTTGACTTTTGTCTAGTTTTTCTAGGTGATACACAGTTTATAAATTTAGGTCCCTTAGCCTGATTTTTTCCTGAATTTTCTCTTATCCAGAAAAGCAAATAACCAGGCATTAACCATAGTTGAGCTGAGTTTTTAAAATGATCTGTCATTAAAAATTTTTTCCATTAGGTCACAGATTGAGACTTTCATAAATATGAAATAAAGATAAATGGCCAGGAGAATTAAATTTAAAACCACATATGTATACAAACACAAGCTCCATTTTTTATTATTAGGTTTAGGAGACAGAAATTTCTCTGACAAGTGGTAATAAACGTTTGTAAATACCTATCCTCAGTTTTAATACTTATTTCCTTGGGACTGGCAATAACGGGTTCATGGATCATTGGCATCAATGGGGCTTTCCTGGTGGCTCAGATGGTAAAGAATCCACCTGAAATCCAGGAGATCCGAGTTTGATCCCTAGGTCAAGAAGATCCCCTTTGGCTACCCACTCCAGTATTCTTGCCTGGAAAATTATATGGACAAAGGAGCCTGGCAGGCTACAGTCCATGGGGTCGCACAGAGTTGGACACGACTGAAGCGACTTAGCAGCAGCAGCAGAGTTGATTCACACTGTTGTGTTAGTTTCTGCTCTGCAGCAAAGTGAATCAACTACATATTCACAGATTCCATTCCCATATAAGTCCTTATAAACTATCGAGTGGAGTTCCCTCTGCTGCACAGTAGGTCCTTATTAGCTACCAGTTTCACATATGGTAGTGTGTATATGTCAACCCCAGTCTGCCTTTTTATGAGCCTGGTAACAGAGCAAGACTGACTCAAAATGTAGATGAAAAAATAATGTATCTTATCTGTCCTACTTTGAGGGAGAGTCTGCCTAGCAATAGAGTTCTTAACCTGGGGTTCATGCATTTAGTTCAGAAAGTAGGTGAATTGGAAGGGGAAAATATTTATGCTTTTTTCTTTGCTGAAATACTGACATTTAATCTGTCGAACTGTAAAGTCAAGCCACGAATCACCGTTGTGTGAGCAGCATCTAAGACTTTGGTTCCAAGAGAGGTCATGGTTACTTTTATATCATATGTTGAAGATAATCTCAAAATACTGTCTACATTGTTTTGAAACTGCAGTAACTGCTAGGTTTGTTAGTTAATATATCCTTAAAGAAGCACTTTGACTGTGTGGATCACAATGAACTGTGGAAAATTCTTAAAGAGGTGGAAATATCAGACCACCAGACCTGTCTCCTGAGAAATCTGTATGCAGGTTAAGAAGCAACAGTTAGAAATGGACATGGAACAACAGACTGGTTCCAAATGGGGAAGGAATACATCAAGGCTGTATATTGTCACCCTGCTTATTTAACTTCTATGCAGAGTGCATCATGTGAAATGCCGGGCTGGATGAAGCACAAGCTAGAATCAAGATTGCTGGGAGAAATATCAGTAACCTCAGATATGCAGATGACAGTACCCTTATGGCAGAAAGCAAAGAAGAACTAAAGAGCCTCTTGATGAGAGTGAAAGAGGAGAGTGAAAAAGTTGGCTTAAAACTCAACATTCAGAAAGCAAAGATCATGGCATCCGATCCCATCACTTCATGGCAAATAGATGGGGAAACAATGGAAACAGCGAGAAACTTTATTTTTTTAGGCTCCAAAATCACTGCAGATGGTGTCTGCAGCCATGAAATGAAAAGATGCTTGCTTCTTAGAAGAAAAGCTATGACCAACCTAGACAGCATATTAAAAAGGAGAGACATTATTTTACCAACAAAGGTCTGTCCAGTCAAAGCTATAGTTTTTCCAGTAGTCATGTATGGATGTGAGAGTTGGACTATAAATAAAGCTGAGCGCTGAAGAATTGATGCTCTTGAACTGTGGTGTTGGAGAAGACTCTTGAGAGTCCTTTGGACTGCAAGGAGGTCCAACCAGTCCATCCTAAAGGAAATCAGTCCTGAATATTCATTGGAAGGACTGATGCTGAAGCTGAAACTCTAATACTTTGGCCACCTGATGGGAAGAACTGAGTCATTGGAAAAGACCCTGAAGCTGGGAAAGATTGAAGGCAGGAGGAGAAGGGGACGACAGAGGATGACATGGTTGGGTGGTATCACCAATTCGATGGACATGAATTTGGGTAGGCTCCGGGAGTTGGTGATGGACAGGGAGGCCTGGTGTGCTGCAGTCCATGGGGTGGCAAAGAGTCGGACATGACTGAGTGATTGAACTAAAAAAGAACATACATTATTATACTGCAATTTAAGAAGTATTTTAGTAACTGTGACTACCCTGGTGGCTCAGAAGGTAAAGCGTCTGCCTACAATGCGGGAGACCCGGGTTCAATCGCTGGCTTGGGAAGATCCACTGGAGAAGGAAATGGCAAACCACTCCAATATTCTTGCCTAGAAAATCCCATGGACAGAGGAGCCTAGTTGGCTACTGTCCATGGGGTCGGGACACCACTGAAAAACTTCTATCTATCTATTAGTAACGGTGACTCAATGAACTTGGTTTCTTTTGTATTCTTAGTTTGTACTTCTGTATTTTATCTCATGCATTAAAACAGTGTAATCCTAAGAGAAGTCCAGAGGAAGCATAAGACGGCCAAAGGGTCTCTGTAGCCCATGCACACACACACACGCACACATACAGCTTTAAAAAGAGGCAGGAAAAGAAGAGAACTATTTTGTAGACATTTTCAGAACCATTTCCTTCAAAGACTGACCAGCGATGAGACTGGGGTCGCTGGGAGGGAGGGAGCTCCTCTGGGCTCCCCAGGTCATTTTGTTGCTGTTGATCTTTGCCATCTACACTTTGAGTCGGTCTTGCTCTGCGACCAGGCTCATGGAGCGCCACTGCTGCAGAGACATTCTGTGTTCCCGGGTTCCGGGTGGTCGCTTCTTGCCCAAGGTCTTAGAGGATGTCCGCCTCAGAGGAAGCCCTTGATTACTAATTAACCAGCAAATCAGCCTGAGAAAAAGCTGGGCGGTGATTTGCATTTCAACTCCATTAACATCAGCACAGTAACCGGTTACTAGGGCTGTGGCTGATTTCTCTGGACTGTGCTCTGCACGGATAACCAGTCCATCCTTCAGAGGGAGGACGCAGCCTCAGGGCGATGAGGTAGGTTCCTAGACCGTGTGCTCACTGATGGCTACAGATGCGTGTGTACAAGTGTGTGGGGGCTTGTGCTCATCTCCTTCAACCAGATGCCCTTGTTAACTGGTTAAACACAAAGATGAGCAGCAATAACAAACCACAAAATTATACAAACACATATTAAACAAAATACAACTCTTTTTGTCCTTGAGACTTGTGTGTGTGTGTGTGTGTGTGTGTGTGTGTGTGTGTGCGGTGATGATTGCTTAATATTCGAGGTGAGTTCTGATTCTTGAGAATCACAGTCAGCAACTTGAGAATTCTGTTTCTATCCCTGTGAGTTTGGTGCCTTTGCTGATCAAATAAAGAATTGTTATGGGGAAGAGTCTAAAGGTGTGTGTGAGTGTGTGTGTGTGTATGTGTGTGTGTGTGAAGTATTGGGGTGTGTACCTGCTTTGTTATGTCGGGAGTGTGAGAGATTTCCTGTGGGGTCTGGAAGAAGGAAATGAAGGGAAAGACTCGATGTCTGGACTGAGCGTCGTGTGTCAAAATGAAATGCATGCCTAGGGGAGTGGAAGGGTGATGGATTGTTGCTGGACTCTCTCTGACAAAGTGAAGTAAGAGAGAGTCCTGTCTTCACTGGTTGTTGAGAATCTAGCTGAACACTGGGCATTCCATTTTCGATGAGCCATGGAGGTGAGAAGGAAGAGTTGCAATTGGGGAAACAGAAGGGAGATGACGATCAATCCGTGGGTCTCACTAGAAATGGCTTCCATGGATTTCCAATAGAAGGTCTGAATGGCGGCTTTCCTGCACGGAGGGGTATTCCAAACCTCTAAACTGCCCACTGCTCTTTGTCACAGTGTGGAGCAGCATGTGTGCATGGTAGGCAGGCGGGAGGAAGAGAGAGGGGTCTTTGTTTTGCTGTGCTGGGAAGGACCAAATGATGGGGGGCCTTTCTGCTCTGTACCCCCAACTGAGCCTAGCACGTCACTGTTTCACTCACACTTTCACAGATACCAATGAATTTTAGCATCAGGCAACCCTTACAAATGAATTTTGATGGGATAATACCATTACTTTATATGTAAACTGTTCCCTGAGCTTGGAATACTAAGGGCTAGATGGCCCTAGAAGAAGAGATTTTCCATCTGAAAATTTCCAAAACTGCCAAATGTGATGGAGAAAATAAACCTTTGCACACCCTACTGCTGGGGTGACAACTGGGTCATAGCTGTCTTCCAGAGATGATCCATTTGGGGTTCGGATGAGGAAAATGAGGCCCAGAGGTGTTCCTCAGTTTTTCCAAGGTCACACAGCTAAGTTAGGTCAAGTTTTTAGATCTTTGCACTCTGAATGTGACAAGACTTGGAAGAAAAAGACCGTTAGCTCCCTTTTTCATTCCCATTCTCGAAATATCCAGATGACAATGTATCAAGCCAATAGACTTTGCCCAGGAATTTTGGGGAAGAGCCATGACTTGCCAGGGTCCTCCTTGCAAGTCATTCTCAGTCTCTGCAAAACGGACCCTTTTGTTCCCACAAGAGCTCTTGCCTTGTGTTGTCAAAGAATTTTTAAAAGACTTAAATTGCCATATGCCAATCAGCTACCGGCTATCTATAAAAAAATGAAAATTGATTATCTAGTTTTTCGAGTAAATTCAGATAGCCATCTCAAGTTGGGCCCCACCTGACTTATCTGTCTGCTGCTGCTGCTGCTAAGTCACTTCAGTCATGTCCGACTCTGTGTGACCCCATAGACGGCAGCCCACCAGGCTCCCCCATCCCTGGAATTCTCCAGGCAAGAATACTGGAGTGGGTTGCCATTTCCTTCTCCAATACATGAAAGAGAAAAGTGAAAGTGAAGTCGCTCAGTCTGTCCGACTGTTAGCGACCCCATGGACTGCAGCCCACCAGGCTCCTCCGTCCATTGGATTTTCCAGGCAAGAGTACTGGGGTGGGGGGCCATTGCCTTCCCCGGACTTATCTGTCTACCTTGCCTAAATGATTCGCGCAGTGCCAGGAGAACGAGCTTTGGCAATGATTCACATAAGCGTTTTAACTCAAGAGGGAAAAAATGACCACGGAGTCCACACGATTTATGTACAGCAATAACTTTCAGCTTTTCCATGAGACTTTTCCTAATTAAAGTGCAACCGCCACCCCCGTTCTCCCCCATTCCTCATCCTCCCCCAACCCAAGCTTTATTTTTCTCCAGCGCACTTATCAAAGCCTAACCTGTCGTGCAGTCTCAGCTTAGAGGATAGTGGTCAGGACAAAAGGAAATAATGCATGTTATGCAGATCACCCCCGGCCACACCCGTTCTAAGCATTTGGTTAATGACCCAGACACTGTCTGATAAAAGCGCAATCTCGCCAAAAGCTTCCTCTGGAGTGCACCGTGGGCATCATGGCACGGAATAGCCATTTACAAGTGGTGGTTACAAGTTCTGGCTGTGAGGTCCAAAGGGCTGGTATTCAAACTGTGACTTTGCCCCTTATCATCTGTGTGAAATCAGGCAGCTTATATGAACTTGCTGAAGCTCAATTTCCTCATCTGAAAGTGAAGATGGTAGCAATAACTCACTGAGGGTTGCTAGGAAGATTGCCTGCAACAAATTATGTAATCTTAGCACGTTACTCAGTTGTTGGTAGTGATTGTTATCATTGTCATTGCACAGTTTAAGCTTGTCACATGAAATAGAATATCCAAAGATTGGCGACAGTCTGCTAAGTAGGTTTTTTTTTTTTTTTAACAATTTTTCTCTTAAAAGCAGTTAAATATATTTAAATTGGTTCCTTATTCTATTTGCCTCCTGTCATCTTTTCTTTTCTTTAATTTTTTAAAAAAATTTATTTTTAGTTCTCCAACTAATTGCTTTACAGCTGAGTTGGTTTCTGCTGAACAGCAACATGGATCAGCCATAAGTATACATGTTTGTCATTTTCTTGATCTTAATTTTTTTCTGAATCATATTTCCAATTTAGAATATGGCAAGGTTTCACCACTGAGATCCTTATAATTTGGGAAGTGGGGTCAACCAGATGATGCTAATGAGGGATTTTTTTCCTTTAAGGCTTAAGGAAATATGTCTCTCCTATAGCTAGAAACTTATTATCTTTGTTCCATAGAGCAGGTAACCATATTTAAATATATAATGCAAAAGGACATTTTGATGAGAGGCAAACAGATTTTAAAAAAATGTATATTTAAAAAATGATATTTTTTCAAAAGTCGTATTTACTCATGTACATTAATTATCTATTGTTGCATAACAAATTGCTCCAAATTTAATAGCTTGAAGCAATACACATTTATTATCTCACAATTCCTGTGGGTTTAGAATACTTAACTTCGATGGTTGCATTTCCATGCAGCCCAACATGTCTCTCCATCCTTGTATTTCCTGTAAATTATTAGACCTGGAGTTTTGACAGATACAGATTTGTTTTCTGTAGCATGAATGGTGCATAGATGCGAACAGCATCTTCCAGCAGGACATACATAAAATCTAGCAGATTCTTTTTTTTTTTTTTTTGCTTTAATTGTTCACAGCCATTGGGGAGCATTTCTTCACTCCGCTATTTCATTAGAAGTTGTGATGCAGTGACACTGTAATTTTATCATTCTTTGTTTACTTATTAAATGAAATATCCCTATAGAAAGAAATTTCCCCTCATCCATCATTTGGTTTATACAGGAACAGTTTGTAGAGGAAAGGTATGATAAACATTTGACTTTTTATTTACTGGTTTTCAAACTAAGGAGTTTTTCTCCTAGAATCCTCCAAAGGGAATCAATGAGATTTTTTAGTCCAAAATCTTTATGAACTCATAGATTTAAATGCATTTCATCCATATTAGTCCACTGATGGCATTATTATTATTAATGTTCACATTGCGCCACTCAACCCAGTGAGAGTCTCTTCAAGTTGATCCCTGGTACTATTTGGTGGCTTCCTACTTGCTAGTTTAACATGATAACCTAAGCTCCTTTTGTACATTTCCTGCCCCAGGATCTAAGGAGTCCTTAGAGATGTTTCCTTTATGTGGGAAATAGTATTTAGAATAGTATTGGACCTCCCCGGTGGCTCAATGGTAGAGAATCTGCCTGCCAATGCAAGAGACTCAGGTTTGATCCCTGGGTTAGGGAGGTTTCCCTGAAGAATGAAATGGCAACCCACTCCAGCATTCTTGCCTGAAGAATCCCATGGACAGAGGAGCCTGGCGGACTACAGTCCATGGGGTGGCAAAGAGTCAGACATGACTGAGTGACTAACACTTACTTTAGAGTGAGATTAGCCAATTGATAATTTTTTTATTTTATTAATAGTTGATGGGTTCCTGGGCCTTTGTTATTTTACTCATTCCTCTTGTATATACATTTGAGCTTTTCCATTAAAAAACCTTCGCTGACTATATGTGGAAGAAAAATCTAAACTTGTTTTCTCTTTCTTTGTAGATGGCAAGAAAGAAGCTGAAAAAGTTCACTACTTTGGAGCTTATGCTCAGTATTCTTCTGCTTGTGGTGTTTATCATCACTATTCCCATCTTCGTGCTTTCAGCCAGAGATTCCCTGGAATCACAAGGTAACAAGGAAGTCTGGAGTTATCCCTCCACATGTTGCTCTTTGCAAAGCAGAAACCTCATAAATGGCAGGGAAGTAATGCTTTCATGTTCACTGGTGTGCCTGTATGTGTGTGTTGGGGACTGCCTGACTCAAACTGTGACAGTTCAGTTCAGTTCAGTTCAGTCACTCAGTCATGTCTGACTCCCTGCGACCCCACGGAGTGCAGCACACCAGGCTTCCCTGTCCATCACCAGCTCCCAGAGCTGGCTCAAACTCATGTCCATCGAGCTGGTGATACCATCCAACCATCTCATCTTCTGTCGTCCCCTTCTCCTCCCGCCTTCAATCTTTCCCAGCATCAGGGTCTTTTCCAATGAGTCAGTTCTTCGCATCAGGTGGCCAAAGTATTGGAGCTTCAGCTTCAGCATCAGTCCTTCCAATGAATATTTAGGACTGATTTCCTATAGGATGGACTGGCTGGGTCTTCTTGCAGTCCAAGGGACTCTCAAGAGTCTTCTCCAACACCACAGTTCAAAAGCATCAATTCTTCAGCATTCACCGTTCTTTATGGTCCAGCTCTCACATCCATACATGACTACTGGAAAAACCATAGCCTTGAGTAGATGGACCTTTGTTGGCAAAATAATGTGACAGCACAAACAGGCATACATTGTAGGCCTAACTCTGACAGTTTTATCCCCCAATTTAGCATAGTACAGGATTCCACAGCTGGCACTTGAAATATATTGGCCAAATTTCATTGAATAATTGTATTATTTCCCAAATATAATTCATAATACCCTTATATGAAACTCTAATACTATGGCCACCTGATACAAAGAACTGACTCATTGGAAAAGACCTGGAAGTTGGGAAAGATTGAAGGTAGGAGTAGAAGGGGACAACAGAGGATAAGATGGTGAGATGGCATCACCGACTCGATGGAGTCTGAGCAAGCTCCAGGAGCTGGTGATGGACAGGGAAGCCCGCTGTGCTGCAGTCCATGGGGTCACAAAGAGTCGGACACAGCTGAGTGACTGAACTGATATGAAACATAGTCAAATAAGTATATAATCAAGTAAAGTATATTAGGCCCAAGTTTGTTCTTTAAGAAAATAACAGCTAATAGAATTATTAAAAGTTTATTGAGCTGTATTATTTTCAAAGCGGGGCTAGATTGTGCTGAGTTATCCATGATTTTGTATCTGGGCTTCATCTAAGAGCAGCTTCCTAGTCAGGGCAGGCAACAAGGGCTAGTATGTAGCCAGAGGAAAAACTATTCCCTCCTTCCCTTATTCTCAGCCATGCCATTTCTACTTTTGTGGGAAGCTAGATTAAATAATCTCAAAGGTTGTTAAATTCTTAAAATTCTCTGATCTGGAAGATGAAACTAAAACCTGCATGTAGAAACTGGCACAAATAAGAAGTTCTTTTAATCCACCACTTGTGGGGTATTTTGTTTGCTTTTTTTGAAAGTTTTTTTTTTGGTTTGTTTGTTTGCTTTTGATGTGGGCCAGTTTTAGTCCTTATTGAATTTGTTACAATATTGCTTCTGTTTTTATGTTTGGTTTTTGACCTTGAGGCATGTGGGTGGGATCTTATCTTAGCTCCTCAATTAGGGATCAAACCTGTACTCCCAGCATTGGAAGATGAAGTCTTTAAACCACTGGACCATCAGGGAAATCCCAATCCACCACTTTGAATTGGAAACCCTAGTGAAAAGAAAGCTTATTAAAAGCCTCATTGTTTGGTCCTAATATTGTTATGAGATTTTTGTAGAGAGCCCCAAAGAAATCTTTGATGAGCTTCCAATCTCACAGTGAAATCCAGCTCCTTGCTCTTGTATGCACTCAGGAAAGGCCTTGCTGGTAGAAGGAGATGGTGCAGGAATGCATGCATGCTAAGTTGCTTCAACATGTCCGACTCTTTGCAACCCTATGGACTGTAGCCGGCCAGGCTTCTCTGTCCATAGGATTTCCCAGGCAAGAATACTGGAGTGGGTTGTCATGCTCGTCTCCAGGTACAGGTATATATAGGGTTAAATGCGGTCAGCAAAAACAAAATGAAGCTTTATAAAGTGAATATGTACACTTCAAAGTCACACAGTGAAGCCCAATCAGTAGTGACATCCATATAATTGGAAGTGTTGAGAGCTATGGGAGTATCAAATGCCTGTGATGTTAATTCTGTCTGATGGTCTCATCTTATGTTTGTTTTTGGGATAATCCTAGATCCTGGGACGACAGTTAGCCCAGATCCTGGGAAGACAGTTAGCCCAGATCCTGGGACAAGTACCACCCCTGGTTCTGCCGAGTGCCCAGTGGTAAATGACTCTGAACGGATAAACTGCATCCCTGACCAATCACCAACAAAGGTTTGAGTTATGAATCTGGTTTTCATTTAAGAGTTTATGCGATTGGATAAAGTGTTTTTTGTTTGTTTGTTTGTAGCCCGTAGAATTGTTGCTTGCATTGCAATTATTGCTGATTCAGAAAAAGTAGTCCTGTATTCATGCTTAAATGACAGTGCCGCTTTAGGAAAAGAACTAGAAAGTTCCTTTTGGTTGCTAGATTCAGCACATAAAAGTATAGGCTGCCCAGTTAAATTTAATTTCAGATAAACAATGAATTTTGTTTTAGTATATGTTCCAAGTAAGACTTGGGACTTACTCATACTAAAAATGTATTTGTCTTTTATCTGGTAACACTGCTTGGTTACTAGTTCTCTCTGACTCTTTCTTCTCTCCTTTGTCGGTCTCTCTTTTTTCCTTACACATTTACAATAAGTTATCTAGGATACAATAAAAAGTCAACCACAGCACAAAACAGTATTTCAAATAAGGACAAAGTTTCCAGAGCCTTCCTTTGTGGCTCAGCTGGTAAAGATTTCACCTGCAATGCGGGACACCTGGGTTCGATCCCTGGGCTGGGAGGATCCCCTGGAGAAGGGAAAGGCTACCCACTCCAGTATCCTGGCCTGGAGAATTCCAAAGTCTGTATAATCCACAGGGTTGCAAAGAGTCGAACACGACTGAGCAACTTTCACTTTCCAGAGCCAAGTTTTGAAGGAAGAGGTGATAAACACCAGATTAAAGATAGAACAGACATCTGGGCGTTTACTGTAGGGCAATGTTTCTTGATCATCAGCTGAAATCCAGCAAGATATTAGGATTATAAATTGTACTGCACACACCGTATCAGTCACATTTCACGTTGGGAGTGAATAAACACAAAATGCAGGCTTCTGAGTGAAGTCCACTGACGTGTAATGGCAGCTTTGAATCAAGCACAGAGAGGATGCTTGCTGCCTGTGAGTCTTAGGCATGTGACACCCTCACATTTATCTCTGGGCTGTTCTGTTGTTTGTGGGCTGGAAAAATCTGTGATGTTCTTGAGAGATACTATTTTAGTTTGTCTAAAGGTCCTAATACCAAAAGGCATTGTATTTCTGTTGTTTTTTTTTTTCTCATACATTTGGAGGCTAGAAGTCCAAAATCAAGATGTTGTTAGGGTTGGTTCCTTTAAAAAATTTTTTAAATTCATTTTTGGCAGTTCTGGGTCTATGGCCACGCTCGGGCTTTCTCTCGTTGTGGCGTGTGCGCTTCTTATTGTGGTGGCTTCTCTTGTTGCAGAGCATGAGCTCTAGGCTGTGGGCTCACTAGTGGTGGCACACAGGCTTAGTTGCCCTGTGGGGTGTGGGATCTTCCTGGACCTGGGACTGAACCTGTGTCCCCTGCATTGGCAGGCAGAGTCTTAACTACTGGGCCACCAAGGAAGCCTAGGGTTGGTTCCTTTGGAGAGCTCTGTGGACGAATCTGTTCCATGCATTTGTCCCAGCTTCTGCTGATGCCACAATGCTCGGTGTTCCTTGGCTTGAAGCTACAACACTCCATTTTCCGCCTCTGTCTTCACATGGCATTCTCCATGTGTGTGCGTGTGCCTCTGTTCAAATTACTGTAGTTAGGAGAAGAGCGACTTGGCAGAGCTAGCCAGGAAGCTCAGAGGCCCTGTTGAAGGCAAGAGAGAGAGCTCCAATATGGTTGTTTTTATTGTTGAGTTGCGAAGTCATGTCCAGCTCTTTGCGGTCCCATGGAGCGCAGCACACCAGGCTCCCCTGTCCTTTCCTTCACCACCTCCTGGAGTTTACTCAAACGTATGTCTATTTAGTCAGTGATACCATCCAGCTATCTGGTCCTCTGCTGCCCCCTTCTCTTCCTGCCTGCCAAAATCAGAAAGAAACACAATTAGACCGGTTCATCTCACCAAGCTCTTGAACCTTTCATCTGGCGTCTTATCCTGAGCAAAGTGAATGTAACTCACTCTTAGATTAGTGAAGAGACATGCCTGCTTGGAGTAGGAAGAAATGAATCTGAGCAGAAAAAGGTGGATTCAGATTTTGAAAGACCTTGGATTTGGGGTAGAGGAGTTTGTTTTTTTATGTGACATATAGCATCTAGGAGAAGCCGCTGAGGGCTGAACAAAATCTTATAATTGGAAACGAAGAAAAGAGAGAATAAAAGATGTAGAAATAAAGGAAAAAAGATAGAAGAGAGAAAGAAAAAAAAAAAGCACTTCGGTCTGGGGCCAAATGTCAAAAAGTTTAGTGTGTTATATGATAGATTCAATAGGTAGAGGAGATTACCGAAGTAAATAAATAACAGACTATAAAACAAAAATTTGTAAGTTGTAAATAAAATACTGTGTGGATCACAAAACAGAAGAGATTATTACCAAGGAGAAGGTGGCGGTCTGGAATTGGCAGTAAGTAAGATTTTTGACAGAGATGAGAGAAATGGAAAGTGAATTGAGAAAAGAGGAGACAGCACACAGGACGTGACACAGAGGACGTGTGGGGCATGAGGGTCGTGTCGAGCGGCCCCGAATGGCCAAGTCACAGGATGGGTGCCAGAGAGCACGCAGAGTTCGGGACTATACGGCAGATTGGAGCTTGCTGTAGAGGACCATCGCGGTGCTGCTTTGTCAACAAGAATGGGAAGTTGTGGTCTAGGCAGGTTGTACCCAAGCAGGATGTTTCCAGAAAGCTGATCCACACCCATTTACCTGCCCCTGTGATAGCGTGCTAGGAAACTACTTGCTCAGAAGCCCGCCTGGAAGACTAATGCATCGTCAGTCTGTTCACCCTCCTTCTGCACCCCATCTTATTGCTGGCCACGTGAACGTCACATGTCACTGCTGCCTCCGGAATCGGTCTTTAGTTTTATTATAAGGCCTTTTAATAAATGCTGTGGTATCAAGATCATAGTTCAGTAAACAACCTTTGCCTTGCTTCTATGTGTTATACCCAAGGGAATTAATCTATGACCTTGGCATTCAGTCACTGGCCTGCTTCTCTTCAGCTCAGCCAGAGGGAAAGACTCTAGAAAGCACTTTCAGGGGCTGGGTTTTTCATAGAAGGTATTTCTTAGGTATTTTGTTGTGTGTTTTAAGTATCCTGGGTGCTATATGCTGATCCAGGCCGTTGTTGAGAGAGGCTCTGATTCTGTGGGTAATGATGTGTATGTGTGTGTATAGATACAGGTAAATATCTTACAGATACTTAGTATTAAACTATCTATATACATATAGATAAGTGTATTTGTTGAAGGAAAGTATTAAGGCTATATGGGGGAGGGAAGTGGGAAGAAATTATGAACATGACGCCAGGCTGGGCACAATGTCTTACTGCTGAGGCCATTGCTGTAATGTTTTCTTATTCCGCTTACCTCTCCTCTGGGGTTGAAGAATCGACAGTATAAATCTCCCTTCAGATGATTCTTTGTTGTAAATCCCATTGTTTCTTATCCCAGTAAAGGGAGGGAATCCTGTGTCCAGGACAGAATAAAGTCATCTGTCAACCACCCCCCAGTTCTCTTGGGAGCCTTTTTAGAGAGAACAGGCTCAAAGGGCCCCTTTCATGGGTCTCAGAAGGAAAGATGGCTCAGTTATTAGTAGCTAAACCTCTAGTCCTGATCTCTAGTTCTGGACTAGCAGCTGGTTACAGGGCATCTTCACCTGGATGTCTCACAATCACGGCTCTAGAACGCACCACCTTCTCACCAAATCTGCTTTCCTGTCTCAGCCGCAGATTTGTTTGGGCAGTTCCTTTATGCCTCTAGTCTATGAGGCTGGAACAGCATAACTTTTGCTAGACTCTTCCCCTCAGTGCTTTAGGTCAATATTTCATGTATTTTAAAACATTTTTCTTAACAATATTTTCTAGAAAAAAACACATCATTTCCATTCTCACTGCTGTCATACTCAAGTACTGAGTAAGTCTGAGTAAATGTTACTTCATGCCTGGATTACTCAGTAGGTTGTGAGCATCTCTTCTGAATTCCATCTCTGCCCCTCCTGCCTGTTTCATTACATGCATGGTTGAAGCGCTCTCCTGAACATCCTATTTTCATTCCATTTCTACCTAACTAGAGTACCTACAGCATACATTACGATGTATTGGGTAATATTCAAACACTTCCTTCTGTCATCTAAGACCCTAATTACCCTTTTCTGTGCCTCTGTGGTATCACTTAGACCATCCCACCCATGCAGATTTTAGTGACAGCTAGAGGGCATGGCAACCCCCTCCAATGTTCTTGCCTGGAGAATCCCATGGACAGAGGAGCCAGGCAGGCTACAGTCCATTGGGTAGCAAAGAGTTGGACATGACTGAAGCAATTTAGCTCACACTCTATACTTACCCTGAACCTCTCCATTCTGAAAGAGCGTGTCACTTTCCACTTCCCTGATGAAGCCCTTTATCCATCATTCCAGAATTTAGTTGAACGATCCCACTAATGGCATGGAGCAGAAATATTTAGCATAAATTCCAGATATCCAGCTTGGGAGAGAGATGGTGGGTAATGATTTTCAACTCTTTGGTTTTCAGGATTGGAATGTATTGTATAAAAAGAGATTTACATGGTTAAACTAAACCTGCTGAGTAACCATTTAGTTAAGCTGAGAACAATTTGCAATTATGTGTTTCCTGTGGATAAGATTAATAATAATACTAATGGTAATCTTTTTGATGATATTTGAGTGGTCACCTTATTTCTCATTCAGGAACTTTGTCATATTTGATAACAGACATACTTGGTAATTATCTACTTATTACTTATGTCTTTTTCCAAATTCCAGTTTATCAATAAGTGTTTAATGGAGCAAGTTTTACAGTATATTAGGCACCCCACGCCAGTACTCCTGCCTGGGAAATCCCATGGACGGAGGAGTCTGGAAGGCTGCAGTCCATGGGGTCGCTGAGGGTAGGACACGACTGAGCGACTTCACTTTGACTTTTCACTTTCACAAGAGTACTGGAGTGGGGTGCCATTGCCTTCTCCCACTGGGAAGGGCAGTGAGCTGCAAAGGCCTGAATATAGACTTAAGTTGTCTTGAACTGATTGTGTAGCCATTGGGCAGCAGCGTGTTAGGGGAGCCAGGATATTAATTTCTGGTCTCGGCTGTACTTCTGAAAAACTCTGCCACTTGGTCACTAAATCACATTTCCCTTGCAGACTGTCCCTTGCAAACTGTCAAGGCCTTATCAGTGACATGAGACAACGTGGACACTGAAATTTGTTCATTAACAAATGACTACTGAACAAGTGCCAGGAATGCTACTAAATCCTATAGTTAACAAGGTTTTAAAATAATGCCTCTGAGGCCCTGACAGATGTTCTGTGAACTTCACTGTAGTATAATTTAGGGGACTCGAGATTCAAGATCATAAGAACTGCAGACATGGCATGTTCTTTGCTGTAAGACTTCACTATGGGATAGAAAGAAGTGGTCAGGTTAACTTTCTAAACCAAACTTAGAGTGCATATTATGAAATTATAAGTAAGGCACTTTCATGAATTGAGATTAATTTCACTCACTTGTCAAACTTGCTTAACATAAAAGGGTCCAGGTATTGTTTGACTAAGTAGACGGTGATTTGGAAGTGTCTTGTTAAGTATTTTTCAACTTCTAAAATTGCTGCCAGTATTTGAGAATGGGATACATTTCCTCACTCTTATTACCTTTGTATAAAAACTTTTTGGTTCTATATTTATTTGCAACATCAAGTTTTCCTGGTATTTTAGAAAAGTCTTTATTATCCCTAACAACAGAGGGCAGAAGAGATGCAGAAACTGGATAGTTAAAAATGTATTTATATTTGGGTTTGGGATCTAGTTCATTTGAATGAGTGCATCCAGTGTTTTTGGATTCCCTGTTCAGTTCAGTCGCTCAGTCGTGTCCGACTCTTTGCGACCCCATGAATCGCAGCACGCCAGGCCTCCCTGTCCATCACCATCTCCCGGAGTTCACTCAGACTCACGTCCATCGAGTCCGTGATGCCATCCAGCCATCTCATCCTCGGTCATCCCTTCT
>SJYX01024138.1:11101-150951 GCA_006410675.1 Oreotragus oreotragus | reverse complement strand
ACCTCCCTCCCACCTCCCACCCCGTCCCACCCTGTTGTCACAAAACCCCATTCTGAGTTCCCTGAGTCATACAGCAAATTTTATTTTCTTGTCTTATTAGTCTTGTAGTGTTAGGACCTCCTATACATATTTAATTATACTAAGTCATAGATATGGGTCATCTACCCTTTTTTTTCTGATTTTAAAGGGAATGTTTCTAACATGTCACATTTAGTGAGATGCTTATTATAGGTTTTAGGTAGATACCCATTATCCAACTAAGAAACTTACTTTTATTCTGTTTGCCAAGAATTTTATCTTTAATAGCTGATCAATTTAAAGGGTTGTATTGTGTACTTCCTTTAATAAGTTATGACAAATTATACAGTCGGTTTCCTAGTGTTGAACAATTCTTGTGTTTCTGGGAGAAACACCGCCCTCTCTTTACTTAATATGTGGCTGATTTCTGTTGTTAAAGCTGTGTGCTCGTTTAGGTTTTTATATTCATGGATAAGACTGGATTCCAGGTTTCCTTTTTCTTTCCAGTTTGACTATGATACTAAATACTCGCTTTTTTGTTTCTTTTCCTCTCTCTAAATGTTAAGAAGGATTGAGGATTGGAGGAGAAAGGCTCAGGTGGAGCAGAGCTCGACTAGGTCATAAACAGTGTCTTTAGCGTCTGGTTTCTCACCATCTCTGAGTTCACCCCAGGGTTTCCCTCTGTCTTAGTGTAGGAGCCTGTATGCTGCTATTAAGCAAAAATCAAAGTAGCTTTACTTTTTTGTCTACTTTATCTATCAGTTACTGAGGGAGTTCTTTAAAACTAGTCCGTGATATAATTAATATCTTTTTCGGGTTTACGTTTTGATTCTTAAATTTTTTTCCTGTAAATACTTAGAGTCTTTATTATCAGGTGCATATCAGATTTGAGATGCCATATCTTCCTGGCGAGTTTCCATCTTCATATAGTGACGACTCTGTGTCTCCCTAATAATGGATATTGACTTAAAGTCTACTTGTCAGCTATTACTATAGTTGTTCTGGTCTTTGGTTGGTATTCTTCTCACATAACTGTTTCCCCCATTTTCTGGGCTTTTGTAAGCTTAAATTTTGGGTGTTCTGTCTATAAGCAACTTCAGCTGAATGTATTTCTGTGAATGTAATCAGATCGCCTTTGTTTTCTAAATTAATTATTTAAGCCATATAGCAACTGACCTGAAAAACTACAGTCTCATTTCGTGCTTTCCGCTTGTTCTTTTTTTTTCATGTGCTGCTCCCCACTCACCTTCACTCCCATATACATGTCTTCTTTCCTTATTTGTTGCTTTGAGAATTTCCCCCCTCAGTACTGTATTGGAAATGCTACACCCTATGTTATTCTGGCAGTTTCTCTTAAATTTTAATTCTCAGGTTTGACTCCAAGGGGTGTTTTGTGTCTTGGGTTTAGGTCTGGTTCTTTCTGTGTGCCTTCGATCTTGATCATATTGTCTTTTTCATGGCTTTTCTCTGCAACTCATTTCCGATATTTCGCATACTCTTTACTCTCTTGTCTGTGTGCCTGGGCTCTGCTTCTTCCCATCACTGCTTAGCTCAGCTGCAGGGCCTGGGGTTTCCAGGCAGCCAACACTTCTCCTGCTGCCTGGGCCACTCTTTGATCTTTGCCCTTTCCAGTTCAATGAAGAGATTATTAAGCTCCGGGGAGCATCCTGAAACCATTTTACTTAACACTCTTTTCAACACCTTTCTCTTTTCCTGTTATACTGAAGTTTCATCTGAATGGGTTTTGAAAAGAAAAAACAAAACCTGCGGACTAGTTGAGTTCACAGTGAAGCCTGATTCCATAGCAACTGAAGCCATAGATGGACACCATTTTTTGATCTTTAATATCAGTGATTAGCATAAAAATTAGCATTTGATTAAGTCTAATTGTTTATATATATAAGCAATTTTTATGTGTCTTACATTCGTAGAGCATTCCCATCTCCCCCTGAAAGTATGTTTAGCAGATACTTAACCCAGACTATAGAAACAAAGAAACAAAGAGCAAGAGAAACTAAATTTTGACCCTTGTCTTCTCAATAGCTAACTAAGTGAGCTTTGGAAAATCTCTTCACCCCTGTGACCTTTGAATTCTGTGGCCTGAGGTTCTTCACCTGTAAAATAATGTAGCAGGGTGTGTTCGCTATCTGTTGCTGTGGAAGAAATTATCTCCAAAATAATGGCTTGGCACAGCAAACATTATTTCCTCAAAGTTTCTATGGTCAGAAATCTGGCCTTCATGTATCTGGGTGCACTTGGCCAACAGGCTTCTGACACATTGTGGTTGAGGTGTCTGCTGGGACGGAGGGACGATCCTTTTCAAGGGAGAGTGTTGTGATTACTGTAATCATTAGCAGAATTCAGCTGCTCAAGGGTGGCTGGGCTGAGGGCCTGAGTGCCTTGCTGGGTGTTGCCCAGAGACCTCCTTCGGTTCCTCACCACGTGGGTCACTCTGCAGTGCAGCACCTCACTTCTCCCAGGGGGAGGGCTCCGAGAGAACAAGGGAAAGACAGGGAGGAAGACAGGAGACTTTCCGTAATCTGATCTTGGAAGCTACAACCTATTATTGTTGCTATAATAGTTTATTATTACTCTTCAAGAGGAGCACTTTCTTTGCATTTTGCTGTATTTAACTTGATTGCTTCTTCCAGATTAGTTGACATGAGAAAGAGATTGTATTCATTTTAGTTATCTGTGTACAGGCAGGCTGAGTCACTTCGGTCATGTCCTACTCTTTGTGACCCTATGCACTGTAGCCCGCCAGGCTGCTCTGTTCGTGGGACTTTCCAGGCAAGAACACTGGAGTGGGTTGCCATTTCCTTCTCCAGGGGATCTTCCCCACCCAGGGATCAAAGTCACATCTCTCACGTTTCTTTTGTTGGCAGGAGGGCTCTTCACGACTAGTGCCACCTGGGTAGCCTGTAGTACCCATGTGATTGAATCATTAATTGTAGTTAAAGGCACATAACTTTTTAAAATAAGAATTAGAATCTATTTGGATTTCATGGAACAGTTGCTTTCTGCCTTGGGATGAACTGAGAGACTATATATAAAAATGTATATATATATTTACGAAGATACATAATATATATGCAGATATGTCACATACACTAAATACACAAATTTATAATATACACATTTAAAAGTCAAAGCAAATTTACTTTGATTTCAAAGCTTCTGAATAAAGTTAATTGCAAAGTCTTTTTTTAAGCTGTATTTGTCATTTTGGCTTACTGGTGATATAACTGTATGGAGTTTAGAATCTTTAAATAAATTTACCAGTTTTATTCTGATGAGAGGTATAGAATGCACTGCAATCATATACTGTTATATGATAATGATAACAAAGAAAGATGTTAGCCAGAAAAATGAGTTTTGAGGACAAACACTGCTTTGACTGGGCTGCGGCACAATTCCTCTGACTATCAGGTTACTTATTTGTAAAGCAAGGTTCATGAGACCACAAGCTCCAATCATATTTATCAATGAATGGAGTTACTCTGACTGATCTCTTATCAGGCTACCTGTGACCAGCGTGGCTGTTGCTGGAGTCCTCAGGGGACCATCAGTATGCCCTGGTGCTACTATTCTAAGAATCATGGCTATCAAGTAGGGGGCGAACTCGTGAACACAAATGCAGGTAAGCCGAACTGAGCCCTGAAGAAGGAACTCCAGGTCCTCTGGAGGGTGGCTCTGTACACTGCAGTAGAGAGCTGTAGCAGCAGGCAGAGTGCTGCTCGGTACGGCCACAGTGCCTGTGATAGGATGGGCACTGCCTTCAAGCATGGACTGGGATCTATTTTGGCATCAAGGGAAAAGATCACTTTCTGTCTTAAGAGTTGGGGGACATGTCCTGTTCCTGGCTTTGTCCTTATGTGTGTGTGAGTGCATTCAGTTGGGTCTGACTCTTTGTGACCCCTTGGATTGTAGCCCACCACACTCCTCTGTCCATGGGATTTTTCAGGCAAGAATACTGGAGTGGGTTGCCATTTCCTTATGCAACCTTGTCCATACATCGTGATCTTTTCGTTCCCCAAGTTTCTAACTTTTAAAGAGAGAGTTTTGGACTCAGCCACCTCTGAGACTACCAACAACTCTAATACAATGCAATTTTAATGATATGGAAACAATTCCAATTTTGTCAACATTTTATTAAAGTTAGCTAGTCAGTGTCACTGTTCATGGACTAAACGTCCCCCCTTCTTTTCTCCCATCATAAAATGCAGCCATAATAATGAACATTCTGGGGATAACAGAAGTTGACCACTTGGGGGAGGCTCTTAGCATAAAGGAAGAGGCATGCTCTTCCTCCAGGGCCTCTTGGCCCGATGGACTTTTCTAATAAGGTCTGGACTCTCATCTGGTGTGCCCCCTAACTAAGGAGATGGCATTAGTGCCTATGATCACCTGTGATGTAACATGAAGACAACAGAGAGGGATAATGGATATGAATGCATCGAGGACTGAGAGTGTAAAGGGTGTAGGAGTGACTGATGGGCTGATGGAAGGAGAGGGGTATTTCTGTTCATTTTGGAGAAGAGAGGCATAGTTTTTGAATAGGGTAATAGCAATGCCTAGCTTCAGAATCTGGTCCAGTGTGGTATGTGTGTATGATGAGGTCCACATCTGTGTCTCTTCTTCTGATGGGAAGTAAAGGCTTTTCACCAGCCCCTTTGGCATGAAGGTTACTTGTATGTGGCTATTGTTTGTGAATTTACACAGCTGGCTCTGAAAATTCTCTTCCTTTTCACGTTAGGATTCACAGCCCAGCTGGAAAGGTTGTCTTCTCCATCTCTTTTTGGAAATGATGTCAACAATGTCCTTCTCACAGCAGAATACCAGACATCTAACCGTTTCCACTTTAAGGTTGTAGTTTATTTATATTTTTCATATTATTTTCTATTGCAGTTTATTATAAGACATTTAATATAGTTCCCTGTGCTCTACAGTAGGACCTTGTTCTTAAATACTTATGCCATATATTATAGTTTTGTTATGTATTATATATTTGTTAATATATGTCATGTATTATAGATTTTGTTTGCTAATCCCAAATTCCTAGTTTATACCTCCTCAACCCCCTTTCCCATTTTGTAACCATAAATTTGTTTTCTATGTCTTTTTCTTTCATAAATACATTCATTTGTGTCATATTTTAGGTTCCACATATAAGTGGATGATACCTGCTTATTTAGAAAACTTTTTGAGAGGTTCTTGTTCCCTTCCTGAGGACTGCAGTTACTACAAAAGAGAAAAATTTGCTAGTGGAGTATTTTTCTCTACTGTCATTTTCTTACTTAGCACCTGTATGTTGAAGGTACCTATTTCCTTCNTTCTTCTTTCATAAATGCATTCATTTGTGTCATATTTTAGGTTCCACATATAAGTGGATGATACCTGCTTATTTAGAAAACTTTTTGAGAGGTTCTTGTTCCCTTCCTGAGGACTGCAGTTACTACAAAAGAGAAAAATTTGCTAGTGGAGTATTTTTCTCTACTGTCATTTTCTTACTTAGCACCTGTATGTTGAAGGTACCTATTGCCTTCCTTCAGTGTGATAAGTTCCCAGATATATATTATAGGGTTCACTGGTGAGTTTTGGCTTTCATGCATTTTTCCTTGATACCATGTGAAATGTGGTAGGGAGGGGAAGAAAAGAATGATCACAGCTTTGAAAATTCTAGAGGTAAGTCATGTCTGCAGACTTACAGTGTATGTTTCTACCTAAAGACTTACTTATGTCCAAGCGTTAAACATCTGAATTGGGTGATATGATTTCAGATTAGGATGTCATCTGCTACCCAGATTCCAGTGCCAGGAGCATAGGTGTTGGGAAGCATGGTTTTGGTAGGCAGGCTTCTGTTTTAGAAAAAGTAGAGATGTTTTCATTTTGACTTTTTTTTTTNTCTTCACCCTTGTGACCTTTGAATTCTGTGGCCTGAGGTTCTTCACCTGTAAAATAATGTAGCAGGGTGTGTTCGCTATCTGTTGCTGTGGAAGAAATTATCTCCAAAATAATGGCTTGGCACAGCAAACATTATTTCCTCAAAGTTTCTATGGTCAGAAATCTGGCCTTCATGTATCTGGGTGCACTTGGCCAACAGGCTTCTGACACATTGTGGTTGAGGTGTCTGCTGGGACGGAGGGACGATCCTTTTCAAGGGAGAGTGTTGTGATTACTGTAATCATTAGCAGAATTCAGCTGCTCAAGGGTGGCTGGGCTGAGGGCCTGAGTGCCTTGCTGGGTGTTGCCCAGAGACCTCCTTCGGTTCCTCACCACGTGGGTCACTCTGCAGTGCAGCACCTCACTTCTCCCAGGGGGAGGGCTCCGAGAGAACAAGGGAAAGACAGGGAGGAAGACAGGAGACTTTCCGTAATCTGATCTTGGAAGCTACAACCTATTATTGTTGCTATAATAGTTTATTATTACTCTTCAAGAGGAGCACTTTCTTTGCATTTTGCTGTATTTAACTTGATTGCTTCTTCCAGATTAGTTGACATGAGAAAGAGATTGTATTCATTTTAGTTATCTGTGTACAGGCAGGCTGAGTCACTTCGGTCATGTCCTACTCTTTGTGACCCTATGCACTGTAGCCCGCCAGGCTGCTCTGTTCGTGGGACTTTCCAGGCAAGAACACTGGAGTGGGTTGCCATTTCCTTCTCCAGGGGATCTTCCCCACCCAGGGATCAAAGTCACATCTCTCACGTTTCTTTTGTTGACAGGAGGGCTCTTCACGACTAGTGCCACCTGGGTAGCCTGTAGTACCCATGTGATTGAATCATTAATTGTAGTTAAAGGCACATAACTTTTTAAAATAAGAATTAGAATCTATTTGGATTTCATGGAACAGTTGCTTTCTGCCTTGGGATGAACTGAGAGACTATATATAAAAATGTATATATATATTTACGAAGATACATAATATATATGCAGATATGTCACATATACTAAATACACAAATTTATAATATACACATTTAAAAGTCAAAGCAAATTTACTTTGATTTCAAAGCTTCTGAATAAAGTTAATTGCAAAGTCTTTTTTTAAGCTGTATTTGTCATTTTGGCTTACTGGTGATATAACTGTATGGAGTTTAGAATCTTTAAATAAATTTACCAGTTTTATTCTGATGAGAGGTATAGAATGCACTGCAATCATATACTGTTATATGATAATAATAACAAAGAAAGATGTTAGCCAGAAAAATGAGTTTTGAGGACAAACACTGCTTTGACTGGGCTGCGGCACAATTCCTCTGACTATCAGGTTACTTATTTGTAAAGCAAGGTTCATGAGACCACAAGCTCCAATCATATTTATCAATGAATGGAGTTACTCTGACTGATCTCTTATCAGGCTACCTGTGACCAGCGTGGCTGTTGCTGGAGTCCTCAGGGGACCATCAGTATGCCCTGGTGCTACTATTCTAAGAATCATGGCTATCAAGTAGGGGGCGAACTCGTGAACACAAATGCAGGTAAGCTGAACTGAGCCCTGAAGAAGGAACTCCAGGTCCTCTGGAGGGTGGCTCTGTACACTGCAGTAGAGAGCTGTAGCAGCAGGCAGAGTGCTGCTCGGTATGGCCACAGTGCCTGTGATAGGATGGGCACTGCCCTCAAGCATGGACTGGGATCTATTTTGGCATCAAGGGAAAAGATCACTTTCTGTCTTAAGAGTTGGGGGACATGTCCTGTTCCTGGCTTTGTCCTTATGTGTGTGTGAGTGCATTCAGTTGGGTCTGACTCTTTGTGACCCCTTGGATTGTAGCCCACCACACTCCTCTGTCCATGGGATTTTTCAGGCAAGAATACTGGAGTGGGTTGCCATTTCCTTATGCAACCTTGTCCATACATCGTGATCTTTTCGTTCCCCAAGTTTCTAACTTTTAAAGAGAGAGTTTTGGACTCAGCCACCTCTGAGACTACCAACAACTCTAATACAATGCAATTTTAATGATATGGAAACAATTCCAATTTTGTCAACATTTTATTAAAGTTAGCTAGTCAGTGTCACTGTTTATGGACTAAACGTCCCCCCTTCTTTTCTCCCATCATAAAATGCAGCCATAATAATGAACATTCTGGGGATAACAGAAGTTGACCACTTGGGGGAGGCTCTTAGCATAAAGGAAGAGGCATGCTCTTCCTCCAGGGCCTCTTGGCCCGATGGACTTTTCTAATAAGGTCTGGACTCTCATCTGGTGTGCCCCCTAACTAAGGAGATGGCATTAGTGCCTATGATCACCTGTGATGTAACATGAAGACAACAGAGAGGGATAATGGATATGAATGCATCGAGGACTGAGAGTGTAAAGGGTGTAGGAGTGACTGATGGGCTGATGGAAGGAGAGGGGTATTTCTGTTCATTTTGGAGAAGAGAGGCATAGTTTTTGAATAGGGTAATAGCAATGCCTAGCTTCAGAATCTGGTCCAGTGTGGTATGTGTGTATGATGAGGTCCACGTCTGTGTCTCTTCTTCTGATGGGAAGTAAAGGCTTTTCACCAGCCCCTTTGGCATGAAGGTTACTTGTATGTGGCTATTGTTTGTGAATTTACACAGCTGGCTCTGAAAATTCTCTTCCTTTTCACGTTAGGATTCACAGCCCAGCTGGAAAGGTTGTCTTCTCCATCTCTTTTTGGAAATGATGTCAACAATGTCCTTCTCACAGCAGAATACCAGACATCTAACCGTTTCCACTTTAAGGTTGTAGTTTATTTATATTTTTCATATTATTTTCTATTGCAGTTTATTATAAGACATTTAATATAGTTCCCTGTGCTCTACAGTAGGACCTTGTTCTTAAATACTTATGCCATATATTATAGTTTTGTTATGTATTATATATTTGTTAATATATGTCATGTATTATAGATTTCGTTTGCTAATCCCAAATTCCTAGTTTATACCTCCTCAACCCCCTTTCCCATTTTGTAACCATAAATTTGTTTTCTATGTCTTCTTCTTTCATAAATGCATTCATTTGTGTCATATTTTAGGTTCCACATATAAGTGGATGATACCTGCTTATTTAGAAAACTTTTTGAGAGGTTCTTGTTCCCTTCCTGAGGACTGCAGTTACTACAAAAGAGAAAAATTTGCTAGTGGAGTATTTTTCTCTACTGTCATTTTCTTACTTAGCACCTGTATGTTGAAGGTACCTATTGCCTTCCTTCAGTGTGATAAGTTCCCAGATATATATTATAGGGTTCACTGGTGAGTTTTGGCTTTCATGCATTTTCCCTTGATACCATGTGAAATGTGGTAGGGAGGGGAAGAAAAGAATGATCACAGCTTTGAAAATTCTAGAGGTAAGTCATGTCTGCAGACTTACAGTGTATGTTTCTACCTAAAGACTTACTTATGTCCAAGCGTTAAACATCTGAATTGGGTGATATGATTTCAGATTAGGATGTCATCTGCTACCCAGATTCCAGTGCCAGGAGCATAGGTGTTGGGAAGCATGGTTTTGGTAGGCAGGCTTCTGTTTTAGAAAAAGTAGAGATGTTTTCATTTTGACTTTTTTTTTTGCTAACCTCTCTGGACAGTTAACTGACCAAAACCAAAACAGATACGAAGTGCCCCATGAACACGTGCAACCCTTCACAGGAAATGCTGCCTCTTCCTTGACATATAAAGTTGAGGTCTCCAAACAGCCGTTTGGCATCAAAGTGATCAGAACGAGCAACAGTCGTGTTCTGTAAGTTTTGGAAACTTACCTAGAGAGCTGAGTCTGAAGGTTATGGAGGAGGGAGGTTTGCAACCCTGAAAAAGAATGCTTTTCTATAATATTCTAGACAGTTGTAAGCTCACTGATGATGACCAAACTCTCCACCTTCAAATGCATACTTTTCGCTGCCTTTCTGCCTCTTTCTTTCTTCCTGCTCCACTATTTCTCTTTCTCCCCTTCCTTTCTCCTCCTCCTCCCCTGTTATTACTAAGCATTTATTATAGGCCAGGCACTGGGCTGTGTCCCTTGTCTTTTTCTTCCTTCCATTAGGTCATTTTTCCTCTTTATTGTCCCTTTGTTCCCTTCCATCTTTCTAACACCTATGCACCAGTAGCTCTCTGTAGAGCATCTACTATAATGTAAGAATAATGTGATCACATAATAGAGTATTAGGGGGATGAATCTAAGAAATGTGCCAAATGATACCTGATCTCTTTCTTGTTATCCATTGGAAACTATCACAGGAGGGCAAATGGAGCCAACTAAACAGGGAGCATTGAGTCTTTGGAGGCTTCCCAAGTGGCATTAGTGGTAAATAATCCGGTGCAGGAGATCCAATCCCATCTCCAGTGCAGGAGATCCAATCCCGTCTCCAGTGCAGGAGACCCCTGGGTCCCATCCCTGGGTTGGGAAGATCTCCTAGAGAAGGAAATGGCAACCACTCCAATATTCTTGTCTGGACAGTCCCATGGGCGGAGGAGCCTGGTGGATTACAGTCCATGGGGTCACAAAGAGGTGGATTCAGCAGAGCGACCGAGCACAGCAGAGCACAGCACACTGAGTCTTTGAGCTATAAGAACAATTTTCTAAGCAGCTGCATTCTCTCCACACCGCTTACCCACCTGTCCCGTGTTTTCTACCTGTGTCCAGGTTTGACTCCAGCATTGGGCCCCTGCTGTTTGCTCACCAGTTCCTGCAGCTCTCCATCCGACTGCCTAGTGCCAACGTGTATGGGCTGGGAGAACACGTGCATCAGCAGTACCGGCATGACATGAACTGGAAGACCTGGCCCATATTTGCCAGGGACACCACCCCCAATGGGGTAAGCTTTCCGATGGGCCCCCCTTCACTGAATATCGAAGCCTCTTCATGAAGGTCACGCCTAGCAGTACAGTTCAGTTCAGTCGCTCAGTTGTGTCCGTCTCTTTGCGACTCCACGGACTGCATCACACCAGGCTTCCCTGTCCATCACCAACTCCTGGAGCTTGCTCAAACTCATTTCCATCGAGGCGGTGATGCCATCCAACCATCTCATCCTGTGTCATCCCCTTCTCTTCCTGCCTTCAATCTTTTCCAGCATCAGGGTCTTTTCAAATGAGTCAGTTCTTCACTTCAGATTCAGCATTAGACCTTCCAGTGAATATTCAGATTTTATTTCCTTTAGGATGGACAGGTTTGATCTCCTTGCAGTCCAAGGGACTCTTGAGAGTCTTCTCTAACACCACAGTTCATTCTTCAGTGCTCAGCTTTCTTTATGGTCCAACTCTCAGATCCATACTTGACCACTGGAAAAACTGTAGCTTTGATTAGATGGACCTTTGTCAGCAAAATAATGTCTCTGCTTTTTAATATGCTGACTTTTTTAATATGCTGTCTAGGTTGGTCATAGCTTTTCTTCTAAGAAGCAAACGGCTTTTAATTTCATGGCTGCAGTCACCGTCTGCAGTGATTTTGGAGCCCCCCCAAAATAAAGTCTGTCACTGTTTCCATTGTTTTCCCATCTATTTGCCATGAAGAGATGTGCATGCAGTACAGTATAATGGTTAGGAATAAGCTGCTAGGGTGAGGCTACCGGGTCTGAATTCTGGCACTGCTACTCACCAGTAGCAGAAGAGGGCAACAGAGGATGAGATGGCTGGATGGCATAACTGATTCAATGGACATGAACTTGGGCAGACTCCAGGAGATGGTGAGGGACAGGAGGCCTGATGTGCTGCAGTCCCTGGGGTCACAAAGAGTTAGACATGATTTGGTGGCTGAACAATTACAACAGCACTCACCAGTTATGTGGTTCTGGGCAGGTTTCCCCTCTATGTCTTTAGTTCCCCATTCATAAAATGGGGATAGTATACTTANGATGGTGAGGGACAGGAGGCCTGATGTGCTGCAGTCCCTGGGGTCACAAAGAGTTAGACATGATTTGGTGGCTGAACAATTACAACAGCACTCACCAGTTATGTGGTTCTGGGCAGGTTTCCCCTCTATGTCTTTAGTTCCCCATTCATAAAATGGGGATAGTATACTTACTTCATAGGGTTGTGATGGTGATTAAATGAACAGATACATGTAGAGTCTCTATAAGAGTGTCTGCCACATAGAAAGTGCTCAATAAATACCAACTACTTTTATTTTATTTTCCTTTTGAACTAACTAGTTGTGGAAAAAACCAATATTGATTCTGCCCAATATGTTGGTTCTGATCACCACATTTTAGGCTGACCTTTACAAATCACCAACTTACCAGGTTTGTCAGCAGAATAGGATAAAATATCAACTAAAATTCTGTATTAATCATTCTTTCCTTGAAGAATGTTTGGGGCAGTGAGAGAATAGAAGGAATAAAGTTTCATTGTTGTTAATTATTTTATTTTTTCTCTGTTTTGTTTTTACTGCTAAAATTCAACGTAGAGATATTTTCTAGGCTCAGCAATACTACATTCAGGTTTTGTTCAGCAGCTTTCCTGATTAAGCAGAACTAGTGACTGGATGAAAGGAAATTAGAGGAATAATTTATTAAATGACTTTTAAAAATACATTATCTCTATTTACCAAAAGAACTCTGAAAAAATAAGTTTAGTTTACTCCAGCTAACAGACAAAGAAACTGAGGTTTAGAGAGGCCAGATAAATAGCACAATGTAAAAAAAACAAAAAACAAAAAACCCAAACCCAAACAAGAGCTTGCCTAGTAGCTCAGTGGTAAAGAATCTGCCTGCCAATGCAGGAGATGTGGGTTCGATCCCTGAATCAGGAAGATCCCCTGGAGAAGGAAAGGACTGCCCACTCCAGTATTCTTGCCTGGGAAATCCCTTGGACAGAGGAACCTGGTGGGCTACAGTCCATGGGGTCGCGAAAGAGTCAGACACAACTTAGCTACTAAACAACAAACACAACAAAAAATAGTTTGTAAGAAACAGAGATAAATCTAACCCCTGGTCCATGCTCCTTACCATACCACATCCTATCAGAAAAACAGGACAGGTGTTGATTCAGAGCAGGTCCTCTGGGATATGGCTGCTGATGCTTGTTTAATAAGGAGCCTAAGATCCTTGCTGCTTGAAGTATGCAGTACAGGAAACACCACATGAGAAATCTGGGCTCTCAGCTCTCTCTTCTAACTACTAAATTAGAACCCACACTTAAGTTCCTTTGGAATTTTTATGAATGCCAAATTTTGAGACATACTGTCCCAGAGCAGTGATTCTCAAACATGATTACACTTTGGAAACACCCTGGGAAATTCAACAAACTATAGCTGCCTGCTTCTGTCTCCAGAGATTCTGTTTTAATTGAGGTGTAATGTGGCCCAGGTTGAGAACTACTGTTCTCAAGTCTAGAAGCCCAGCTCAAGTTCTAATGTTTACTCTTCTAAAGACTGCCGTGGTCCAGCCCCGATGGATCCAGGGTGATTCGAAGGGGAGACGGATAGGTGAGGAAAAACTTATTTATTAATATAAGATTAGATTAGAAAGAAATAGTATAATGGGAAAATTAAGTGGAGAAGGAAGGCTGAATAACTTGGCGTACGGGGAAGGCCAATAAAATCTCAGGACAAGAGATCTGCACCATCTACGTTAGGCCACCAGCGTCCATTTGAATATCGGAGAGTGCCCCGCCTTGGGGATCTTAGAAGCCGGGACAAGTAACTAGACATGGTGAGCCGCCCGCTCCAGATGGGAATTCAGCCTGAAATTAGAGTAAAGAGGAGAAAGAGAGAGAGAGAGAGAGAGAGACACACACACACACACACACAAACATGCCTCTATTGTTCAGAAGGCCTTTTATACTTTTGATTATACATAGAGATCAATGGGTAATACAAAATTATGCAGCGTCAGCAGCCCAGATTCTTATCAAAGCCAGGTTTTTCTCTTTACATACCTAATTGTATACACAAGTCTTAGGTGATTTACATCATCTTCTGGCCAAAAGGGCCAATTAACATTTACAGCTTTTTTCCTGATAAGGGTTTGTCAACCAGAAGACTTATTTGTGTTGATCTTCCCAAAGTCTGGTGCCACTCTCAGAAAAGCACTAAATAAAGTTACATTCTTAACATAGCAAAGATACAGTGACTTATAACAAGTAAAAGGAGTACAGTGATTTACTACAAAAGAAAAGTAATTAACTCAAAAGTCTAGTGTTGCTAACATCAAAACTATTATATATCTTTTCCATGTCCCGTTTACATTGATTAACATCCTTCCAGGTGGCTAAAAGATAAAGAATACGGAGGCCTAGCAGCAGTCATTGAGTCAACAATGAAAACCCGTCACCAATATGATTTTTAACTTTTTAGAAACGGTTCTGTATCTTTAAGATGCTTTTAGGCTTTGTGCCTCTCGAGGTTGGGGGGCTGTAAGCAATTCACAAGCTGTAAGAGGCCCGGGGAACCTGTTAGGCAAGCTAGAGAGCTATCAGAGGGGGTTTGAGCTGAAACATCCCTTTCAAATGCAGAAGACTAAAGCCCTGATTTGACTTTTTCCAGAGAATATTAGAAGAGTGGAAAAGCAGAGTACAAAGGCCAGCAGATTCTTATTTTCTGGGGAGTGGATGCTCAGGAAATACCAGGGGGAAAACCTGAGATCTGACTCGACCTTGCACATCAGATCTCTGCCGCATGACTTTGTCACGGGTGGGATTCCTCATGCTGGCTCCCAGCACAAGACTAGAAGACCAGATATCTTAAATGGATCTCCATCTAGTTGCAAATTAAATGGTGCCTGATTTATATACGACAGAGGATGAGATGGTTGGATGGCATCACCGACTCAATGGACATGAGTTTGGGTAAACTCCAGGAGTTGGTGATGGACAGGAAGTCCTGGCATGCTGCAGTCCATGGGGTTTCAAAGAGCTGGGCATGACTGAGTGACTGAACTGAACTGAACTGATTTATATTAGGATTTGATGGAGTTTTTGCAAGTGGGGTTAGGTCAAACCTCTTTGAGTCAAGGTCAAGCCTGTTTGAGGGGAGAGCTGCTTTTTAAAAAAATTATTGGAGTATAGTTGTGTTAGTTTCTGGTGTACAAAAAAGTGATTCAATTATACATATACATATATATTCATTCTTTTCTCATATAGATTATCACAAAATATTGAGTAGATTCCCTGTAGATCCTTTTTGGTTATCTATCTTGGAGAAGGAAATGGCAATCCACTCCAGGACTATTGCCTGGAAAATCCCATGGACAGAAGAGCCTAGTAGGCTACAGTCCATGGGGTCGCAAAGAGTCGGACACGACTGAGCGACTTCACTTCACTTCATCTTATAGATAGTAATGTGTGTATGTTCATCCCAAGCTCCTGATTTATCCCTCTCCACCCCACCAAGTTTCCCCTTCGGTAACCATAAGTTTGTTTTTGATACCTATAGAGAAGAGCTTTTATGAACTACAGTTTCAAAACTCCTGTTCTTCTACATCTGAATACATCCTAAGCTCTCACAGCTGACTCATTAGTATAAGAAAATACTAATTCATTTGATTAACATCAACCAAATATAGACCTTGTATTAGAAACCTGGGTCTTCATTGACCACAAATTGTTTTGTCCATTTCTCACATGATTAATACTGGTTTCCTAAGCTATTTCTGGCCACATGGGGCTTATTTGTAAATTTTTTATTTTAAATTGTCTTTCTGCAGGATGGAACTAACTTGTATGGTGCGCAGACATTCTTCCTATGCCTTGAAGATGCTAGTGGATTGTCCTTTGGAGTGTTTCTGCTGAACAGCAATGCCATGGGTAAATGACTAAAGGAATATTCATGAAAAAAGTACTCAGGAATGACTTTCAGTCTCTTTCTGACAGCATCGTGATAAAGGAATGGTGCCCTTTAGGGTTTCATATGTTCTCTGATTTTATCATCCCTATTTCATTACTTGTTGACCCATGGTGGCTATGAGTTGAGTGTCCTCTCCTAGCTTATGATTTTCTTCCATCTGTTTGCCTCCGTTGGAAAATTTTCTATTTTTGAGTTACAACAGCTAATCTTTCCTATAAGCTATTCTGAGGCAGTTTCTACCAATTTATCTTTCTCCTTCCTCAGACATCCATCCAGTACAGGGGTTAATACCAGCTTTGGTAAAAAACAGGTAATTCTTCTAGTGTGTGCATGCTCTGTATCCGACTCTGTGACCCCATAAACTGCAGCCCACCAGGCTTATTCATCCATGGCATTTTCCAGGCAAGAATATTGGAGTGGGTTGCCATTGCCTACTCCAGGGTATCTTCCCACCTCATGGATCAAACCTGCGTGTCTTGCATGTCCTGCATTGGCAGGCGAGTTCTTTAACGTTGAACCACCTGGGAAGTCCACTTGTTCTAATAGCTGAGCCTAACTAAGGAGATACAACTGAGCAGTGAATGTTGCATTGAGACACCAAGGGTAGCAAGGTAAAGTGGGGTGAGTTTTGAAGGCCATGCAGAATATTTTCAGACTGTTTAAGATCTCGAGGTAATATCCTAGGATTCCAGAAAGTAGCTCACTCCCTTATCTTTGAAGGTTTTAGAGCAGATCAATGACTCTTAGCTATTTTTCTGCTTGTACCAACCACATACAATCCCAGGGCAATGATTCAATCACTATAGGGAAAGAGGAGTTGTGTCAGAATCCCAGGGTTGATGATCAGTATAGACTATTGATCCCCACCCTCCTCTTGACTGAGGCTCCATGGACTAGATCAGAGCCAGTCAAAGTGTGGCTCTTGGAAGGTTCAAAGACTGTTTCAGGTCTACAGGAAGACAAATATAGAAACTGAAAGTATACATTGCTATAGCATCCAAGGGCATGCACGAACCTTTTTTCTAGTGTTTCATTTTTTAATTATTTTACAAAAGTATCGGTTTGCAAAGAATCAGAAATTTGAAAAATTAGGCTCTGATTATTTTTAACCAGATTGTTTGAGAATAACTCGAGGGATACAAGATGATTCTAAGATACCTAATCAAATCTTAGATGATTCTAAGCTACCTGATAGTCAAAGAATAGAATGAGGTAATGCAAACGCAGTTTCCAGTGGCTGAAAGGTGGCTTAGAGTATCTAGGATCCTGTGACCTTTCCCTCTAAGCCTGACGAGACTGATTTTTAAATTTATTCCTTTTTACTTGGAGGATAATTGCTTTACAATGTTGTGTTGGTTTCTGCCATACATCAACATGAATCAGCCATAGGTGTACATGTCCCCACCCCCTGAGCCTCTCTCCCACCGCCCACTCCATCTCTCCTCTCTAAGTAGCCACAGAGCACCAGGTTGAGCTCCCTGCACCATACAGCAAGTTCCCACTAGCTCTCTGTTTCACCCGTGGTAATGTATTCATTTCAGTGCTACTCTGTTCGTCCACCCTCTCCTCCCACTGTGTCTGTGAGTCTGTTCTCTTTGTCTGCATCTCCGTTGCTCCACTGCACACAGGTTCATCAGTACCATCTTTCTGCTGCTGCTGCTGCTGCTAAGTCACTTCAGTCGTGTCCGACTCTGTGTGACCCCATAGACGGCAGCCCACCAGGCTCCCCCATCCCTGGGATTCTCCAGGCAAGAATACTGGAGTGGGTTGCCATTTCCTTCTCCAATGCATGAAAGAGAAAAGTGAAAGTGAAGTCGCTCAGTCTGTCCGACTGTTAGCGACCCCATGGACTGCAGCCCACCAGGCTCCCCCGTCCATAGATTCCACATATATGCGTTAATGTATGATATTTGCTTTTCCTCTTTCTTACTTCATTCTGTACAATAGGCTCTAGGTTCACCCACCTCATTAGAACTGACTCAAATACATTCCTTTTTATGGCTGGTAATATTCCAATGGAATATTACTGAGACGGTTGGGTGGGATCACCGATCCAACGGACATGAACTTGGGCAAACTCCAGGAGATGGTGAGAGAGAGGGAAGCCTGGTGTGCTACCGTCCAGGGGGTGGTGAAGAGTCAGACATGACCTGGCAACTGAACAACAACAGCAACAACAGTACAGACCCCAACTTCTTTATCCACTCGGCTGTCGGTCGACATCCAGGCTGCGTCCCTGTTCCAGCTGTTGCAAATAGTGCTGCGGTGAGCACTGGGGTACTCGTGTCTTTTCCAGTTACCATTTCCTCAGGACATATGCTCAGTGGTGGGATTATTGGCTCATATGGTGGTTTTATTCCTAGATTTTTAAGGAATCTCTATACTATTCTCCATAGTGGCTGATCAACTCACATTCCCACCGACAGTGTAGGAGGGTTCCCTTTTCTCTACATCCTTTCCAGCATTTATTGTTTGTAGATTTTTTGATGATGGCCATTCTGACCAGTGTGAGGTGATTCCTGATTGTAGTTTCTATCTGCACTTCTCTGAAAATGAGTGCCACTGAACATCTTTTCGTGTGCTTACTAGCCATCAATGTGTCTTCTTTGCAGGAATATCTTTTTGCTGCAGTCCATGGGGTCGCTGAGGGTCAGACATGACTGAACAACTCAACTTTCACTTTTCACTTTCACGCATTGGAGAAGGAAATGGCAACTCACTCCAGTGTTCTTGTCTGGAGAATCCCAGGGACGGGGAAGCCTGGTGGGCTGCCGTTTATGGGGTCGCACAGAGTTGGACACGACTGAAGTGACTTAGCAGCAGCACTGGATTTGTTACAAACTGTTTCTGTTTTCTGTTTTGGTTTTTTGGCTGTGAGGCACACGGGATCTTAGCTTCCTGGTCAGGGATTAAACTTAAACCCTGTACACTGGAGGCCAAAGTCTTAACTACCGGATCACTATGGAAGTCTGACAGCAGAGTGCTTATGAGAGGCTTTGTGTTTAGGTTGATAAGGGATTTCAGAAACTCAAACATCTTCAACTTATAATCATTCTTATGCCATGATGGCTTAATCTGAACCCTTTCACAAAACTGCTTGCTTTTACATGAAATCCTGATACAACACTGAAAATACTCCAGCCACCTGTATGAAAATCCGGTATAGAACAAATGCTTTGACTGCTCTCGTGCTGGGAGGGTGGACTTTGACCTTCAGAGTTTGTCCCTTTTTATACAAAAATGAGGTATTAAGATCACTTCATTAGTGTTCAGATGATTGGGGATCTTCTGGTCTAAAACTTTGTAACTATTACTCTAGAACAAATTCTAAAGTTTATTTGCTTCATTTTTAATCTTCAAGAGGTTTTCCTCCAGCCCACCCCAGCTGTCACTTACCGCACCATCGGGGGCATTCTCGACTTCTATGTGTTCTTGGGGAATACTCCAGAGCAAGTTGTTCAAGAATATCTAGAGGTACACTTATGATATCATCATTATGGTTAAGGAAATCTTAAATAACACAAAGAAATGAAATTTAATATAAGTGTGACTTATAAACATATGCTGTTAATATTATAAGTAGCTGTTACAAATGTGCTACTACAATTTGACCCTTCCCTCCATGATTTATAAAGAGGCTAGAAAAATAGACTAGCATCTAACATAAAGGAAATGGTGTGTTGGGAAGTGGGTATATTTTGTGCCCCCAAACTAATGCTCAGAATAAAATTTTTTAAAAGCAGAATATTTCCTAACTTTCGTTAACATCACTCTTTCAGCTCATTGGACGGCCAGCCCTACCCTCATACTGGGCACTTGGGTTTCATCTCAGTCGTTATGACTATGGAACCCTAGAGAGCATGAAAGAAGTCGTGGAGAGAAACCGCGCTGCGCAGCTGCCTTATGTAAGTAAGATTTCAAAAAATGCTCCAAAAATAAAAGAATTGGGGAATAAGAACATCTGTTTATATTTTCTCCTCCTGAGTATTTTTTTTAATATATAAAAAAAATATTTTTACATATTCAGAATGCCAGACTTTTTTTGTCAGGTCAACCATTCCTTTAAAGCAATTGGTTCTTTATTGCAAGAAAGGAAATAGTTCTTAGAGACCACAATTATGGGGTTGGGAGACAATCTGTTTCTTTCTCTATTTTTCTTACCACATGTTTTAATAGTAAAATTTTCTTATCCTTACTGTATTGATTATATTTCACATAATGCATTTTTTATTTGACTTTTCAAGACATTTATTTTCCTAGTTTAAGCGAGCAAAAGGATATAGTACATGCATGTAATAACATATTTTTATGTTTTAAATGACTGCACTTGAATGTGTCCATTTTATAATGAGTAGTGAGGTTTTGCAAGAGATGCAAAGGGAAAGGCCCAAAGTTCTCTGGAATAATCCTCTTCTCTCCTCTACTCCACGCCTTTGGAGGCAGACATTAAGGTCCTAGAGCAAGAGTCAATTTCATTCTGGGCTCCGCTGATTTCGTAAGAGTAAGATTAGGAAAGAATAAATGTCAAAGAAGGCTCGAAGCAGAAGAGAAGCAACAAAGCAAAATGGGGACAGCCAAATGAGGGCGAGGAGGTGGGAGACACAGCCCCTTGCCTTCTTTGTTGTGGATGACATAGCACTTAGGTAATGGATGTGCTTTGACAGCCTTAGTGATTATTTTTGTGATTGTCGTGGCTTGTTTGTTAGATTGGACTTTAATGCTAGAGGGCCAGACAACAAGGCAGAGTGATGCAGCTAATCTGATTCCAGGGATGGGCCCATAAATTGTGGACCTTGTATATTCTTTCAGGATGTTCAGCACGCTGATATTGATTACATGGATGCAAGAAAGGACTTCACTTATGATCCAGTAGCTTTCAAGGGCTTCCCTGAGTTTGTTAAAGAATTACACAGTAACGGACAGAAACTGGTCATCATTGTGGTATGGGCAGTCCTCTCATACCCCCACATCAGGTCCTTGCTCTTCTGTGTCATTGAAGCCCCCTCTCCCTGCCTCATCCCCAATTTCCAGTCTCCTTTCAGTGCCTCTAGCTTAAAGCTAGGTTCCTCACTGTATTTTTGTCCTTTTTAGGATCCTGCCATCTCCAACAACTCTTCCCTAAGTAATCCCTATGGCCCGTATGACAGGGGTTCAGATATGAAGATATGGGTGAATACTTCAGATGGAGTGACTCCACTCATTGGGGAGGTAACTTAATGGGGAAGCTAGGAGCTGGTGGGGGGGGCTGTGGCTGTTATATGTGTGTGAGTGTGTGTGTGTATAATTGTTTTGTTTTACATTTTCAGTTGTCATATTTGCTGGGGATCGACTTGCCCTTATGCTTTCATCTCCAAATACCTACCAGCCATCTGAGCTCTTACATTCCCTTCATAGCAAAGTCCCTTTGAACAATAGACATAGATACTGAATATTTCCCTCCTCACTCCCCATTTGCTCTTTAGCTGACCGCAGTCTGCTTTTTCCCCCCATCCCTCCTCTGACAAATGACACCAGTTATTTTCAAATTGGCAAATCCAGTGGAACTGTTTCTTTCCTTTTCTTACTCAATTTTTCCTGTTATCTGACAAGTTTGACTAGTTCTTTCTCAAATTTCTATTCGTCCTTGTCTTCCATCAAAGTGTTATCTGCTGCCTCACTTCTAATATCTCTGCTGATCTGAGCGCATAGTGTCAGACAGGAAGTGGATAGGAAGAGAGTAGAGAAGAGTGACTGATGCTTGGAACATACAACTTGTGATGCACCAGTTGAAACTACACAGTACTCTTCCTCATTTGCTCCCCCTGTGCTCAGTCAGTAAAGAATCCACCTGCAATGCAGGAGACCTGGATTTAATCCCTGGGTCAGGAAGACCCTCTGGAGAAGGATCTGGCAACCCATTCCAGTATTCTTGTCTGGGAAATCCCAGGGACAGAGGAGCCTGGCGGGCTACAGTCCATGGGATTGCAAGGGTCAGACTGGACTTAGTCACTTAACCACCACCATTCCCTCATTTATCATTCCTGGGATTGGGAGTTGAACATTAACAACGATTTAATTGTTAAAAAAAGAAATAACCTCTTTTCTTCAAGTATCAGTTGACAACTCCTATTTATCCTAAGTATTTGAAGTGCTTCACATCCTTAACTGAAAATGACCTATGTCTGGGCAGCTCTGTTGCCGTAATCATATTAGGAATTTCTTTGTAAAGTACTCTACTCTATTATACTCTGTATTCATTTAACTTTCTCTGATTAATTATTTTCTTTTCTTCCTGAAGGTCTGGCCTGGAAAAACTGTGTTTCCTGATTACACCAACCCTAAGTGTACCGCTTGGTGGACAAATGAATTTGAGCTTTTCCACAGTCAAGTAGAGTTTGATGGAATCTGGATTGTGAGTTCTTAACATTATTTTCTCTTTCCCTAAAATTAATTTTTATAGAAGTATATTTGCTTTACAGTGTTATGTTAGTTGCTATTGTACAGCAAAGCGAATCAGCTCTGTGTATACATACATCCCTTCATTTTTGTATTTCCTCTCCATTTAGGTCACCATAGAGCTGAGTAAACTTCCCTCAGCTATACAGTAGGTTCTCAATTATTATCTAGAGCTCTTAACACTCTGCTGAGTAGGTGGCTAACAGTCAGACTCTATGTCACTGAATCATGGAGCACAGGGTCAAAAGGAAAGGAAAGCAAGAGTGGCGGTAATTCTAAGTATTCCCTCTCTTACTATTCAAAGCATCTTACAAAGACATGTAGCTTAGACTCAAAAGCAGATTGTTAGACTGGAAGTAAACTCAGGAATCAGTTCTGTCCAAGTCTGTGTGCGATCAGTGGCTCAGTCGTGTCCGACTCTGTGCAGCCATATGGACTGTAGTCCGCCAGGCTCCTCTGTCCATGGGATTCTCCAGGCAAGAATATTGGCATGGTCTCCATGCCCTCCTCCAGGGGATCTTCCTGACCCAGGGACTGAACCTGGGTCTCCTGCATTGCAAGCAAATTCTTTACCATCTGAGCCACCAGGGAAGATGTTGTCATTGTCACAAGGTACCTAAATGGTTCAACGGCCGGTTCAGACAAGCTGGATACACTGACCAGAGCCAGAGTACTCAGGTGTGGACAGAACTGTGGCTACAGAAAGGACAAATGTCTCATAGATGGACAGCGAATGAAAACCAGTGCAAAGCAGGAGGTGTTCAACGCGATTTAGGGAGCGCTAGCACTGAAATTCTATTTATAAGGGAAAGGTAGAAAATGCAAAGAGAAGAGCTAAACAGATGAGAAGAGTGAAAATGATACCAACCAGGGGCATGTACCATCAGTATTTCTGTGTGCATCTTTACAGACCTCTCACTTGCACAGCTGTGGGTACCTGCTTATTCACTCACTCTCTCTGCATATATTTATATATGAAATGCATTTATATATGTGTGTATTCATAGCTATATTTGCATATCTAGAGAATGTATCAATATAAGTTGATTTATATGGGATCATATAAATTGAAATATGATTCACCTAATATTGGATTGGCCAAAATTTTCATTCGGGTTTTTATGTACGATGTTATGGAAAGACCCAAATGAACCTTTGGCCAACCCAATATTTTGAGAAATATTTCAGTTTAAATGATTAAAGACATATATCATTTTGAAGGGATTTTAACAACCTTCTCCATAAAGCCTTCAATGGGTAGGGAAGACAGGGCAGGAACATCTGTTTCTCGTAGGGAAGACAGGGCAGGAACATCTGTTTCTCTCTTTAACCTAAGGACCTCTTTAGAAAAGAAATATGTAGAATTATTTCTCTGAGTCCTTAAAAAAAAAGACACCATCTGTACAACATATGAGGAAATGTTACTCTTTCTTAATAGCTTTTGCTCTTTGTCTTGTAGGATATGAATGAAGTTGCCAACTTCGTGGATGGCTCAGTTTCAGGATGTTCCACGAGCAATCTAAATTATCCCCCATTCACTCCCAGTAAGCGTTGATTAGTCTGATTAAAGTGGCAACACATATCCCATATTTTAAATTCATAAGGATATATATGAGCAACCTGCTGAGGATTTTTGTACATAAATTGCATAGAGGAAGGAAAATGTGGGTACCATTTTTCTTTATAGAAAACCAGAGAAGAAAATTAAAACACTCTGCTTTCTTAGATGAAGCATAAATTCAAAAGGGGCAACCTAGTCCTTCTGCTTACATCTGAGCTGTTTCTAGGGGAAAGTCTGGAGAAGATGTGGGACAAAAACCAGAGGCTTGTAGTTAGTTCATTTTGCTCTCAAGTGTGGACCCAGACAGGTCAGGGCTTACCAGAGAGAGACCAGATAACTAGGTTTGGTCTTCAGATGAAGTCAAGTTTGGTTAAGTCAAGAGAGTAAAGAAGAGATTTGGATGACAGGATGAGAGGAAGCCAGAACCCATGGCTTGGGAGGACAAAGTCAGTGTCAGTGAATTGAATGTTAGAGAGATCTGATTGAACTTTGACCAATAGAAGCTCCCAGGGTGTGGCCCTAGGATCACAGCATTTGTTGTATTTTGAAGAAAACTAGAGGCTCACAGAGAAATAGTATCTTGATTAAGAAAGGAATAAGCTGCTAGAATTATAGCATCTTTTGAAGACTTCCAGTCTAAGATCATGGCATCCAGTCCCATCACTTCATGGCAAATAGATGGGGAAAGAGTGGAAAGAGTGGCTGACTTTGTTTTTCTGGGCTCCAAAATCACTGCAGATGGTGATTGCAACCATGAAATTTAAAGATGCTTACTCCTTGGAAGGAAAGTTATGACCAACTTAGACAGCATATTAAAAAGCAGAGACATTACTCTGTCAACAAAGGTCTGTCTAGTCAAGGCTATGGTTTTTCCAGTGGTCATGTATGGATGTGAGAGTTGGGCTATAAAGAAAGCTGAGTGCCAAAGAATTGATGCTTTTGAACTGTGGTGTTGGAGAAGACTCTTGAGAGTCCTTTGGACTGTAAGGAGATCCAACCAGTCCATCCTGAAGGAGATCAGTCCTGGGTGTTCATTGGAAGGACTAATGTTGAAGCTGAAACTCCAATACTTTGGCCACCTAATGCGATGAGCTGACTTATTGGAAAAGACCCTGATGCTGGGAAAGTTTGAGGGCAGGAGGAGAAGGGGATGACAGAGGATGAGATGGTTGGATGGCATCACCGACTCAATGGACATGGGTTTGGGTGAACTCTGGGAGTTGGTGATGTACGGGGAGGCCTGGCATGCTGCGGTTCATGGGGTTGCAAAGAGTCGGACACAACTGAGCGATTGAACTGAACTGAATCTGACGAGAAAATAAGAAATTGGAACAAATGGGTCAAGATTAAACAGTGAGGGAATTAGATGGCAGGCTTCATTCTTTTGGTGATGGAAATTACTGATATTTTAGTAATGAAAATATGGCAGTCAAATGATTTTGGAAATAGTGATCTGGCATTATGTGTGCTTCTAATATGAATTAGAAAGTTGATAGATCAGAGGTAAATAAGCCATTACGGATATGATTGCAATAGTTAAGATCCAAAGTAATTTGGATCTGAACCAGAGTGATGTGAAGGGAGCAGAGAAGATTGGATGAATGAAAGCCAGGTCAGTCGATCATCCTTTATAGTATCTGGTTAACAGAGAGAAGGGATAGAAATTTATTTTTAATAAATATTTTTGTTCTTGGACCACTCAGCTAAGTCTTCAGACTTCAGATTTAACTTCACATCTGACTGGACCCACTTACTTCTAAGTGCTTGCTTCTGGCCACCTGAGCACCCAGGTGGAAGGGTGTGTGTGGCTGTCAAGTCAGCACAGTTGTTCTGCATGACAGAGAAACTGCTGCAGGCGCATATAGCTCTCTGATTGTGCACATGGTCTGTGTCCACTTCCAGGAGGGCCACAAAGTTGCCTGCTCAGGGAGCCACCTTGTCTGGTGGTAGTCGAGAAACGGGGAATGTGTAGCTCAGGCTCTCATTGACCGAACCCTCTTTTGTCGCAGAAATCCTGGATGGGTACCTGTTCAGCAAGAGCATCTGCATGGACGCAGTGCAGCACTGGGGGCAGCAGTACGACACCCACAATCTGTACGGCTACTCCATGGCCATCGCCACGGCAGAGTACGGCCATTATCGCTGTGGGCTCGATACACGGTCAGAGTGACTTAACACATGACCAGATTCTTAGTCTTGTCAGATTCCAGGTGCTACTATGTTATTTTTTAGAACTTGGTAAGATAAGTAAGGCTGTTATTATTGAACGGGTGAAGAAAATCCTGGACATGTAGAGAAAAAAGTGCAAGTGCACATCATTCAGTCGTGTCCGACTCTTTGCAACCCCAGGGACTATACAGTCCATGAAATTCTCCAGGCCAGAATACTGAAGTGGGTAGCCTTTCCCTTCTTCAGGGGCTCTTCCCAGCCCAGGGATNGGTCACCCAGGTTCAATTCCTGAGCGGGGAACTCACTGCTCACTGCTGCTTCTCCAAGATCAAAACCAGATGACAACTACCACCTCTTGTTTCTTCCCAGGCCCAGGATCCAGCCTCCTTTGGCACCGACTCGCTGCTGTTGAATTCCTCCAGGCACTACCTGACCGTCCGCTATACCCTTCTGCCCTATCTCTACACCCTCTTCTACCATGCTCACAGCCGCGGGGACACCGTGGCTAGGCCCCTTCTGCATGAGTAAGTTCATCTAATCCACAGGAATCGTATCAATATAACTGGGTGAAACTGACTGTATCATCAAATGGAAGTGGGAAAATTAAAACAATCCAGTTAATCAGATATATTTTTTCAACTTGACTAATCATTTGGCATTTGCAGTTCTATTACTGCCTATATATCAATGCTATTTTAAGTATATTTAAGTGTTACAGCCTTATCCCTTTGGGAACGAGAAGTGTTCTAAAAGTCATGGGAGTTGGGGGTCTTTGTTCTCCCAACTAACCCCAAACCTTAGACAAATCATTTAAGTTCTTTCATCCTTAGCTTCTTTGAAAGTGAAAGTCGCTCAGTCATGTCCCAGTCTTTGCGACCTCATGGACCATACAGTCCATGGAATTCTCCAGGCCAGAATACTGGAGTGGGTAGCCTTTCCCTTCTCCAGGGGATCTTCCCAACCCAGGGTTGGAACCCAGGTCTCCCACATTGTGGGTAGATTCTTTACCAGCTGAGCCACAAGGGAAGCAAGTGTCCCCTACCTCTGGTATCTAACGCCTGATGATCTGAAGTGAAGCTGTTGTAATAATGACAGAAATAAAGTGCACAATACATGTAACATGTTTGAATCATTCTGAAACCAGCACTCCTTCCTCCCAAGTCTGTGGAAAAACTGTCTTCCATAAAACTGGTCCTTGGTGCCAAAAAGGTTGGGGATCATTGATTTAAAGGCTTTGCTATCTTGCAGTTGATGGTCGCTTTTGTAATGCACCCTATTTGGGTTCTAAGAATGAGCCTGTCATTTACACACTAATAAGAATACTACTATGCAGGATTTCCAGAAATCAGAATTTTTATCTTCACCCAATGAGTATCTAATTTGACTCTAATAAAGAGCACTTTTAAGAGACTCTCCTTCATTAGTATGAACTAATGCCTCAACAGACTAGCCAGCAGGTATCTCTGGGGTTTTCAGGCAATCCTGTTTTTGGGCTGGAAGCAGCGGTGAGGAAATACATACTGGATAGAGATTTGTACTAGGAGAGGGTGCATCCTTGCTTCCGAGATGATGCTGTGGGGCCCTCTAGTGGCTGCAGAATGAGTAGCTCTGTGGTGGGGTTGGCATTCTCCCGAGTGGCCCCAGAAGGATCAGGAGAAGGAAGCCGTGTTTAGAAACTGAGGATTGAGATGATGCTAGGAAGCTTATGTGGAGCTAGCTGGCTTGAGACAGAGGCTGTGGTTTAAGTGGGGACCCTGCTTCAGCTGGCCTTCCCAGGTAGCTCAGTGGGTAAAGAATGTGCCTGCACGCAGGAGATGTGGGAGATTCGGGTTCATTCCCTGGTTCAGGAAGATCCCCTGGAGGAGGGCATGGCAACCCACTCCACTGTTTTTGCCTGGAGAATCATATGGACAGAAGAGCCTGGCAGGCTACAGTCCATAGGGTGGCAAAGAGTTGGACATGACTGAAGCGACCCACAAAAATAGAGATATTAGGTTGAATGAGTGTTTGCTGTTAATTAGATCAAAGCCTCGGTTTGGACATAGAATTCAACCAGTTTTGTTGATTGGCTTGTACGTGATTCATTCTAACAGTTTTGAGCACAGATGTTCTGAAAGCCAAATACCTGGATATTGGAGGATATACTTGCTGGTAATCAATGGGGACATCTTTGAGGTCTATGTACATAAAAAAATAGAATCTAGGTCCCATTTATTAAAATTAACAGAATAATTTTATCTACAAATAAAGAGACTTTTTTCTTGTCGAAATAAAAACACAGTTAACTCCCTTATGTTTCTGACATTTTAGGCTTCAGATATTATTATGATATATATTATGATATGTATTTATTCTTGTGGGTAAAGTTTTGCTATCTCCTGGAATTATCTATTAAGATGCAGGTATCCTAAAAGAGAAAGTAGTAAAGTTTTTAATTGTTTTTCTTTTTTTTGGAGGGAGGGTGATCAGATCCAATTCTTTTTGGATAGTCAGCTGAAGTTTTCAAATATCCTGCTTGTTTTATTTTTGAAGGGAGATATGGCAAATAGAATTATAGCCTGGAACCTGCCCAGCACAAGTACTGAAATAAGAATTTCTGTCCAAATTAGGGGAAGCATAGAAGGGTACAGAGGCTGGGGAATTGGGTCTGCCTGCAGGAGTCGGGGAGGGCTAGGGATTGAATAGGGGTCACAGAATAGCTGGGAGAGTTTGCCCCAGGCAGGGAGCCTGCAGGTTTTAGACAGGCTTGGGGGAGAGCCGCCAGAAAGCACTGGCCCAGATCTCAGGGAAGATTTCTCCGGGCCTAGGTTCTACCAGGACAGCAACACCTGGGACGTGCACCAGCAGTTTTTATGGGGGCCCGGCCTCCTCATCACTCCAGTCCTGGACGAGGCAAGTGTTCCCAAAGAGAAACCATGGCGGCCTCTGCTTTGGTTGGCTAACTCCAAACTCCTCTCTTCTTGCAACCGGGAATCCTCTTCCTAGTCCCAAACCATTTCTGACGTGCCTGGCTGGGGCAGCCTTAAAGGCAGCGTGCTGGAGCTCGGGGAAGACGGGGACACATTTTTGTCTCTAGGAGTCTTTTGTCCTTGACCAAGTTTCCAATCAATGTAGAAGCATCTGTGGGTGGCTCTGGAATCAAGAACGGTGCTATGCATTGTCAGATTCACCCAGCAGATCCTAACTCGCTCCGTGACGGAGAGACAGGGTGGAGCAGAGCCCTGGCACTCATCCTAAGGTCAGGCTGACCTTGGTGTTTTCTCACCTCTGCCACTTCGCACCAGTGATATCTGGGGGAAGTGATGTGCTAGCCCCTCAGCCGTGAGGTGAGATAACAATAGCCCGTGTCACTGGGAACTCTGGGGAAGGTTGAATGTGGTATACAGTGTCAACCTGGAACTGTTGTTTTATCACAACATGTGTTTCAGTCTTCTTCTTCCTAATGTGATTCCACCTGGGGTTTTTCTTTGAGTTGCCAAGTTATCTCCTCTATTAGAAGAAAGCACGAATTGATAACAGAGAAAAAAAGGCCATGTATGCATTCTCAGTACATGTTTAAGAATGTCCCTAAGGAATGCTAAGAAATCCATTTAATTTCTCCTTCAGAGGCTGGGCCATGAAGGACCATATTTTGTTTTAATTTCAGGGTGCAGAGAAAGTGACCGCATACATGCCCGACGCTGTCTGGTATGACTATGAGACTGTAAGTAGCTTTGACTTTTCTCCACTCCTCAAGCTGCATAGACAGGATACCTCTAGGCAGAGAGAAACATCTATCTGTGTACTGAGGAATGTTTCTGCCGAGCTTCCAGTAGTAATTTCACAGCTGAGTCAATAAAGTGAGCCTAGGTCACTTGACATCAGTCATGATGAAATCTGAAAAAGATACTTCCATGTACTTTATTCAGCAATAAAATATAGACAGAAGTAGAAGGTCTCATGGGCAAATACTGGGGCCAGTAGACAGTTTGAGCCTGGTTTTGAGTCAGATTCTTATTTAGTACGCTCAATTCCCACAATGTATGTCAAATAGCCTCAGCAAGACATCGTGTTCCCCTAAGCCCTCAACTGATTCCAGAACCTATTGTTCTTAAATTCTTTCCCTTTGCTTGTTTGATTGCCTGGCTAGACAGCAGTTCAGCTACGTGAGAGAAGGACAGAACTGTAGCTAAGTCAGCATGTGGTTAAGAGGTGACGTGTGCATGCCGACGTGTTTGGGTTGTCTGTGTGCCTCAGGGGGGCCAAGTGAGATGGAGGAAGCAAAAAGTGGAGATGGAACTTCCTGGAGACAAAATTGGACTTCACCTGCGAGGAGGCTACATCTTCCCCACGCAGCAGCCAGCCACGACCACGGTGGCCAGGTACAGGGCGGCTGGAGGTTTCCTTATAAGAGGGGGAGGCTGATGAACCTGGTTACTTCTGTTCCCATCTGCTGTCTACGTAGAAGAGGCTGATGCAGTGCATGGACTGTGGGGAGGAAGGGCGTGCGCGCGCGTGTGTGGTCAGGTCCATTTCCACTCCCCTATAATTTCAGTTTCCTGTGTGTGTGTGTGTGTGTGTGTGTGTGTGAGGTCATCAAACTCTGTCCCTAGATTTCCCTAGGCCTCTTCTGGAGAAGCTGTGATATAGAGCTGCATCCAGATGGATTTTCAAAGACCTGAATCTCTGTCCTTCCTTAACCCTTCTGACTGTCTCCTTGAAACATACTGACACCTGCGGTGGTAAACCTTGCTAGTTTTCCTAGGACCATTTCAGTGTTAGCCCTGAAAGTCTCATGTTTGGGGGAACATCTCAATTCCAGGGAAAGGAGGTCTGTTGATCTCCCCAGCTGCCTTAATTGGACCATCATTCCACTGTGCTATGCTCCTGACACCCCATTTCTAGGGAGTCGGGTCCATTTCCACTCCCCTATAATTTCAGTTTCCTGTTCCTTTCTTCCCATGAGCCATTTCTTGTGATGCAAAACAGTGTTCAAAAATTATTTCCTGTGCAGTTCAAATCTCCTTCATGTCACTACTTTCTCCTCGATGATTTTGATTCTCAAATTATACATTCCATCTGATACTAAAGAGACCCATATTCATATTCGTGTCTCTAAATTGGTAGCTTATTAGCTTTTAATAGACAGGGAATTTTTTGGAGGTTGGGAATCCTTTTCTTTTGAACATTCCTTCCTACCATAATTTTTCAAATTTTGACCTTGGGATACTGATGGAAAATATTTATATACCCAGTACCACTTGCTTTCTTTTTCTTTATTCAGCTTTATGCTATGCTGTTCTGCATACTGATACCAAAACGAGGATCTCAACTTATTGCTTCCCAGGTTAAACTCCAAAATCTGTCATTAGCAGAGTGTTGAAGACCACATAATCTGGTTTCAAGTTAACAAACGTGTCTCCTGATACATCTTGCTACACAACTTTAGATTATCAATGTCAAAAATCTTGTTATTCTCCAAACATACTCACCTCTTTCCCTGCCTTTGGGCTTCTCTATTTATTGTTCTTTTCAACATTCTTTGCCTGATACATTCTTAATGATCTTTCAAATTAAAATCAGATTTCTTCCGTGAGAAATCCTCTCCCAAAACTCCAGCAGAGGGAGTGCTGCTACTTGCAGCTTTCTGCTTATTATTTGTACTTTATTACTGCTTAGCTAATTTTTTCCCCCTTCTTAATATTGTTAAGTATTTCAGTCATAGTTACTTTATACTTTGCAGCTGAGGTTTCTAGTGTCTGAAATTTTTAGTAGACTCTTAATAAATCTCTTGTTAGTTGCTTTTGCCACCTATCTTTCATGCTGGCTAGTTACCTCATGTGTTTAGTAATTTATTTGTTTTTCAAATGTGGTGACTGCAAGGATCCAACTACAGGTCTCATTCTTTCAGAGATGATTAGCCTTCTTTTTGGCTGCAAACAAGGGTTGCTGTCACTTTGAGTTTCACATTAGCAACCTTCAGGGATCAGGTGTCTAATTTATCTAGAGGCAAGTAGTGCCTTAGTGGATGAGTCCTTCAGGCTATTGGCTTCCCAACTGGCCGAGTGGTAAAGAATCTGCCTGCCAATGCCAGAGATTACAAGAGGTGTGGGTTGGATCTTTGGATCAGGAAGATCCCCTGGAGTAGGAAATGGCAACCCACTACAGTATTCTTGCCTGGGAAATCCCAAGGACAGAGGAGCCTGGCGGGTTATAATCCATAGGGTCACAAAGAGTTGGACAGGACTGAGCAACTAAGCATGCACATGCGCCTTGAGAGTATACAGCACCCTCCCGGGTATCTAGGCCACCGTGATGTTAGAAGTATCAGTATGGACTCCTGTAAGGATTTTAACTTTTGTGCCACTCAACTTTCTGCTTTGATTATTTGGTAAATATGTTTAATCTTTCTTACAATATTTAAGGTGGAGCTGTGGTCTGTTTGGGTTTGTATCTCTTAGACTTCCTAGCATTGAAAGCTACGCAGTACGTGTGCGTTAAATGAAAGCAGGTGACTTTGTTGATAATGGAATCTGGCTTGCACAGGGCACTGTGGAAGGCTGAACTGTGAAAGAATACAATAGGGGATGTAAGGGGTACAACAGGAGCCAGAAATTGGGAGGTGGTTTTGCGGGATATGAAATAGGGAGAGATTTCAAATGCAGTTGCTCTTCCTTTCTCTCTCTATGTCCATATATTTCAGCATCTTTTGAGTGGTTTCTTGTGTTTCATTTTCTAAGTCGGGGTCCCCAACCTCTGGGATCTAATGCCTGATGATCTGAGGTGGAGCTGATGTAGTAACAATAGAAATAAAGTGCACAGTAAATGTAATGTGCTTGAATCATCCCCAAACCGCCTGTCTCACTCCTGGTCCGTGGAAAAGTTGTCTTCCACGAAACTGGTCCCTGGTGCCAAAAAGGTTGGGGACTGCTGTTCTAAGTTATGTAGCAGATAATTAGAATGTTTCTTTTTTCTGTCTCAAAATGAACTGAAAATAAATAATCAAGTTAGGAAAATTGCCCTCATACAGATGGATTCTATTGTATTTCCTTGGTTTCTGAGTCAACGTGGTTCTTAGGCAGGGAAAAAATATGTCCTCCTGACTTCAGTGAATACTTCCCCTGCATGTATCAGCTATAAAATGATTAGGCTGAACCAGTTATCATTTAGGATTTCTCTTCTAATAGTCTGTATTCAAAATAATAACAGCATTAACAGCTTTTATTGTAGCTATTGTAGCAATTCTGGTGATTAAATTCTTGCCTCCTACATAGATGTTTATCACCACTGTTTGGGGTATTTCTGTCTCCTGTGACACTAGTGATTCTGGAAAACGATGCCCCTGTAGATTTTGCCTTTGTGCCCGAAGACGAGCAGAGCCATCTGCTGCTAGGAACCCTTCCCACTTGAAATCTGATGGAATCCTTCACAGCTCATTTAGCAGAATTCTTTGAGTCCCAAGTCTTTGCCTCTCACATAAATCTTGTTTCCCATAGTCGANGCTAGGAACCCTCCCCACTTGAAATCTGATGGAATCCTTCACAGCTCATTTAGCAGAATTCTTTGAGTTCCAAGTCTTTGCCTCTCACATAAATCTTGTTTCCCATAGTCGACGGAACCCTCTTGGTCTAATCATTGCCCTGGATGAGAACAAAGAAGCAAAAGGCGAACTTTTCTGGGATGATGGGGAAACAAAAGGTGAGCACCACGTTGGGGTTTCCAGACGTGCATCTTTGAGCTTCTCCTGGTGCTCATTCAGCGGTGGGAGGCCTCTCACCAGGCACCATAGCGTTAATCACTCGAGAGAAGAATTCTGGTTTTGGTTGTGCAGTTTAGGAATAGTGGTAGATGAAAGGATGGTAGATGCTTTCCCTGGATGAAAGGAAAACTCCCCTCCACCTCTTAGAATTCTCCCACTGGCCAGCTATATTGTATATATATAGGCTCTCCTTTGATTTCCAATCAGCCCCTGAAATATGTTGTCAAGGCTGTTTCTGCCATTCAGTGCATTTTCCTTCACTCCAAATGCTTATGAACAAGCATGGAGGACATGTAAAACATGCCTATGCTAGTGAGACAGCGAGAAGACACTTTCCTAGTGCACCTGCATCTAGCCATACTTCTCAGCTCATTTGTCGGTCTCCAGGGCACTTTGGGGGAGCCCGGTGGGCTGCCGTCTATGGGGTCACACAGAGTCAGGCACGACTGAAGTGACTCAGCAGCAGCAGCAGTGCACTAAGGAGTCTTGTGGCTCAAGCTCAGGAAGCAGATTCACTGGAGGCATATGCTTTGGAAGCACTTGGGAGGGAACCTTTTCAAGGTTAAGGTAGGAAGGAAACGAGAAAACAGTGGCTCAGCCTTGGAAACTCTATCTATAATCTGTCATTCTCAACGTGAAGCTCTGTTACTGAGTCCAAGCTTGCTCTGCTTGTCACATGACAGGCCAATAAATTGGAAATGAGGTGTTGAGGCAAAGAATAAGGATTTTATTCAGAAAACTGGCAAATGGAGAAGATGGCAGACTAATGTCTCAAAATAACCACACATCAAGGTCTGGATGTCAGGTTCTTTTATAGATTAGAGGACGAGGAGGTGAAGAAGTCAAAAGGTCGTAAGTCTTACACTTATCTCCCGGAATGGCCAGCCTTGGAGAGGGGGTGTGTTAATTTCTTCCTTCCTGCAACTGTTCACAGGCAGTTAGGATAAGGATGTCTCCCTCAACAAAGGCACTTTGATTTAACATTTAGGCTTAGGGACAGGGTTCCCCGAGGAAGGCCATTATGTATAGACAGTATCCTTTTAGTGAACAAAAGCAATGGGAAACAGAGGTTCAAGTAAAAGAATTAGATCCAACTTGTAGTAGGTTTTCTTCTTCCCTGTAACAGCTTCAAGGAGCACCAGGATGAAATCTGTTTCTCCTGTATTGGGCAGGCCAGAGTCTGACTTGCCCTTCTCTCCCTTTCAGATACTGTGGCCAACAAACTTTATCTCTTATGTGAGTTCTCCATCACCCAAGTGAGTAGTATATTTTTATGAATCTTAAGTGTGAGCTTTGGTCTGATAATTAGCTCCCATCTGTTTGTGTATATGTGCATTTGTAGCTTCATTAATAGGGGGACACATTTCTGTTTATGACTTAATGTCCAATAACTGGATTATCTATGTTAGTAAAAAGAGGCAATGATATGGATAAATCAAAGCAGTCAGTCTTTTAAAATGAATTTTCATATGTGTGTATGTGTTTCTCTCACCCTCCTTCTCCCTGGCTCAGGGGAAAAATAAGTTTGTATTTGAGCACACATTAGTAGAGACAACTAAGAAGCATTCAGGGCCATTTGGGTAGCTGGTCTAGGACAGACTACTTGAGTGACTTGAGCATCTGTGTATTCAAGGCAGATCTTTGTGTTTAATTGTTTTGCAGAACCGCCTGGAGGTTAAGATTTTGCAATCAACCTACACAGACCCCAATAATTTAGCATTTAAAGAAATTAAAATCCTTGGAACCCAGGAGCCTAACAACGTTACAGTGAAACAGAACGGTGTTCCAATTCAAGTTTCTCCTAATGTCACTTACGATTCTAACCTACAGGTAAATAGCTTAGATGTTCCTTCTTGCCAAGGTTGCATTGGTTTCTAAAAGACCAGGGCACACTCTGAAGTCAGAAGTGGGAAAGTTAGAGGGTTAGGATAGAAAAAAAATAAAAGAGGGAGCCAGAGCTGGGATGAACAAAGAGGCTGCTGAGATCCTGGGAGGAAGTAAACTGGTCCTTTCCTCTTTTTTCCCTTATCTGCCCCTCAGTCTTCTGTTCTCTCTGCCTGGAACAGAAGAAGATCAAAGACAGGAGCCTGGGGACCAGGATTAGAGGAAAACCGGGTCTGAAAGCTGCTGATTGATTGGTGCTAGAAGGGTTGAGGTGGGATTCTCATTAATTTAAAATTTCAGGTGCTTTTCTTTTTTTCTTTATAGAGCTAGATTCTCACTCCAACATTCTTAGGAAATATTCTGAGTCAATGAATTTGATAAGCTTAGCTAATGCTACTTACTTGGTTAGGTGATAATAATAAAATAATTTTTCATCACTTTTAATGAGACGATGGTCTTGAATAGGTTATTATCAATTCTTCTGAAATTTTAGCATTATGAGGGATCCTTTTCCACAACACTGTTTGCTACGGGTGTTCAAGATAATCTGGGATAGGGAGCAGTGGGGTCATCATGGTTTGTAAGGAACCTTCCAAATTTGGAGAAAAATAAGTAAATTTTGTCTTCTACTAAAACGATATATTGGTATCATTGGACATTTTGTCCTAACAACATACATTGACGATGCATACAGTATAAAGTTAGAAATAAAGGATTATGTGACTGGTTATCAGAGAAGACAATGGCACCCCACTCCAGTACTCTTGCCTGGAAAATCCCATGGACGGAGGAGCCTGGTGGGCTGCAGTCCATGGGGTTGCTAAGAGTTGGACACGGCTGAGTGACTTAATTTTCACTTTTCGCTTTCCTGCATTGGAGAAGGAAATGGCAACCCACTCCAGTGTTCTTGCCTGGAGAGTCCCATGGATGGAGGAGCCTGGTGGGCTGCAGTCCATGGGGTCGCGAAGAGTCGGACATGACTGAGTGACTTCACTTATGTGTTCAGCAAAGTGCAAGTCCTTTGTAAGATGCTCATATGAAAATAAACTAATTACCAGTTTGATAAATAGATTAATAAATATACAAACAAAAGAACTCTTTTATTATTTGAATTTAGGTGGGTAACAGGCAACCCAATCCTACCTTTAGGAAATGTTAACTTATATTCTTTCCAGTTTCATGTTCAAAGCTTCACGGAGCAAAAGCTTTGGCAGCACTAAGTCTAGAGCTGGACCTTAAAGACGGTACATCTGTGTAGAGATTTGTTCAGCTGCAAGTGACAGGAAACTCAGCAAAATGGTAGTTTAAACAAACGGGAATTTTTTTTTCCTTACGGTATTGAGAGTTTAGGACGAGCTCAGTTTCTGGCATTGGCTCAGGGCCTCAGGGTTGTCAATGCTGAGGTCTTTTCTTCTCTTGTGATTGAAAGTGATGGCTTAATTCCAGTCACTCTAGCCTTGTTAGAGGAAAAAAAAAAATAAAAATTAAAACAAAGAAGAAGGAGCTGGAAGGAAAAGGGGAAGGTGACGGTGAAAGAAAGGGATGGGTAGGCCATTAAATCAAGAAAGAAGCCCTTGGCCAGCCAATTCCGGTGGACTTGCACTCAACTATGAATGGCTGCAGCTGTGTTACACGGATTTAAAAAAAAAGTTCTTCTTTGGGAAGTTTGGTGTTCCAAACTGAAGTAGTAAGAAGGGAATTTTCCATTGGGCAGGTGGCTAGAAGTCTGTTTCACAAATGGGCACCATTATCCTCGAAAGGGCATTGGCATAGGTAAAGCAGTCAAGGTTGGGGTATTAGCATAAGCCAATCCTGGGACTAAGAAAAGCCTTTTGCTAGCCTGTGAGTCTGTATAACTGGAATAGGCAGGACCCACATCTGGAAGAGGGCCTAGTTTGGACAGATTCACTTGTGGTCAGCTTTTGGAGGGTCTTAGGTGCCAAACTAAGAAGGATGTGATTTACTTCTCAAAGGGTCTCCTGTTGATCCTTGAATCAATATGCACCATTGTGAGACTGTTGTTCTGTAGTGGTTTTTGAGGTATAGGGAAATGTGAGATGAACGTAGACTGGCGAGAGACTAGAAGAATGATGATCCTTAGCATGGGATTTTATGACTCAGGTTAAATGAGAACTTTCACTATGGAAGTTACTATTTTACAAGGAGACAACGAGAAGAAAAACACATAGAAAAAATTAAGTATTTGAATTAGTGAATGGAACTCAAAGAAAGTTTCAAGTTTTGAGGCTCTGGGCTTGGACCAGTGAAGAGACTAGGATATTAAAAATGGAAGGAGATATGATTTTGCCTACTTATCAATTTTGTAATTGGTCAACTGAGACCCAAGGAATTTGAAAGAATCTGTCCAAGTTTCCTCAGTCGGATGGAGGGGAGAACCCAGGCCATATGATTCTTATCCTCTGTTCTTGCCCCCACTCCAGACCTGTGGGTAATACTGGTTTGGGGGATGGAGGGCAAGAAGATGAACTCAACTGAGCATGATGCCACATGCTCGTGTTTTCTGTGCTACAAGGGGACTGTCAGGAAGAGAGTCTTCCTGACAAAATAAGAAAGAGGAAGAGGAGTCAGGGGATGAGAGAAAAGGTTGCGGTTGACCTGATTCTTTTCAAAATGTTATGCACAAGATTCTGATAGAATTGCACCATTTTCCCTGTGGTTATTGGCTAACTCCCTGCCCTCTCTCTCTCTTCATGGAAGCTCCAGTGCCATGTTACTTGGAGTCTTGAGAGACTGGTCTGATTTTTATTTTCTTTCCTGAAAGAAATCTCATACCTTATGAGGCCTTTGTCCTAAGGATACATTTCCTTGATATTTCCCCATTCCTACAGGTGGCCCTTATCACAGATATTGATCTTGTTCTGGGAGGAACATACACGGTGGAGTGGGATGTGAAGATACAGGATGAAGAAAAAATAGACTGTTATCCTGATGAGACTGGTGTTTCTGCAGAAAACTGCACTGCCCGTGGTTGTGCCTGGGAGGTAACCATGCTGACGGTGTTAATATACATGACAATCCTCTACACTTTGTTTTAAATTGAAGCATAGTGGATTTACCATGTTGTATTANCGGTGGAGTGGGATGTGAAGATACGGGATGAAGAAAAAATAGACTGTTATCCTGATCAGACTGGTGTTTCTGCAGAAAACTGCACTGCCCGTGGTTGTGCCTGGGAGGTAACCATGCTGACGGTGTTAATATACATGACAATCCTCTACACTTTGTTTTAAATTGAAGCATAGTGGATTTACCATGTTGTATTAATTTCTACAGCAAAATGATTATGTTATATGTATATTAATATATGACAATCTTTTTCATATTCTTTTCCATTATGGTTTATCACAAGGTATTGAATATAGGTTCCTATGCTATACAGTAGGACCTTGTCGTTTATCCATTTTTTATATCATAGTTTGCATCTGCTAATCCCAAACTCCCAGTTCATCCCTCCCCCACCTCCCCTTGGCCACTGTGAGTCTGTTCTCTACATCTGTGAGTCTGTTTCTGTTTTGTAGATAGATTCATTCATGTCACATTTTAGATTCCACGTATAAGTGGTATGTCTTTGCGGTACGTGTCTTTCTCTTTCTGACTTACTTCGCTAAGTATGATAATCTCTAGTTCCATCCACGTTGCTGCAAATGGCATTATTTCCTTCTTTTTTGTGACTGAGTAGTATTCCATTGTGTCTATATATCACATCTTCCTCATCCATTTATCTTTCTGTGGACCTTGAAATTGTTACCATGACTTGGCTGTTGCCAATAGTGCAGCTATGAACTTTGGGGTACATGTGTCTTTTTGAATTTTAGTTTTATCTGGATGTATGACCAGGAGTGGGATTGCTGGATCCTATGGCAGCTCTATGTTTCATTTTTTGAGAAAGCTTTGTACTGTTTCCCGCAGTAGCTGCACTAACTTANTGTCTATGGGGTCACACAGAGTCAGGCACGACTGAAGTGACTCAGCAGCAGCAGCAGTGCACTAAGGAGTCTTGTGGCTCAAGCTCAGGAAGCAGATTCACTGGAGGCATATGCTTTGGAAGCACTTGGGAGGGAACCTTTTCAAGGTTAAGGTAGGAAGGAAACGAGAAAACAGTGGCTCAGCCTTGGAAACTCTATCTATAATCTGTCATTCTCAACGTGAAGCTCTGTTACTGAGTCCAAGCTTGCTCTGCTTGTCACATGACAGGCCAATAAATTGGAAATGAGGTGTTGAGGCAAAGAATAAGGATTTTATTCAGAAAACTGGCAAATGGAGAAGATGGCAGACTAATGTCTCAAAATAACCCCACATCAAGGTCTGGATGTCAGGTTCTTTTATAGATTAGAGGACGAGGAGGTGAAGAAGTCAAAAGGTCATAAGTCTTACACTTATCTCCCGGAATGGCCAGCCTTGGAGAGGGGGTGTGTTAATTTCTTCCTTCCTGCAACTGTTCACAGGCAGTTAGGATAAGGATGTCTGCCTGAACAAAGGCACTTTGATTTAACATTCAGGCTTAGGGACAGGGTTCCCCGAGGAAGGCCATTATGTATAGACAGTATCCTTTTAGTGAACAAAAGCAATGGGAAACAGAGGTTCAAGTAAAAGAATCAGATCCAACTTGTAGTAGGTTTTCTTCTTCCCTGTAACAGCTTCAAGGAGCACCAGGATGAAATCTGTTTCTCCTGTATTGGGCAGGCCAGAGTCTGACTTGCCCTTCTCTCCCTTTCAGATACTGTGGCCAACAAACTTTATCTCTTATGTGAGTTCTCCATCACCCAAGTGAGTAGTATATTTTTATGAATCTTAAGTGTGAGCTTTGGTCTGATAATTAGCTCCCATCTGTTTGTGTATATGTGCATTTGTAGATTCATTAATAGGGGGACACATTTCTGTTTATGACTTAATGTCCAATAACTGGATTATCTATGTTAGTAAAAAGAGGCAATGATATGGATAAATCAAAGCAGTCAGTCTTTTAAAATGAATTTTCATATGTGTGTATGTGTTTCTCTCACCCTCCTTCTCCCTGGCTCAGGGGAAAAATAAGTTTGTATTTGAGCACACATTAGTAGAGACAACTAAGAAGCATTCAGGGCCATTTGGGTAGCTGGTCTAGGACAGACTACTTGAGTGACTTGAGCATCTGTGTATTCAAGGCAGATCTTTGTGTTTAATTGTTTTGCAGAACCGCCTGGAGGTTAAGATTTTGCAATCAACCTACACAGACCCCAATAATTTAGCATTTAAAGAAATTAAAATCCTTGGAACCCAGGAGCCTAACAACGTTACAGTGAAACAGAACGGTGTTCCAATTCAAGTTTCTCCTAATGTCACTTACGATTCTAACCTACAGGTAAATAGCTTAGATGTTCCTTCTTGCCAAGGTTGCATTGGTTTCTAAAAGACCAGGGCACACTCTGAAGTCAGAAGTGGGAAAGTTAGAGGGTTAGGATAGAAAAAAAATAAAAGAGGGAGCCAGAGCTGGGATGAACAAAGAGGCTGCTGAGATCCTGGGAGGAAGTAAACTGGTCCTTTCCTCTTTTTTCCCTTATCTGCCCCTCAGTCTTCTGTTCTCTCTGCCTGGAACAGAAGAAGATCAAAGACAGGAGCCTGGGGACCAGGATTAGAGGAAAACCGGGTCTGAAAGCTGCTGATTGATTGGTGCTAGAAGGGTTGAGGTGGGATTCTCATTAATTTAAAATTTCAGGTGCTTTTCTTTTTTTCTTTATAGAGCTAGATTCTCACTCCAACATTCTTAGGAAATATTCTGAGTCAATGAATTTGATAAGCTTAGCTAATGCTACTTACTTGGTTAGGTGATAATAATAAAATAATTTTTCATCACTTTTAATGAGACGATGGTCTTGAATAGGTTATTATCAATTCTTCTGAAATTTTAGCATTATGAGGGATCCTTTTCCACAACACTGTTTGCTACGGGTGTTCAAGATAATCTGGGATAGGGAGCAGTGGGGTCATCATGGTTTGTAAGGAACCTTCCAAATTTGGAGAAAAATAAGTAAATTTTGTCTTCTACTAAAACGATATATTGGTATCATTGGACATTTTGTCCTAACAACATACATTGACGATGCATACAGTATAAAGTTAGAAATAAAGGATTATGTGACTGGTTATCAGAGAAGACAATGGCACCCCACTCCAGTACTCTTGCCTGGAAAATCCCATGGACGGAGGAGCCTGGTGGGCTGCAGTCCATGGGGTTGCTAAGAGTTGGACACGGCTGAGTGACTTAATTTTCACTTTTCACTTTCCTGCATTGGAGAAGGAAATGGCAACCCACTCCAGTGTTCTTGCCTGGAGAGTCCCATGGATGGAGGAGCCTGGTGGGCTGCAGTCCATGGGGTCGCAAAGAGTCGGACATGACTGAGTGACTTCACTTATGTGTTCAGCAAAGTGCAAGTCCTTTGTAAGATGCTCATATGAAAATAAACTAATTACCAGTTTGATAAATAGATTAATAAATATACAAACAAAAGAACTCTTTTATTATTTGAATTTAGGTGGGTAACAGGCAACCCAATCCTACCTTTAGGAAATGTTAACTTATATTCTTTCCAGTTTCATGTTCAAAGCTTCACGGAGCAAAAGCTTTGGCAGCACTAAGTCTAGAGCCGGACCTTAAAGACGGTACATCTGTGTAGAGATTTGTTCAGCTGCAAGTGACAGGAAACTCAGCAAAATGGTAGTTTAAACAAACGGGAATTTTTTTTTCCTTACGGTATTGAGAGTTTAGGACGAGCTCAGTTTCTGGCATTGGCTCAGGGCCTCAGGGTTGTCAATGCTGAGGTCTTTTCTTCTCTTGTGATTGAAAGTGATGGCTTAATTCCAGTCACTCTAGCCTTGTTAGAGGAAAAAAAAAAATAAAAATTAAAACAAAGAAGAAGGAGCTGGAAGGAAAAGGGGAAGGTGACGGTGAAAGAAAGGGATGGGTAGGCCATTAAATCAAGAAAGAAGCCCTTGGCCAGCCAATTCCGGTGGACTTGCACTCAACTATGAATGGCTGCAGCTGTGTTACACGGATTTAAAAAAAAAGTTCTTCTTTGGGAAGTTTGGTGTTCCAAACTGAAGTAGTAAGAAGGGAATTTTCCATTGGGCAGGTGGCTAGAAGTCTGTTTCACAAATGGGCACCATTATCCTCGAAAGGGCATTGGCATAGGTAAAGCAGTCAAGGTTGGGGTATTAGCATAAGCCAATCCTGGGACTAAGAAAAGCCTTTTGCTAGCCTGTGAGTCTGTATAACTGGAATAGGCAGGACCCACATCTGGAAGAGGGCCTAGTTTGGACAGATTCACTTGTGGTCAGCTTTTGGAGGGTCTTAGGTGCCAAACTAAGAAGGATGTGATTTACTTCTCAAAGGGTCTCCTGTTGATCCTTGAATCAATATGCACCATTGTGAGACTGTTGTTCTGTAGTGGTTTTTGAGGTATAGGGAAATGTGAGATGAACGTAGACTGGCGAGAGACTAGAAGAATGATGATCCTTAGCATGGGATTTTATGACTCAGGTTAAATGAGAACTTTCACTATGGAAGTTACTATTTTACAAGGAGACAACGAGAAGAAAAACACATAGAAAAAATTAAGTATTTGAATTAGTGAATGGAACTCAAAGAAAGTTTCAAGTTTTGAGGCTCTGGGCTTGGACCAGTGAAGAGACTAGGATATTAAAAATGGAAGGAGATATGATTTTGCCTACTTATCAATTTTGTAATTGGTCAACTGAGACCCAAGGAATTTGAAAGAATCTGTCCAAGTTTCCTCAGTCGGATGGAGGGGAGAACCCAGGCCATATGATTCTTATCCTCTGTTCTTGCCCCCACTCCAGACCTGTGGGTAATACTGGTTTGGGGGATGGAGGGCAAGAAGATGAACTCAACTGAGCATGATGCCACATGCTCGTGTTTTCTGTGCTACAAGGGGACTGTCAGGAAGAGAGTCTTCCTGACAAAATAAGAAAGAGGAAGAGGAGTCAGGGGATGAGAGAAAAGGTTGCGGTTGACCTGATTCTTTTCAAAATGTTATGCACAAGATTCTGATAGAATTGCACCATTTTCCCTGTGGTTATTGGCTAACTCCCTGCCCTCTCTCTCTCTTCATGGAAGCTCCAGTGCCATGTTACTTGGAGTCTTGAGAGACTGGTCTGATTTTTATTTTCTTTCCTGAAAGAAATCTCATACCTTATGAGGCCTTTGTCCTAAGGATACATTTCCTTGATATTTCCCCATTCCTACAGGTGGCCCTTATCACAGATATTGATCTTGTTCTGGGAGGAACATACACGGTGGAGTGGGATGTGAAGATACAGGATGAAGAAAAAATAGACTGTTATCCTGATGAGACTGGTGTTTCTGCAGAAAACTGCACTGCCCGTGGTTGTGCCTGGGAGGTAACCATGCTGACGGTGTTAATATACATGACAATCCTGTCCACTTTGTTTTAAATTGAAGCATAGTGGATTTACCATGTTGTATTAATTTCTACAGCAAAATGATTATGTTATACGTATATTAATATATGACAATCTTTTTCATATTCTTTTCCATTATGGTTTATCACAAGGTATTGAATATAGGTTCCTATGCTATACAGTAGGACCTTGTCGTTTATCCATTTTTTATATCATAGTTTGCATCTGCTAATCCCAAACTCCCAGTTCATCCCTCCCCCACCTCCCCTTGGCCACTGTGAGTCTGTTCTCTACATCTGTGAGTCTGTTTCTGTTTTGTAGATAGATTCATTCATGTCACATTTTAGATTCCACGTATAAGTGGTATGTCTTTGCGGTACGTGTCTTTCTCTTTCTGACTTACTTCGCTAAGTATGATAATCTCTAGTTCCATCCACGTTGCTGCAAATGGCATTATTTCCTTCTTTTTTGTGACTGAGTAGTATTCCATTGTGTCTATATATCACATCTTCCTCATCCATTTATCTTTCTGTGGACCTTGAAATTGTTACCATGACTTGGCTGTTGCCAATAGTGCAGCTATGAACTTTGGGGTACATGTGTCTTTTTGAATTTTAGTTTTATCTGGATGTATGACCAGGAGTGGGATTGCTGGATCCTATGGCAGCTCTATGTTTCATTTTTTGAGAAAGCTTTGTACTGTTTCCCGCAGTAGCTGCACTAACTTATATCCCCACCAGCAGTGTAGGAGGGCTCCCTTTTCTCCACACTCTCTTCAGCATTTGAGACTTTTTACTGATGGCCATTCTGACCCATGTAACATGGTACCTCATAGTGATTTTGTAAAATCCTTTACACTCCATCTACAATTTCATGAGCATGGCACCAGTGCCTAAGTCAGTACTTAAAATCTACAGAAAGGGCAGACTTCCAAAGTAACCTGAGTTTTTATCTGGATGTGAAGAATAGATGGGACAGAAATGGGTCTTTTTTTAAACAAAATTTTACACGGAGACCAGGAGTGAAAACTTATGTCACTACCAAAGAGTATATAAGAAAATGATCGATTTTATCTTTATCTCCCTGAAAGCTGCGTTTTCTAGCCCCTTTAAATGTGGTCATCCTAGAGCTCATGCTGAACGGAATTTGCCTTTACTTTCCAGGAATCCAGTTCTCCTGGCGTCCCTTTTTGCTACTTCATCAGTGACCTCTACTCTGTCAGTGATGTTCAGTATGACTCACATGGGGCCTCAGCGGTCATCTCCTTAAAGACTTCTCTGTACACCTACTCCTTCCCCTCAGTACCTCTGAACTCCCTCCGCCTGACTGTGACCTACCATAAGGATAACATGCTGCAGTTTAAGGTATGTGTTGACAGTATACGTATCAAGTTCCTACTTCGCACTTTTTTAGTTTCATTATTTTTTGCTTGTCAGGATCCCAGACCCATGCCATCAGTTTGCTCTTCTAAGTTAGCCGTTGAAAACTGTCGAGTCCTTGGCACACACTTTCATAGTTTTGTTCTCCATTCATTTGGGGTAGGTATCAAGCAAGGCAAATGTGTCTTGATATTTCAGATGGGCTTTTGAGGCACTATTGACAATGGAGGCTTTTTTTCTGATTTTTTGACAAGTGAATTTTTGCACACTTTAACTTAGTGACTTTCAGCACCTGAAAGCACATTGAAAATCAGCTAATGTACATATTTTATCCTACATGGGCTTCCCAAGTGGCACTAGAATCTGCCTGCCAGTACAGGAGATGCAGGAGACACAGATCCAAGCCCTGGGTTGGGAAGATCCCCTAGAGTAGGAAACGGCAACTCACTCCAGTATTCTTGCCTGGAAAATTCCAGGGATAGGGGAGCCTGGTGAGCTACAGTCCACGGGGTCACGAAGAGCTGGACATGACTGAGTGACTGAGCACACACACGCTATTCTAGATCATTATCCTAAGAGTAATTTGGGACCATTGATGGGACAGTGAGGCCTGGTCCAAACTGCCCTTTGAAATGATTACTGTTTCTACCATAAGAAAAATAGCCGGGAGGACAAGGGTGAAAAAGGAGACAAGCTAGGACGCTACCAGTTAGGTAATCCAGATGAGGCACTGAGCTTAGACCAGGCACAGAAAGGCGAGGGAGACGTGGACAACTTCAAGAGAATAAGGAGTAGCATCATGGGATCTGGTAATTGATTACAAATAGGCCATGAGGGAGGGCGAGACATCAAGACAATCGCCAAGCTTCTAGCTTGCGTCTCCAGATGGAAGGTGCTGTCATCCATGAAGGGAACCAGAAGGGGAACACTGGAAAGATTTGGGCTTAGGCAGAATACAGTGATGAACTCAGTTTTGGACACTGAATTTGGGATATATGAAATACCTACAAGAGTGTACCGGTTTCTTTTTCTTTCACGATTTAATGACATCTTAGGACAAGTGATGGTCTGTTTTTCATTTTTTATTTATGTAATTAAAAAAAATTGGGATATAGTTGCTTTACAGTGTTGTGCTAGTCTCTGCTGTACAGAGAAGTGAATCAGTGGTGGGTGTACCTACATCCTGGACCTCTTTCCCATTCGTCACACCCCTCCAGGTCACCACAGAGCACCGAGACGCGCTCCCTGCGCTGTACAGCAGCTTCCCCCTAGCTATCTGTTTTACACAAGGTAGTATGTATATGTCATTCCCATTCTCCCAACTCATCCCCTCATTGCCATGTCCACACATCCATTCTCTACGTCTGTGCCTCTGTTTCTTCCCTGCAAATATGTTCATCTGTACCATTAATGATGGGCTATTTTTACTGTCTTTTTCACTATTGAATTATAAGTTTCTTGAGGACAAGAATTTGTCCTTTCGTCTTTGTACTTCTCAGATGTAAAACAAAGCTGAGTAGATAGTAACTTCTCAATGTTTATTGAAAGAGTAAAGATTCAAGTAAGTGTGCATTGCCTGAAAGCTTCTTCACAATCTGATATCAACCTGGACTATGAATTCTTCTACATCTTGTAGTGCAGGGATGATGCTACTGTATCTTTCCATCCTCTCCTTTGTACTGGCATGTGGTAGGCACCTAGTGGGTTTGAAATAAACGAACTCACTCAACTTTTCAGGTTTAACTCTTCCCTGCTCTACCTCCTGGATTATACAATAGCTCTCTCCAAAATAATTGCCTCTTTCTTTTAATTCTCTATGCCATTGCATTTATTTCTCTGCCAGGAATGACTTGGTTTTCTTTCTGTGCTTGATTAATGGCTGTAAAGCTTCAAAGATTCAGCCCCTTTCCCCATGAACCATCTCAGTCTTCTGGAAACATTGATAGGCATTTCCTTCCCTACAATCTCACAACACTTCTGTACATAGTATGTGTCACTCAGGTGTTTTGGGCATGCTCTTTCACCTTTCATGTGAATTTCTTAGCATGTGAATTTCTTAAAAGCAATAACTGTGTCTTACTCAGTTTAGTAAACCTTGTGTCTTACTCAGTTTAGTAAACCTTGTGTCTTACTCAGTTTTGTAAACCTTGGGTCTAGTACAGTATCAGGCAGGAATATAGTAGGTACACAGTGAATCAATTTAGACCCCAGTTTTTAGCGAGAATATCTATGATTATTTTAATCAAGAAAAGTTCATGTATTTTACGGGAGAAATTTTTTTTAATTCAGAGAAGTTTTCAGGTAGTCATGTACACTGACACACCCACAAACAAAATAATAACATATCCATAAATTCCAGACTGATTTTCCAAGGTAGAAACAATGTGAAAATAATGTGTTGCTGTAAGAGGATTTAAAAATAAGTTATGGAAGACTCAGATCAAAATGATAAATCTGACATTGTTCTTCAATTTGTTAATTAAGGTCCCAGTATCATGAGCTTAAAGAAGACAAATATAGTGTTCAGACTCTTTGTCAAAGACAAAGACCTGTTTATTTCAGGTTTCTGCTAAGGGTATAGGTTTCAAGACTACTATATTTACCTAAAATCTGTCTCCTCTGGTCTAGATTTATGATCCCAACAATAACCGGTATGAAGTTCCAGTCCCTCTCAACATACCCAGTGTTCCATCTGGCACCCCTGAGAGTCAACTCTATGCTGTTCTCATTAAGAAGAATCCATTTGGGATCGAAATTCGCCGCAAGAGTACAGGCACTGTCATGTTAGTGGCCCCTTGTCTGACTTGGAGTTGATGATCCCCCATGTCCTTGCCTCGTCCAGTGTCCTTGGAGATACCCTGCTCAAAGCAATGCACCAGCCACTCCCAGATTCTTGAATAAGTCATTTCCTTCTGTTCTTATGAGAAATCTTTAGTGTCCTGGGAGTAATTCCTGAGTCAGTTGCATGTACCTAGGGGTTCATTCAACCAATTTTGATGGAGTGCCTTCTCCATATTAGCTGGTTATAGAAGATGAGGTCTCTCTTTCTATGACAAAAATAATAAGGAAATAACAAAAATAATTTAAGTTAAAATATGCAGAGAATTAGGTAGTAACAACGCTATGCAGGAAAAATCACAGGATAATTGATAATTATAGGGAGGTGACTGCACTTGATACTGTGGTCAGAGTTAATGTCTCCAAGGAAATGAGCTTTAAATAGGACCTTGGGGAGGAGAAGGAGCCTCCCATGTGGAGATGGGAGAAGTGGGCAACATTTCAGACAGATTGAGTAGTCAGTGCACAGGCCGTGAAATAGGAGTAAACTTGCCTTATGAAGGGGGAAAATTCCAGTGTGGGTGGAGTAGCTTCACAAACAAGGAGGTAAGTGGCAGGAGATGAGGCTAGGGTTTAGGTAGCTTCAGATCAGGAATGGCTTTGAAGACTTCACAAGATACTTCAGTGAGAATCACTGAAGAATTGTAAACAGGGGTTGACTTGATGTGAGATACTTAAATAACTCTGGATGCTGCATAGCAAGTGGACTCTGGTGGGGCAAGAGCGGAAACTAGGGCTGCTGTGAAGTGGGAGCAACTGAGATGATGAAAGTGATTGGATCTGGCATTCTGGAGGGACCACTGAAGGGAGAGAGTGATAACACAAAGTAGAAGAAAGATGCTGGCTCCTGGACTTGCAGCCCTGGCTGCTGTGATTATCTTAATCGTACAGACTTTATGTTTTGTGTGGGAGGTCCACAGGAAATCAAGAGTTCAGTTTCCCTGAGACTCTAGCTGCTTGAAGCCATTAGAATAGCCCATTTCTTTTCCAAACATACCCTCTTGTGTTGCAGCTGGGACTCTCAGCTCCTCGGCTTTACCTTCAATGACATGTTCATCCGCATCTCCACGCGCCTCCCCTCCCAGTACCTCTATGGCTTTGGGGAAACTGAGCACACAGCCTTCCGAAGAGACTTGGGATGGAACACGTGGGGGATGTTCTCCCGAGACCAACCCCCGGGGGTAAGGGCAGAGTTCCTGGGGTCTGGGTGGTTGCCTCTGTCCACCCACACTGCGTACACGTCACGTGGTGGGTGTCTCCTCTTCCCACTCCCCACTCGGACGCTCACAGTCTGCTTTTAGACAAGCAGACTGACTCTCAGGCTCCTTTGTTTCTTACGTGTTTATTTCACAAAGAAGACTAGACACACCTTATGGATCCATTTGTTGGTTATTTTTTTCTCAATCTCCCTTTTCAGTCTTTGTCTTTTAACCTCCTGCCCTTCTCCCCATGACTCTCTCAGTACAAGAAGAACTCCTATGGTGTCCACCCCTACTACATGGCAATGGAGGAGGATGGCAGTGCCCATGGAGTGCTCCTGCTGAACAGCAATGCCATGGGTAAGGTGATGCTGGCATCTTCTCTGTTTTTGTGAATCGGTCCTTCTTGAGGAACTTCAGAATGTGATCAGTCATGTTGCCCCTGAAGTCAAAATTATTATCTTGTGGACAGTGTTTTTCTTTTTTTTTTTTCCTTCTGTTTATTTCAGTTCAGTAACATGTAGTAAGGGCTTCCGTGGTGGTTCAGCAGTAAAAACGCGCCTACCAATGCAGGAGACACAGGGTCAATCCCTGGGTCAGGAAGATGCCCTGGAGAAGGAAATGACCACCCACTCCAGTAGTCTTGCCTGGAAAATTCCACGGATGGAGGAGCCTGGCGGGCTATAGTCCGTGGGGTTGCACAAGGGTCAGATACAACTTAGCAACTAAATAATGACAAAATGTAGTAATAAGAATTAACTCATTTGGCGTAAACAACGTAGAATGGGATAGCAAAATCAAGGGAGTCCCAAGTGTCCTGGAGGTCAGTCAGTGGGAGCCATTCATATAATTTGACTTAGTGATGAGAGTTTGGATCAGAGCACTCACTCTGGGGGTACTAGGGTGTAAAGAAAATTTGAGTAGTATATTGGAAAGGCAGTGGGGAATCAAGAAGTAGAGTTGAAGAGCGTGCTTGTGAAAACTGGAGAAATCTGAATAAGGCCTGTATCTGAGTTAATAGTATTATATCAACATTGGTTTCCTGGTTTTGATGACATACAATGGTTATGTAAGAGTTATCATTGGGGGATGTTGGGGGAAGTGTCCAAGAAAAGTTTTAGTACTATTTTTGCAATTTCTTGTAAGTCTTAAACTGTTCTGAAATAAAATCAATAATAACAGTTTTAAAAGAGCAGAAGGACAAAACATATAATAAGGTAATAGGTGCATCAAAGAGAAAAAAATCCAGGGATATGCCCTGAAGACTGTCATTTAACTTTAAAAATTCTGGGTAGGTATAGTACAAATTGCCTTCTCTCAGTACTCTACAATAGAGGCATAGGAAGAAGGAGAATGTATGAATTTCAGGGGTAATTTCCCACTTGAAGGTTTCCATATTGATTGGTATTTTCTGCATTTCCAGATGTGACCTTCCAGCCCTTTCCTGCCTTGACATACCGTACCACAGGAGGAATTCTGGACTTCTATGTGGTTTTAGGGCCAACTCCAGAGCTTGTCACTCAGCAGTACACTGAGGTAGGAGGGAATTTAGTTGGTTATCCAGTGTTTATACAGCACTTCCTGTAGTTCTTAGATGATGACTGAAACTGTTGGTCTTTCTGGATGACAGGTAGGTTATAGAATAATGAACAATAAATCCATCCCAATAACTGTTAAATTCATAGCCTCTCAGACCATTCCAGAGTAGCAGGAGTAGTAATAGTGCCGCGGGTTATAGCTGGCAGTGGAAACGGTAGTAGTGGTGATGGTGGCAATGGTGGTGATGGCAGTAATAGGGTGATGGTGGTAATAGTGGTGATGGTGGTAATGGGGTGGTGGTGATGGTGTGATGATGGTGGTGAGGGTGGTGGTGGTGTGATGATGGTGGTGTGGTGATGCTGGCAGTGGGTAATTGTGGTGAGGACAGGGATAGTGGACATGATAACTGTGGTCACAGAGGTCATCACAGTTGCTTTGGCATCAGCCAAACAGTATTATAAAACTTACTGTATGTCGCTGATATATTACTTGCTGCACGTCAGATCACTTTCCATATATTAATTCACTCAGTCTTCACAAAACACTATGAAACAAACACATTCTTATCCTTGATTTACAAGTGAAGAAACATGTATGAGAGTTTATTTCACTTTTGTCCAGACTCACATAGCCAGCAGAGGTTGGATCCTATAAGGCAACCCAGGCATTTTGTTTCTGCATTTCATGTTCTTAACCAGCAAGCTAGAAATCACTGGAAATAGGAGTAAAGTCAGATTTTCAAGAGAGGTCAAGTCTGGCAGGATGATTTCTCCAAGTTATCCTGGTGGCTTTGCATCCTCTTCGTTTCTCTCTGGGTTTGAGTTTGCCAATTATCTAACTGGGAACACTGGAAAAACATTATTACTTTGTGTACAACTTTAATCCAAATTCTTCTTTTTAAGGACTAAATTTTCTGTTTATTTTCTAGTTGATTGGTCGGCCGGTGATGGTTCCTTACTGGTCCCTGGGGTTTCAGCTGTGTCGCTATGGATACCAGAATGACTCTGAGATCGCCAGCTTGTACGATGCGATGGTGGCTGCACAGATCCCCTATGTATGTCGTCAGCCTGTGGGGTTCTGGCTCTGGGACCTCGTGGTCAGCCCTTGTCTCAATGTCTGCATTTGTCTGATTTTTGTCAAACTCTGAAATTACAGAGCACTTTCTCATACAGGATCACACTCAGTCTCACTCTACCCAGTGGTTATAATATAAGCGGGGGGAGGGGGAGAGTGTCATTGTCCCCAACTCAAAGAGTCACAGTGATTTGTCAAAGGAGGAGGGCATTGGGTCAGCTCTAGGTTCTTTCTACTAGATCATGCTTCCATTTCTTTCACATGACTTTATGGCATCTAGTCAAAAACATCCTTGCTACCATATAAAAGGTAAAGAGTAGTTTTGCTCCGTTAAAAGAAATCGACCCAAATTCAGTCAGACCGTTATATCTATAGATATAACCTCAGTTCCAACACTTTGCCAGCACTAAAGCTCAGTGTTCCCCCAGCTTTGATCTAATTCTTGGTTGAATGTAGGGATCTTGGGACTGGTTTCCAGAAGAAATACGTGGGAGACAAACTTCATCTTTACTTGAAGATGAGTTGTTTTTTAGTCTCTACGTTATATCTGACTCTTTTGTGATGCCATGAACTGCAGCCCTCCAGGCTCCTCCATCTATGGGGTTTCCCAGGCAAGAATACTGAAGTGGGTTGCCATTTCCTTCTCCAGGGGATTTCCCCGACAAAGGAATTCAATCCGCATCTCCTGCTTTGGCAGGCAGATTCTTTACTGCTGAGCCATTGATTTTTCTATTAATCAATATTATTCTCTGAATTTTCTCTTGCTTCCTATTAATGGAAAGTCTAGCATACAATATTTCATTCTTAATAAGAAAGCTGTGTCTGATTACCCCCAGGATTGTTGTTCCAAAGCAATTACAGATGCTTTTGTTTGTTTTATTTTTAGTGGATTTGCTGTCCATGTTGTGTTAGTACTGTGCTAGTACTGTGTTAGTATATTATTTTGTCTGAATCTGAACCCCTGATACCTGAGTTGGCTTCCTGAAAGAGATAACTGTGTTTGCTCTTTCAGTTCAGTTGAGTCTCTCAGTCATGTCTGACCCCGTGGACTGCAGCATGCCAGGCTTCCAAGTCCATCACCAACTCTCAGAGCTTGCTAAAACTCATATCCATCCAACCATCTCATCCTCTGTTCGCTCCTTATTCTGGCCCTTTACAAAGCATTCTTATTGACATTTTTCCTGTATCTCCACAGACAAAATTGTGGAGATCGACATTATCATTCTACTTTTTGCTAATTTAGTTTTTTTTTTTTCTATTTTTACTACTAAAAGTTTGAGAATTAGGTGAATTTTCCAGAACCTAATACCTAGCAAATAACAGAGGTGAGATTTGAAAGAATCAAGAAGATGCTGTCTGAACTTCACCCCTGGTTACTGGCCCTGGTTACTGGCCCCTTGTTCTCACGTGGACCTGGGCTTGTGTGGTGAGTTTCCTCTGTCCTCTTCTAGGATGTGCAGTACTCGGACATTGACTACATGGAGCGGCAGCTGGACTTCACCCTTGACGCCGAGTTTGAGGGGTTTCCAGCTCTGATTACGCGCATGAGGGCCGATGGGATGCGAGTCATTATCATTCTGGTTAGTTGCTATGTGACTGGGTGGAGTCTGTTTGGAAGACTGAACGGACTTTGGTGGAGAAAGCTTTATGCGTGTTTTCTTCCATGCTATGAGTAGAGAAATTAAGTACATTTCCTTGGGTTCACAGAAGCTTGCTAGCACGGGTGGAAGGCATGCCTCCTCTTGGGAGAAATTCTCCTTTTCCCTACCCTGAGTCATTCTCTGGCTTTGGTTTCCTCACCTGACCTGTGCTTTGATTTTAGGACCCAGCCATTTCTGGCAATGAGACCAAGCCCTATCTGCCATTCACACGGGGTGTAGAGGATGATGTCTTCATCAAAGATCCGAGTGATGGGAGCATTGTCTGGGGAAAGGTATGCTCTGAGCAGTGATTCACTAATCCCCATGCTATCAGTGTGTTTGCACATTTTTTTTTTCTTTTTTCCATTTGGACTTTGAGGTCAGAAGTTCTCATATTCTCCATTGGTATTTGTCACCACTATTAAGGAATTTTAAAGGAATGTGTGTGTACATTGTGTGATCCAGTTTTCTCTAGATCAGTCCTACAAGAAAATCGAAGTACTGTCAGCCCTAGAACAAGGTTTATAATTTCTTGTGTGCTTAACCCTTCAGTTGAGTCCAACTCATTGCAACCCCATAGACTTTAGCCCACCAGGCTCCTCTGCCCACGGGGTTTTTCATGCAAGAATACTGGAGTGGGTTGCCATTTTCTTCCTCCAGGGGATCTTCCCAACCCAAGGATTGAATCCATGTCTTCTATGTCTCTTGCATTGCTGGTGGATTCTTTACCACCTGGAAGCCCTATGGTTTCTTAGGAAATGCTATATAAGAGAAATTATCTAGTGCATTGCTTTAAAATATGTTTCTCTTCCCAGGTCTGGCCTGATTTTCCGGATGTGGTAATAAACAGTTCTCTAGACTGGGACAGTCAAGTGGAGGTAAGGGGCTTGTGTGGATGTGGGGGATCAGGGATGTCAAGAAGGTGCCACCGTGCTTAGGATACTGGACATCCCTGTGCCATGAGCACAGGCGAGAAGAGGAAACTCACATAGGGAACATGTCCTGTGCATCTATCTTGTGCCAGTTGCTTTGCATGCAATATTTTACCCAGTTGGGAGGTAGGTATTTTTATGCTTTGCATAACTAAGATTCAGAGATCTTAAGTTACTTGTGTCATGGTTTCAGATGACAGAGTGATGATTTCCACTCCATGACTCTCAGATTATAAACATACAGGAAATTTCCACTGCATGAAACCTCTAAGAAACATTGTCTAAACATTGAATTAGTATATTTATTGTTCCTTTTGCAGTTTTTGCTTTGAGTATCCTTTTCAAACAGTCTCTCACCCTTGTCTTTACTGATTGGGTATTTTTCTCTGTACATCTTTCTTTTTGTGGGTAGACGTCTCCATCTTCACTCCTATAAATCCCCCCATCTTTCCTTGGGTTTCTCAGCTTTGATCTCTTTTGCTTTCTTTTGCTGCACTGGGTCTCTGCTGCTGCATGTAGGCTTTCTCTAGTTGTGAGCAGGGGCTGCTCTTGTTGCAAAGCATGGGTTCTAGGCATGTGGCCTTCAGAAGTTGTGGCACACAGGTTTAGTTGCTCTGCAGCCTGCGGGATCTTCCAGGACCAGTGGCCAAACCTGTGTCCCCTGCATTGGCAAGCAGATTCTCAACCATTGGACCACCAGGGAAGTCCCTCAACGCTGATTTTATCTCCAAGTTTCTAGCCATATGTTAAAACTTGCTCTCTCCTGGGAACAGGTTCTCATTTATCATGGATCTCAGATGAGGATCCAAGGGAGAGAACCTAGCGTCCTGCAGTCTCTGTTGTTTCTCACAGAAGATCACTTGAAGATTGGTGTCCAGGCAGGCCACATGGACATAGGAGTCTGCCAGAGAAGTTCAGGGTCATGGGCTCCTTGACTTTTACTTATTTATTTTAGTTTTTAGTATTTTCCTCCAGCTTAACTGAGGTATAATTGATAAAGTTGTATATATGTAAAGTGTACAATGTGATCATTTGATATACATGTATATCATGAAATGATTATCAGAATCAGGTTAATTAACACATCCATCATTTCAGATAGTTGCCATTTGTGCATGTGTATGGGGAGAATCTACTCTCTTATCACCGTTAAAGTATACAATACAGTATTATTAACTATAATCACCACATTGGATATCAGGTCCAGGAACTCATTCATCTGATAAATGAAGGCTTGCAACCTTTGACCAGCATCTCCTCATTTCCCCACCTCCTGGCACCTGGTAATCACTATTCTCTCTTTCTATGAGTTCAACTTGTTTTTCTCCGATTCCACATATGTGAGATCATACAGTGTTTGTTTTTCTCTATCTGGCTTATTTCACTTAGAATAATGCCTTCTGGGCTTATCCATGTTATTGCAAATGGCAAGTTTTCCTTCTTTGTCATAGCTGAATGATATTCCACTGTATACCCACACATACATATCACATGTTCTTTATCCATTCATCTGTGGGCAGACACTTAGGTTAGTTCAACATCTTGCCTATTGTGAGTAATGCTTCAGTGAACATGGGACACAGCTCTTCAAGATACTAATTTTGCTTCCTCTAGAGGATATACGCAGAAGTAGGATTGCTGGATCACTTGGCAGTTCTATTCTCAAGTTTCTGAGGGAAGGAACTCCGTAGTATTTTCTGTATGTGTTTTCTGGATATACCAGTTTATATTCCCACCAGCAGTGTCCAAGAAGTCCCTTTTCTTCACGTGCTTGCCAACACTTGTTATCTGTCATCTTTTTCATAAAAGCTGTCAAAACAGCTTATCATTGTGGTTTTGATTTGCATTTCCTTGATGATTAGTGAAATTAAGAACCTTTTCATGTATCTGGTGGCCATTTGTAGTCCTTCTTTGCAAATATGTCTGTTTAAGTCCTTTGTCCATTTTAAAATCAATTTATCTGTGGGTTGTTTTCCTTGTTATTGAGTTTTATAACGTCCACATGTATTTAAAATATCAACTCATTGGGTATTTGCCTGTTAAATATTTTCTGCTGTTCTGTAGACTGCCTTTTCATTTTGTTGATTGTCTTTGTGGAGAAGCTTTTTATTTGATGTGTTTCACTTAATTTCCTTTTGTTGCTAGTGCTTTTGGTGTCGTCAAATCCAAAATGTCATTGCCAAGACCTGTGTCAAGGAGCTTTTTCTTGTGTTTTCTTCTAGAAGTTTTATGGGTTCAGGTCTGACTTTTGAATCTTTAATTCATTTTGAATTGTTTTAGGAGCAGTATAAGATAGGAGTCCAGTTTCATTCTTTTCTCATTTTTTTCCGGCTGTGCTGGGTCTTCGTCGCTGCACAGGCTTTTCTCTGGTTGGGACAGTTGTGATCCTCGGGCTTCTCACGGTGGTGACTTCGCCTGTTGTGGAGCGTGTGCTCTGGGCACGCGGGCTTCAGTAATTGCGGTTCCTGAGCGCTAGAGTACAGCCTCAATAGTTGTGACACACGGTCTTAGTTGCTCCTAAGCAAGTGGGATCCTCCCGGGTCAGGAACCAAACAAGTGTCTTCTGCATTGGCATTCATTGGCATTCATTGCTTCTTTACCACTGAGCCACAAGGGAAGCCCCAGTTCCATTCTTTTTTATCCACATTTTTCTTTTCTCTATTTTGTCCACTCCACCCAGTTTGTAGGATCTTAGTTCCCTAATCAGGGATTGAATCCAGGCCCCCCGCAGTGGAAGCATGGAGTCTTAACCACCGGACCGCCAGAGAATTCTCTTCACGTTTTTCTAACAGTCTTAGTAGAAGGCTATCCTTTCCCCATTTATGTTCTTTGCATCCTTGTCAAAGATTAATTGACTGCATATGCATGGGTTTATTTCTGGGCTTTCTATTCTGTTCCTCTGATCTATGTATCTATCTTTTTTTTAACCAGTTGTTGTTTTTTGTTTACCTGCTAAGAAATGGGGCCAGGTGGGTACATCATGGGTTGAGGATGAGAGGAAATAGCATTGCAGAAGCAATGGAGCGAGACTGGAACACAGACTGGAGTGAGGTAGAGCTAGGACCTTGGAGAACAGCAGGACTGTCTTCATTTCATGGGCAAGAGCCCCTTTAGTGGGGCTCATAAATCAGAATGGTCAAATCGCTCTCTTGTGTCTCATTCAAGACTCAGTTATCTCTCAGACGTGGCTGGTGTTGACTCTGTCTACGCTAATCTTCCACTTTCCTCCTCTGCCGGAGCTGGAGCTCTGTTTCTGGTGAAAGGTTCTGTTTTGTTGTTTCTATATTTCTACCTCTATTTTCTAACAAAAAAAGGCCTTCTTGACATGCTTGCCCTTCACAAGATGCTCAATGATGTGACTCAACACCTTGACGTTCTCTGTGAGCTGGATCCCTGTGTGCTGGTCCATTTTGGTTTTTTCTTCTTGGTGTTCCTTGTGGTCTTTTATCTAGATGTTGGTTTTCCACTTGCCTATTATCTACCGTGTATCAGAACTGGAAGTTCCCTAGTCCAAGCCCTCATCCTGTTGTTCCCACGCCACCCACACCCTTGCCAGCAGCATTATTTAGTGGCAATTATTTACTGTTTATTTTTAAATTTATTAAATTATTTAATTATAAATTATTTATTATTATTTTAACTCTTGAAATGCACTGATGAACACAGAAGAACCGATTTACTAAGACATACAAAGGGCCATAAAGGTCCATAACAAGCATCATAGTTATGTAGAAATTTATGAAGATTTGCTGTTGTTAAGTGGAATGAATTCACAATTATGCAGTTTCTAGCTCAGTGTGGTGGGGGAATACAAGAGTCAATGAGGGACTTCCTTTCCAAAGGGTTATAGTTCTGGAGTTATACCTTGTGTCCATTTTCCAGGTTAAAATAAAGACACTGTTTTTGTCATTTGAAGAAGATAAGAGAAAGGTGGTTGAAACTTTCTCTTTAAGTTCTTCCAATTTAGTTGACACACAATTAATTCTTCTTCATAGAATTAGGATAAGAATCACATGAAATAATGTACATATTTAAAGCCTAGGTCACACAATAAGTATTTGACACTGCACTTTTCAGGTGACTCTAAAACCATAGAAAACCCAGATACATATCGGTTAGATAATTTAACGTAATAAAATGCAACCTTACCTCTTAGAGCATTTTCCTCCCGAGAATGAAATAGGGGAGAATCACCTGGATGTTTCTTTCCAACCTGTCGATAATACATCTTCTTTCTGCCCCCTTCAAGCTGCAGTCTCCTTGGCTCATGCTTTGTATTTGAGGAGGGCTTAGGAAACTTCAGGATGGCGGTTGAGGAGTGGGTATTTAACAGATGAAACAGTGAGTTCAGGGTGTTGGTACCTATCATTCATGTTGAATCAAAGAGGAAAACAGTCCATGAATGCTTTCCGGATGATAAGAAGGGATTTCATTTGTGCTCATTTCTATTCTTTGCATTCATTGTATTTCAAATAAGCTAAGAACATTCCTTAAGCTCTGTTTGGATTAACTATCACCACACAGTACGGGTTTTGTAAGTTAAGCTTTCAGGAAATGCCAATTTTCTGTCTAATATATTTATTTGGGACAAATAAATTATATTTCCTTCTTACAGAAATATAGGGCATTTGTAGCCTTTCCAGACTTTTTCCGTAATTCAACCATCGCATGGTGGAAGAGGGAGTTGACAGAACTGTACACCAATCCACGGGAGCCAGAGAAGAGCTTGAAGTTTGATGGCTTGTGGATTGTAAGTGTGCACGTTTGTGTCTGTGTACATGGGGACAGTTGCGTTTCTATCTCTGCGTGCCTCAGCATATGTATCCCTGACCTTTAATCCGAAGAGGTAATAGTCATCCAGGAAAGACTTTGAACGCATCAGACTGCAGCTCTTCCAGTCAGGACCAGCCCACTCTGATAACGCCTCTTAGCTTGTGCCTTGTCTGAAGTTCTGGCTATAAAAGTCCAAGGTGATAACCAAGAATTCCTTGCAACCAAGCCTACTTTACACCCTCAGTGAGAGTTTTTTCAAATCCTCTAGCCAGTCATTCTGTAGGGCTTCTCTGATCTTTCTCAAGCTGGATTTGATCAATCTCCCTGGGATCGTATCTGTGGAACTATTGGATGGTGAACAATATACTCTCTGCTTCCTTGTCTCTGGGTTGACAGGATGTAACTCTTTTTAAAAGTAAAGTATTTCTGGATTTGATATTTCTAGGATATGAATGAACCAGCGAGCTTTGTGAATGGAGCAGTCCCTCCAGGCTGCAAGAATGCCACTCTGAACCACCCTCCCTATATGCCACGTGAGGACCCTTGGCCTTCTCTGCTGGCAGCTTCATGGGTACAGGGAGTGAACCCTGCAAGAGCCCAGCAACCTGGCATTTACTCTGATGCTCAGGGACATCCTGACTGATGCTCTGTTTTGCAGGGGAGTGGAGGGGGCGGCAAAGTAACAAGTCCATTCCTAAGAACTTTACCCAGTTGGGTGTGGGCAAGTTATTGGCCCCTTTGAGTGAATTTCTCAGTTTTTTTCAGAAAACACTTAACAGTGGTAATGTCTCCAACAGACTCTATAGCTCAGTGTCTTACTTCTGCAGGCTCATGTGAGTCCCTCCCCAGGAATTTGTTGTGTCATCAGTGGGTGGACACACTCCCTCCCTTACCATGGAGTGGGTGACTTTGGCACTGTACTTGTGTTCATGTCTTGGATCCAATTATTATTTTCTCTATGAGTGGTATGAGCTTCAGCAGATGACTTGCTCTTTCCAAATCTCAGTTTTTTAAACTGTAAAAGGAGGATCATGACATCTTCTTCAAAGAATCATGATAAGTATTATATGAAATAACGTACATGCTAGAAGCTTGGTTGGAGCCTGTCCATGTTTGACAACTGTGTCCTCCGCACACCACTGCTTTCTCCTCCGGGGTCCTGGATGCTGAAAACACCTGCAGGTGCCACTGTAACTAAGAGCCAGGCACATTTCCAGGATGCTGGGGAGAAGAGGGACCTATGCAGAGGTCAACTTAGCCTTAAGAGCCAGACACTGCCTTGCTTCAATGCCATGAAGCAAGGTCAAGGCTAAACAGGATCAGGCAGTGGTCAGTGTCACATGGCTAGATCTTTCTCCTCAGATCTGGAGTCCCGGGACCGGGGCCTGAGCAGCAAGACCCTGTGCATGGAGAGCCAGCAGGTGCTGCCCGACGGCTCAGCGGTGCGCCACTACGACGTGCACAGCCTCTACGGGTGGGCCCAGACCAGACCCACGTATGAGTGAGTCGCCATTGCCCTTCTCCAGCTGGGACAGCCTGAGGGCACAGCCTGGGACTGGGGAAGCTACCCTGCTCCTCCTTTCATTCCCTCTTCCAAGACTTCAGTCAGTCAGTTCAGTCGCTCAGTTGTGTCTGACTCTTTGAGACCCCATGGACTGCAGCACACCAGGCTTCCCTGTCCATCACCAGCTCCTGGAGTCTACTCAAACCCATGTCCATTGCGTCAGTGATCCCATGCAACCATCTCATCCTCTGTTGTCCCCTTCTCCTCCCGCCTTCAGTCTTTCCCAGCATCAGGGTCTTTTCCATTAAGTCGGTTCTTCAGGTTCTTCCAATGAAGTCGGTTTCTTCGCATCAAGAGTTGGGTAGATTTTAATTATAGCTCTATAGCAATTCTCACGGGGAAGGCAATGGCACCCCACCCCAGTACTCTTGCCTGGAAAATCCAATGGACGGAGTAGCCTGGTGGGCTGTAGTCCATGGGGTCGCTAACAGTCAGACAGCCTGAGCGACTTCACTTTCACTTTTCTCTTTCATGCATTGGAGAGGGAAATGGCAACCCACTCCAGTATTCTTGCCTGGAGAATCCCAGGGATGGGGGAGCCTGGTGGGCTGCCGTCTATGGGGTCACACAGAGTCGGACACGACTGAATTGACTTAGCAGCAGCAGCAGCAGCAGCAGCAATTCTCACTTGGGTTGGCCTTAAAGTTTGAGTTTTTCTGTAACATCGTATAGAAAAACCCCAGTGGACACTTTTGCCAACCCAGCATTAAACACTCATTGGCATGGAGCCTGTGATCCTAGGATCACATCCTGTGATCCTAGTGAGGAGGACAGATTTAAATCAGAGCTGGTTGTGCTGGTGAAAGGCTAATAGTCCTCATGTAGGAAACACACGGAGACACAGGGAATCATCACAGGGTGTGGATGATGCTATAGTAACTTTAGCTATTAGAAGGGAACACAGAGGACTGGGTATCTCTTTCCTTGAATTTAGAAGTGACTCAGCTCTATTGGGATTGATTGATTTATTTAGTCATTCCTGTTGGCTAGCCAATTAGTGTTCTACTGGATTATCCCTGCCTCATTTTGTGTGCTCAGTTCATGCTTAATAAGAATTATCCTAAGGAAAACCTTATACAGGAATTCACCTTCTTCTTTCTCCAGTATATTAAACTGAGTATTGAGTAAATAGATAGCAAGATTCAGTGACTAGCTATTATTTTTAGGTGACCCAGTGAGTCTATTATGTTCTGTAGTTTTTATAAAACATTGTAATATAAAGGCACAAGTTTTGGTATCATCTCCATCTCTTGGAATCAGTCAGTCGGGACCTCATGACCTGGTTTTCCATATTCCCTTCTGGGACGCATGAGATGCTTTGTCCTTGAGCCGTGGGCTCAGGAGCTCTGGGGCTTTCCTCCCCTGCTCTTCCCTAAGTCACCCCCTTGTCCCCCTCTGAGCAGAGCCGTGCAGGAGGTGACGGGACAGCGAGGGATCGTCATCACTCGCTCCACTTTCCCCTCTTCTGGCCGCTGGGGAGGACACTGGCTGGGCGACAACACGGCCGCGTGGGACCAGCTGAAGAAATCAATCATTGGTGTGTGGCCTGCTGGTGGGAGAGGAGTCAGGATCTTGGATCAAGGATTCTCTGGGGAGGGAGGAGGAGGCAGGTCATGAGGGCCCCGTCTGACCCAGCCCTGGTTCTCTTGCAGGCATGATGGAGTTTAGTCTCTTTGGTATATCCTACGTAAGTGTCCTTTTCTGTTCTTTTTAGGAAAAAAGTATTTATTTATTTATTTATTTGGCTGCCTCGGGTCTTAGTCACGGCATGCGGGATCTCTCACTGCAGCACACTGACACGGTAGTTGCAGCACGTGGGCTTAGTTGTTCCATAGCTTATGGGATCTTAGCTCCCTGAGCAGGGATCCAACCCTTGTCACCTGCATTACAAGGGGGAACTCTAACCACTAGACCACCAGGGAAGTCCCTGTGGTGTCCTTGGGATCACTCCTAATCACGATGCAGATGGTGACATCTTTTAACTGGCCCATTGTGTTCTATCTTATTTCAGACAGGAGCAGATATTTGTGGATTCTTTCAAGATGCTGAATATGAAATGTGTGCTCGCTGGATGCAACTAGGGGCCTTCTACCCCTTTGCAAGGAACCACAATACCATTGGGACCAGGGTAGGACGTTAAGCTCAGAGCTCAAAAGTTCACCAGGAGCACAGACTCGCATTTGAACTACAAGTAATGTATGGGCTTCCAGGTGGTGCAGTGGTAAAGACCCTGCCTGCCAATGCACGAGATGCAAGAGATGAAGGTGCAGTTCCTGGGTCGGGAGGCTCCCCTGGAAAAGGAAATGGCAACTCACTCCAGCATCTCGCCTGGAAAATTCCACGGACAGAGGAGCTTGGCAAGCTATAGTCCATAGGGTCGCAAAGAGTCAGACATAGCACACGATGTTGTTAATATTCCCCAAGGACATCTTATAAACCATTAAACCCTTATGTTCCTTAAAAAAAAACAACAAAACTTGAAGCATATTATGAAATTATTAGCACAGTAGGGTCAGTTAACACCTTAATCACTTCACATAATTGCCATTCCTTTTTTGTGATGAGAACATTTAACATCTATACTCTTAGCAACTTTCAAGTTCATAATACAGTGTTGTTTAGTCACTAAATAGTGTCTGACTCTGTGACCGCGTGGACTGTAGCCCTCCAGGACCCTCTGTCCATGAGATTTCCCAGGCAAGACTACTGGCGTGAGTTGCCATTTCCTCCTTCAGGGGATCTTCCTGTCCCAGGGACTGACCCCATGTCTCCTGCAACGGCAGGCTAATTCTTTGACCACTAAGTTTCCAGGGAAGCCCTTATTATATAGTATTGTTAACTACATATAAAACTAAGTATTGAGCAAACTCCGGGAGATAGTGAAGGACAGGGAAGAGGACAGGAAAGTCTGGTGTGTGGGAGTCTATGCGGTCTCAAAGAATTGGACAGGACTTAGCAATTGAACAACAGTCATTAGTTACAGGCACCATGCTGTACATTTGCTGCTGCTAAGTCACTTCAGTCGTGTCCGACTCTGTGTGACCCCATAGACGGCAGCCCACCAGGCTCCCCCATCCCTGGGATTCTCCAGGCAAGAATACTGGAGTGGGTTGCCATTTCCTTCTCCAATGCATGAAAGAGAAAAGTGAAAGTGAAGTCGCTCAGGCTGTCTGACTGTTAGCGACCCCATGGACTGCAGCCCACCAGGCTACTCCGTCCATTGGATTTTCCAGGCAAGAGTACTGGGGTGGGGTGCCATTGCCTTCCCCAGCTGTACATTTAATCACCAGAAATATTTAACTTCTAACAAGAAGCTTTTATACTTTGACTGACAATCCATCTCTGTCCATCCTGCAATCTGAATTAAAAATGGGCAGAGGAATGGAATAGACAGTTTTCCAAAAGAAAAGATATGCAAATAGCCAACAGATACATGAAAGAATCTTCACGTTTCAATGAATCATATTCCTCAATGTTCTTCAGATTATTCTTTTGCTTTGGGCATTGTACCAGATATGTACCTCCCGCCCCCAGCCCAATTTCTTATGAGAACGTTTTTCAACTGTCCTGGGAAGGCTTCAGTGATTTCTTTCAGTCTATTGAACATATTCGCTGAGCCTCATCTGTAGTCATCGTTGGCTTAGCTGTGTGTGATCTTCATTTGGACTAACCATGCAGTGACCTCTTTAAGTCCCCTAGCTCCCCTAAGCACTGAACACTCTTTTTTCTCTCCTTAGAGGCAAGACCCCGTGTCCTGGAATTCTACCTTCGTGACAATCTCCAAGAGTGTCCTGGAGACCAGATACGCCCTGTTGCCGTATTTCTACACCCTGATGCACAAGGCCAGCACAGAGGGCAGCACCGTCGTGCGCCCTCTCCTCCATGAGTGAGTGTCCAGCCAGGATCCCAGTGACTGTGATAATCTCCTCCTATATAGTAGCTGTTGCAGAATTCTTCCAAATTAAAGACATGACTGTCTTTGCCAAAACCTCTCTAGGCACAGACCACACATTATGACTCTTTTAAGCATGGTGTCAGTCACACCTTCACTCTTTGATAAAAGGCTACTGAATATTTAAAAAAATTCAACACGATAGACAATGCAACATAGAATAATTTCTTTCTAATTTGGGCATTTGTAGTAGCTCACATCATAAAAGAAGGTATTCCAGGGGGATATCTGAGGAATAAATTCTTGCACTGAAGTTTAAGAAGTTGGAGATACTGATAGTGGAGAACGTGTCTAAACCCAACCATTTCTGGGTTTGAAGACCATGACATGCAGAAAGTGAAGAAGTATCTGATTAAGGTGGACCTAGGGAAAGAATAAAGATGGCATAGAATGCAGCTGGATTTCCAACTTAGGTCTGAATTTGAGGAGTTTCTTCAAGGCCTTGACCTGACTGCCTGTAGAGGGGGTCCTAACTGTGAAACCTCGGTTTCCCTCCCCAGGTTTGTGTCGGACCGGGTGACCTGGGATGTAGACAGTCAGTTCCTGCTGGGCCCAGCCTTCCTGGTCAGCCCTGTCCTGGAGGCTGTGAGTATGGAGGCCTCTGATGAATAGGGGGGTCCCAACTGTGAGGCCAAAGACTAGTTAAGGAGCAGAGGCCTCATCGGATTGGGGTCCTGAGAGGTGCTTTCTTATCCTTCATCTGCCTTAGTCTCTTCTTCTCCCTCTGAACTGAAGTCCTTCATTTAGATGTTCCGGTCTTCAGCTCCTTCATCTTTAAAATCAGCATATCGGGTTCTGATTCATTGAACTGTCGAGAAGGAAAAAAACCCTCTGTTATACTTGAAGATATAATTGTTTCTTCTTTAACTGAAATGAGTAGGAGTCAGGTGGGGGCAGTACTGTTAATACAAAGAAATCCCTCCTACCCTCTGTCACTGTTAAAGCAAAACTTTTCAGAAGAATATTTTGGAGCAATGTGTGTAATGTCATCACTGGCCAGCCCTTCCCTTCCTCCAAAAGAGGCCCTCAGGCAGCCATTTCTTTACTTTTATCGAGGATTAGGCTTCTGATTAAAATATCAGTTAAATGGATTTTCTCCAAAACTTATTGCACTAATCATAATTTCTGAAGCATTGATGTCCATAAACCTGCAATTTTTCTTTTTTTTTTCTGCTCTAGACCCAACCTCAGTTTGTCTCTTTGAAGAGGGTATGGGATAAGCCTATAGGCAAATGATGATTTTTTTTTTTTTCCTCTGTAAGTTCCGGATCCCAAAGGGTTTTACAGAAGCCGCCACTTTTGGTTAGGCAAATCTCCCAGTTTGAGAAGAGGGCAGGGAAGGAAGCCATTCCCGACACCAGTGACCTCTGGAGAGGAGAGGTCTGTGGGTCCAAGGCCATTACTGTAGTTTTGGCTCTTCTACTATGCAGATGGGTTACTCTGCCCTCCGTAGCTGAGACTACTGCACTCACACCTTCTTTTTGTTTAATTTTAGAACGCTAGAGATGTCACTGCATATTTCCCTAAAGCCCGCTGGTATGATTACTACACGGTAAGTTTTTCTGATTGCCTCTATAGAACCTGGGGAAACGGTAGCACTCTCCGTCTTCAGACTCTGACAGACCTCCGGGCAAATTCTGGCTCTGTAGCCCGCTTGCCGTGTGCTCTTGAACGGGGTGGTTTTCCCCTTGTGGACTCAGTTTTCTCACCTCCACGTGGGGAGAGGCCACTTTCCTCAGAGTTGTTGTGAAATGCATAAAGGCCTCTCCCGCAGTGCCTGGCTTTTTGTGGGTTTCTTTGTCCGTTTGTCTCCTTCCTTACACTACCACTTTTCACAGTGCTGTATAATGGCAGACACTAGGAACATGCCTGAAGTTGTGCTGGAAACTATGGTTTTTATTTATATCCTCCCTGTTAGACTGGAAGCTCATAAGTATTAGAAGCCTTTTCCTCTCTGTCTTTTTACATACCTCCTTCTATAGCAGAGACGCCCAAAGGGTTGTTGAATGTACCTTCTAAGGTAAGCAAGGCCCTTGGCAGTGTGCAAAAGATACAGAGAAATGCAAGGCCTGACTCCTGCGAGCTGGTGTAATGTAACTGCATCTAGAAATAGGGAAGGGACACAACCTTCTCTATCATACTACTTTTCCGGGCTAGTCTGAACCTCAGAGACTCAGCTGGGGAAACAGAGTCTTTCACAGAAGCTTCCAGCAGGGACCTTTTGCTGGGATACAGAGAAGTCAGAGTTTGAGTCTTTTTTTCATTTTGGAAGATTTTTTAGGGTTTTGTAAATATGTATAATATGACAGATCAATATGTCATCATCTTTTCTCAGAAATGCTTTTGATTGTTATTTTTTTATATTCTCCCAGATTACATTAAAATAATATTGTCAATTCAGAAAATAAAAGCAAGCTTGAAGTAACTTATATTAGATATTAGATAGCATATCACTATCTATTATATGCTAACTGTATAATTAATACCTACTTCATTATATAATTATATGTTAGTAACCATATATAATTACATTATTTACTTATATAATTAATATGTCACATATATCACTTTATTATAAATCAATTGTATAATTAATACACACCAATTAATTATATAACTATGTATATGTTAATGTATATCCAGGAAGAAATGATAATGTTATAGATTTATTCCTAGAGTGTATATACTTTACCAAAAAAGTCCAAGAATATTATTTCATAGCAGCAGGATTTGTAAAAGAGCAAAAACCTGGAAATAAGCCAAATGTCCATCAACAGTAAAATGGATAAGTAGATTATATTCTATTTTTAAAACTTAATACTAATAAAGTGTTGCTACACAAATAAAGATAATAAATATCACAAACACAACCTTGAGCGGAAATAGCCAGATACGAAGCAGTAAAGAATGTATGATTCCATTTAGGAAATACAGGTTCAAAACCAGGCAAAAATGATAAGAATCAGAAAGTTGTTGCCTCCGGTGTGGTGATTGTTATGAGAGGTGAGAAGAGAGCTATTTGAGATGCTGGTAGTAATCATTGATCTAGGTCGTGGTTTCATGGGTGTGTTCACTTGGTTAAACTTTATTGAGCTGTGTACTTGTTATTTGTATAATTTTCTGTACATGTGTTATTAAGAAGTTAACTAGAAAATTTGTTTCCTCAGAAAGATGAGAAGATGTGCCTAAAATAAGAAAGCATGTTTTAAACAAGACATACTCACAAAGCAATCCTTGCAAATTAAAGGCATGATGCAGGAATTTTGCTTAAAAGGAAATTATAAGGTACAATCTAGGAAATTACTCAGAAAGTAGGACAGACAGGCAAAGAGATGGAAAACAGGAAAAGAAAAAATAAGAAGGCCCTTTTGTTTTGAGGGCTCCCATTTTTGCAGTTTCTCTGCTGCTTGTCCAGTGGAACTGGAATGAGCAATTGCTTGAGTGAAGGGTGGGCGAAGAATGTCAGACTCCTAGCTCCCTACCTTGGTGGCCCCGCCTTCCCGGGCATCATGACTCCTCCTCATTGCTGCCTTGGTAGTTGCGGACTCTCATCCCCCACTGTCCCTTCTGGGCTCATCTGACTGCAAAAGCAACATGGCATGCTTGCTCTTGATCTTCAGGCCCCACCTGTTTGATGAAGGGGCAGGTATCTTGAGGCAGGACAGGCTGATGCACTTCTGCCAAAGCTGGACCTTCATCTACTCAGACTCTCGGATCCTCTAAACAAGCTTCAGAATCAGCAGTTGATAGCTCTTCGCAGAGTTGTTGCCTGTCTTGGTCGTGCCTATGTGACTGCACATGCCATGATGTTGGCTACTATCCACCCCTCTTTCCTTTCTATCGTATTGGGCATTACCATTTGTAGACAGACTATTGGGGCAGGGAGAAGCATGGAACTATCTGACTTGTCTTATTGATTACCTGTTTTAGTTAAGACTAAGAGCATGCAGTGTGTGTGAATCCTTTTGTATCTACTTCACTTGTGGCCATTTTCTTTGTTTACAGTGTAGACTATATATTGGATTTTAAAAACAGTGTTTTTCAGTCATATTCAGTGATTACGTGGTTGGTGAGAATTCTCCTGTACAAAGTCATGTTAAGTTGTCTATTCTTATTTTAATAGTGCTTTAATTGACGTTAAAGTCATGTCTTTATGGATATTTTAACAGGTACTTTTTAGGCGAGCCCAGTCAGAAATGATTTAAAGGAAAGTAAACAAGCTTGTGACTCATTAGGTACTAGAAAGGAAATCATGAGAAGGTATCATATCCTATGTAGCCACAACGTGTGGTAGAGTGAAAAATAAAAAACATGGAAAGAAATAAAGAATTTGGTAAGAAGACAACTTTGACAGTTTTACATGTATCAAGTTTCACTTGAAGGTAGAACCATCAGTCCAGTATTCATAAGATATTGGAATAAATTGTCATTAAATTGTCATTAGAGAGCATATAATTCACTTTTCTCATGATGTCAGTGGGAAAATTGAAGAAGCCCAGAGATATGGGCTGGAATTTGTATTAAGTTCTGTAGACTCTGGAGTCCTGAGGCCGCCCATGAAACAGAGTCTGACCCAGGGAATGTGATACAGATCAAATCTGTATAGAATGAACATCAGGGACCAAAAGTGAAGAAATGGTAGCTTTGCTCCTTGTTTCTAAAATGGTGATTCTTGGGAGGGGGGGTTCAGAGTTGGGAACTCATGTACACCTGTGGTGGATTCATGTCAATGTATGGCAAAANATGTGATACAGATCAAATCTGTATAGAATGAACATCAGGGACCAAAAGTGAAGAAATGGTAGCTTTGCTCCTTGTTTCTAAAATGGTGATTCTTGGGAGGGGGGGTTCAGAGTTGGGAACTCATGTACACCTGTGGTGGATTCATGTCAATGTATGGCAAAACCAATACTGTATTGTAAATTAAATATATATATATAAATAAAGTGGTGATTCTCAGATGGGAGGACTTGCCTACCAGGGGACACCAGCCAAGCCTGGGGATATTTTTGGTTGTCACAATGTGGTGGAAGGTGGGGGAGAGGCTGCTGGCCTCTCGGGGATGGACATTGGTCAACATCCAGAAAGCACAGAATAGCCCCCACCACAGAGTTAGCTGGCCCAGAATGTCCATAGTGCTGAATATGAGAAGCTGGGCTCCAGCTTGAGAACATGTTAGGAAGGAATTGAGATTCATGGCTGAGGGTGAGAGCCACTTCTCCCTGTCACATATGGGGCAAGATCAAAAAGTGAAACATAAAGGAAGATACAGTGACTTAAAGATAAGGATCTGTGAAGCAGGTCCATTCACTTTAATGATTTCTGTCAAGTAGGAGTCAAAGGTGTTAATGAAGTTGGTGGGAGCAGGGCATGGGGCAGTGGAGGGAGATGGACGCAGAGTGGGGACCGAGCAAAGGGAATGTCTGGACATGTCATTGTGGGGAGTGAGTCAGGAGCCAAATAAAATAAAAGGATCGCTCAGCCTCCTCTGGCAGTGCTGCTGGATGCAGAAACAGATGTGGAGTGAGGCTAGGGTGAGAGACAGCTATGGTTGGGATCCTGACCTGATGTCCTGGCAGCCTGGAGCCCACACAGCAGGTGGTGAGCGTGGAAAAGCGTGATAACCGATGCCAGACGGCAGCAGGTCCTGAGCGTGGACAAGATGGCTTGTAGATCACTGTCCAGACAGAGGCGTTCCCTTATCATCCCTGACCTTCTCGCCCACAGGGTGTGGACATTCAATCGATGGGTGAGTGGAAGTCTTTGCCGGCGCCTCTTGACCACATTAATCTTCATGTCCGTGGGGGCTATGTCCTGCCCTGGCAAGAGCCTGCACAGAACACCCACTTAAGGTGAACAAGGGCCCCAGATTTCTCCTTTCCACGCCTGTTAACTCAGAGCCTGGTGAAGCCCACCAATCTGTAAACTGTATCCTCAGGCCCAAAAGTACTTTTACAGGGCTGGCCAAAAAGTTCATTTGGGTTTTTCCATAAGATGGTATGGAAAAATTTGAATGAACTGTTTGGCTAACCCAATAGTAAACATTTTTGTTTGCTTGCTTGCTTGTGTGGATTTTAGCCTTTTTTGGATTTTGTACTCTTCAAACAATTCTTAATTAACAGCTGTTTGAGATCTAAGTGGGTGAGGTGTTAGGTTTAAATAGTGACATTTGAAATGGAAGTCAAATAGGAGCAACCATGGTTCATGCTAGTTTTAAAAGACTACCCAGGAGCCTGGCATGCTACAGTCCATGGGATTGCTAGAGTCTAGGTGGTTTAGCAATTAAACCACCATCACCACCAGGGACTCCTTGGTGGTCCAGCGATTTGACTTGACCTTATAATGCAAGGGGTTCGGGTTTGATCCCTGGTGAGGCAGCTAAGATCCCACATATCTTGTGGTCAAAAAACCAAAATGTGAAACAGAAGGAATACTGTAACAAATTCAATAAAGACTTTAAAAATGGTCTACATCAAAAAGAAAAAACCTTAAAAGACCATCTGGATCATAATTGTCTTTTTGTTAAGAATATTATTACTAAAAACTTGTGTAAGCCAGATGGAAACTGAGGCTGAGATTCCTTATATGCAGGGTTTGAAAATTCTAAGCCTAATGTATAACCTATATATTCTAGACTATATAATAATTGATAATAGCTGACATCAGGTGAATGCTTGCTCTCTGCCTAGAACTGTACTAATGTGCAGACTTCTATTTAGAGATTTTCTATTTTTCCTAACAAAAGGAAAACTAAGCCCTTGGTATAAGTACTGTTATCATCCCCATTTTGCAGATAAGCAAAGAGAAGCTTTAGGAGGTTAAATGATTAACTTAGAGTCATATAGTAGGTAGTTGAACAGAGACTAAAATCCATGTCTATCTAAAATCCCTATCTGATGTCAAATTAAAATCCTTGAAGCCCTATTTATTTGACTGCAAAAATTCAGTTAAAAACTGAAGAACTTAGGACATCTGTAAGCAGAACTTCGCTGTACACGTGGAGATTAGGTCGTGAAGGAAGAAAGATTGAAACACTAGACTTTCCTCACAGTGGGGAAAGAAAGGAAACCAGTGCATTTGCTTGTAGCTCTTTGTAGACATTGTAGAACTCCTGCGAACTTATAGAGCCTTAAAATTTCCCTTGATTCATTCATTCATTCCTGACATGAAATTGTCGAGTTTATGGAGTCAGAACTAGAACTAGATCCCAAGACCCCAGAATCCTAGTACCCAGTCTTTATATCTTGAAGCACTTCCTTTTTGTTTTTATGAAAATGCTTGGTTTGTTTTTACTCAATGCCTTTTTACCCAATGTCTCTTTCCTACCTCACTGCAGCCGTCAGAAATTCTTAGGTTTCAAAGTCGCCTTGGATGATGAGGGGACTGCTGAAGGCTGGCTCTTCTGGGATGATGGGCAAAGCATTGGTGAGTAAGGACTTCCTCCAATTCCTTCATATCAATACCAGGTTCCTGGATATCTTATAGGACTGCAATTTCTTTACGTGTTAAGACAATTGTGCATTTTAAAATATAGCCATTTATTACTCAAAATACATGATCTTTGTGCCTCATCTGTATGAAGCTTCAGAATCTCTCACCATTATCTAGCTGTCCTAATCCATTGCGAAAAAGAGCAGTATAAGGAGCTGTAGGGAAAGTTTCTTTGCAGCCAGCTGAGCTCTACTTCCGTACATGATTTATGTTCAAAGGCAATTGCCTAATTAGGTGTTCCACTAAGAAAAGCAATGCTTCTATCAGCTGTGCTATTATTCGGAGGAGGGGTTTCTATTAAGAGTTTATAGGAGTTAGTAAACTCTCAGGAGGATGTGTCAAGTACTATTGTTATTTCTACACCCAAGGATGTCCAATAGAACTTTCCGCAACAATGGAAATGGTCTATATCTGGGTTGTCCAACATGGTAGCAATTAGGCATATGTGACTGTTGAGCACTTAGAATGTGACAAGAGTATCTGAGCAACTGAAGCTTAAATTTTATTTGATTGTAATTAATTTAAATTTAAATAGCTACATTCATCTAGTGGCTGCTATCTCAGACAGCACTGTTCTAGAGGGTAGGCAATGCCTTCTGACTGAGTGATAAGGAGCTCCGAAAGAGGCAAGCATCTAGGGAAGAGGGAGGAAGCCACAGCCTTAGGGTGTGTCGGGAGGAGTATCTGTAATAGTAAGGCTTTGGTTAGTCCACCCTTAAAGATATTCTCCCTGGACCTGTGGCATAAATTAAGGATAAGAACAAAGAAGTCTCTTCTCTGGAGACTGCATTTTAAAAAATTGCCTAAAACCACTCAAGATTAACCAACCAGTTGTACACCAGTCTTGGTGTTAGTGATGTGGGTGTGCATGCACGCGTGTGCATATATGTGTCTCTAGCAGAACTTTGGGAATTCCAAGGTGACTACCAAGAAGTTGGGAATCACAAAAGAGAGAAGAGGATTAAGAGTGATGTTAGAAAACTCCACTATAGGAGGGAACTCTGTTAGACCGAGGCATTTGTATACACTTGTTTCAGGCAGTCTGTGTAAACTGAGGTTGGGGGGAAATTCTGACTCATCCCTCAAAATGAAAGTCTGTAAAGAAGAAAAATAAAATTTAAAAATATCACAAACAAAAAACATCCCTACTTTCCCAACCAAGATAGGTAAACCATTAGAATTCTAGGGTGCAATTCCAGGTCATGCTTGCTTTGTTGTTTGTTTGCAGATACCTATGAAAAAGGACTCTATTACCTGGCCCACTTTTCGGTCAGCCAGGTGAGTGTGTCTGGGACTATGAGGGTGAATGTAGAGTTCTGCCAGCTTACTAGGGCGCTGGACATTGTAGGATACACATCATCACTTAGAATTCCTTCACTGTTCATGTTACTAATTTGCATCTTCAGTTCAGTTAAGTTGCTCAGTTGTGTCCAACTCTTTGCAACCCCATGAACTCACAGCACGGCAGGCCTCCCTGTCCATCACCAACTCCCAGAGTTTACCCAAACTCATGTCCATTGAGTTGGTGATGCCATCCAACCACCTCATCCTCTGTCATCCCCTTCTCCTCCTGCCCTCAATCTTTCCCAGCCTCAGGGTGTTTTCAAACGAGTCAGCTCATCAGGTGGCCAAAGTATTGGAGTTTCAGCTTCAACATCAGTCCTTCCAATGAACACCCAGGACTGATCTCCTTTAGGATGGACTGGTTGGATCTCCTTGCAGTCCAAGGGACTCTCAAGAGTCCTAACACTAATTTGCATCTTACCCTTTCTCTAGACTTCAGATAGAGATGTCAAGTGCTCCCAGGAAGTTCTCTGTGATTAAACACACTCATATTTCATCAGTAACTTAGTCCAATTCACCAAGCAAGATGGGCAGACCATTTCAATGTTTTCTAGCCCTTGTTCCTATGTTGCCTTGGAATGATTGGCATGCTTTGTTATTTCTCCACATGTGGAATATAAAGGTTCCTGCTAGCTGAGATTCTTTGTCTCCTTAGAGTTGAGGTGACTCTAGAGACCCTACTGGTGTTTAACCAGTGCAAAGTTGGGTGGTGGCTGGCGATAGGAGGCAGAATGTTAAATCCATGGTCTCATTGTCCAAGGTCACAAGGTGGGGACTCTTAAATTGTCTTATTTCATGCTCTACACTTCTGCCTAAAAGAGGTTGTAAGAAATTTGAACAAATTTTGCTGGTTTTTTTCCCCCTCTTCTGGTTTCTTTTGTCTCCAATTGACAGAATACAATGCAGAGTCATATAATTTTCAACAAATACATCAGCGATACAAACCCTTTGAGACTGGGCTACTTTGAGGTCTGGGGAGTGGGCAGTGACTCCATTTCCAGTGTCAGCATCTCTGCAAGTGGCGTGGTTATAACGCCCACCTTCTCCTACAACTCTACAACACAGGTTTGTGACCAGTTCAAAGTCCAAATGGTATTTCCCAACCCTGAGCTATCGAGTACAGTTCCTGCCTGCTCCCATTCCCAACAACACCCTCTCTTGCAAAGTCTTTCTGGAATCCCTCTGTGTTCAGGGTGTCTGGGTGGACAGTGTAGAAATGAAGGGAAAGTTCAGAGTTTGTCATCATCTGGAATTGATGGTCTGGATCCTTATCTGTTATGTATGTCCTCCTGTCTGCAAACTTAAGGAAAACTTGTTTTTGATCTACTTTTCAAACGTCTTTAACTACTGCCTTTCATCAGTTATAAGACGCCCATCAGTTAAAGGTTGCTACCTTTTTTCATGTGCCACAAAGAAAGAAAACAAGATCACAGAAGTATGAGACAATGCTTTCCTCTCACTTAAAACTTCTATTTTAAAAGTACAGAAGCTTTACAAAACTCCTTTAAACAGAGATTTTTATCATTTTAATATGATACTACAGAGGAAAATGTTGGGTAGAAACACATGGACATTGATTGAGACATCTGCATCAAAGTATTAATAATTTAAAAGAGGTAAACTCTGAATGTGAGGAGATATTAGACATATCTTAACCAATTTGTATCACACATTCTCTTCGATTTAAATTTCTATGTAAAATTTTAATTTACTTTAAATTACAATTTAAGTATTTGATTTAATATTTAACAATTAAGTAAATTAAATACTTAATTTCATAATTAACTTACATTAAATGTTTAAATTTCAATGTTAATATCTAAATTACTTTATTTTTTAACAGGAGACTATGTGGCATGGAATTGGTTAAGGTATTTCCTCTCTATTATCAGAGGTATTGGTGATACATCATTTCATGAAAATCCTTTCACTGCTGTCTATGAAATTTTCTCCAGAGCCACTTATATGCCTTATACAAGTTTTCATCATAGCATTTTCTTGATTTTACTGTCAGTCAAGATTCATATTCATTCCTGAAAAAATCTTTAAGTAGTTTGCAGTCCATCCGTTCATAATACCAGGAATAGCAATGAAGTTCACACACGCACAGACGAACAGTCGTCAGGAGAGCTACTTGTTCACAGCAATTCCTAGGCTGTTGATGGTAGAACAGATCTTGACTTCATGAGTAGTAAACGTGTGAAAAATCTGCACCGTGGAATCACTGCAGTGTAGTGGCTCCTAATACCTAGCCTCACAGTGAATGGGCTCTTTCCCCATGTGCTTGCTTCTTGCTTTGCACAGAACGCTTTTTCTCTCATAATCCTTCCTGATTACGAGGCCTGAAACAAAAGATTTCCTTCAGTTCTGTATTTCTATTTGTTTCCTCGTGTTTGTGGTTTTCTTGTCAACCCACTTCCCCAACTCTACCAAGAGCTTATAAAGGACTTTGCCCAAGTTTGTTACCGACACACAAGCTGACTGCTGCATGTGTGGTGAAACTATGGAAAGTATTTGCCTAGAAAAAAACGCTGAAATATCAACTCTTACTGGACAATCATCAGACACTATGAGGGAACAGGAGAAGTGGGAAACAAAGGGAGAGCTTTGAGTAATGGAGATGAGAACATTTTCTCAGTTTGTCTGCGTGATTGCTTCTCTGCAGTGGTTGTGTGAGCCATTACTTAATTCTTGTCATCTTTTCCCTATCACTGAATGATTCTTGTACCTTCTCACCTGAAAATCTGAGGGTGCTCTGGAAGCTAGGCAAAGACTCGTGAAAGTGTCTGTGGACCACTGGCTTCTATCTGTTTTGTTCAACTGCAGGAAACTTCCATTACCAGATGTCCAATACTTTTTCTTTGATTCCCAACAGGTGTTAAATATTGATGTGACCAGCAGAAACATCAGCCTACATAATTTCACTTCATTGACATGGAGAAGCACACTGAATTTTTAAAGCAAGATCCTAACCTCAAATGGCTTTGAAACTACTTGTATATTCGGTTGGCCAAAAAACTTCATTCAGGTTTTTCCTCAAGATGTTACAGAAAAACCTGAACCTACTTTTTTGGCGAACGCAATGCTTCATGCTCATAAAATTATTGTGTGTTGCTAATCAGTTTATACCCAGTATGGCGAAAATATTTTCTTAGTTTTGTTTTGTTTGGTCTGTGGTTCAGCCCTGTGGAATAGGCTGGAGGGAGGTGTGGAAAGCTGTGGGTTATCTTGATGTCTCTATGCGATTAATATGGTACTGATGGCCCATTATATATTGACTGAAGATGCACTGGGTCCATGATGAAGCATGTGCGCATGTGTATGTGTGTGTAATTAGGCGATGGGCCCACTCTTGCTAAATATACAAGCTACAGCTTTCCAGGACAGATCAGGTCCTGGAGTTAACTAACACCACACACACACAAAATATCCAGAAAGAACATCTGCCAGGTGATTATAAGGAGATGGGATAGTATGCCAAGAGCATGATCCAAAGGGAAGAAAAGGCCAAGGCAGGGAAGATAAGTAGGAAGGATGAGAGACAGCAGGTGATAAGGACAAAAGTGATCATGACAAGTAAGAGGATTACACAAAAATATGAAGAATAGTAGCCTCATTGGAAGGAGGAAGGAAGAGCCAATTCATTTGAAAGCAAGAGGAGGGGTTTGGAGGAAATTCTTAGCACAAGGGAATAGGGCTGGGGTGAGATTTGAGCAAGCAAAGTTGAAGGAAGGAGTTTGAATGTAAAAAGTAACTTATTATTATTATTATTATTTTTACTGTGGTATGCTTTGAAATGAGTAAATCTTATTTCTCTATTCTGTGCCTAATGTACATAACCACAGTTCACACAAATGCATGCAATTTATATGCCAAAGGAAAATAAATGATCAGATTAACAAGAGATTTTGAGTTCTGTGGTAATTTGACCATGGGTAATCTCACTTTGGTATTAAAACTTCTTATTCAGCCAACCCTTGTGAACTGGTCTTGTTCTCTTTGGCATCAGAGTGCCTGCAGGCTAATTCGTTAATGGAATGAACAGACCTGTGATTATCCACCCTTTCCCTTGTGTCTCTGGCATGGGTTTCTCTTAAGGTTTAGGTTTGTGGGAGAGTGTACTTGGATGATTGTTGTTTTAGTCATCATAAAAATTACTATATTTGGTAACATATCAACCCTGGAAAAAAACAGAATTTGGAATGGTATTGATTAAAACACTAGATGGTTAGAATTTGGGAATAAAGAAATTATATACTAATGTTTAACAAAGATATTTAAGTATTACTTGAAAATGAGTATATTGGAGATAGTGTTTACTTTTCTATGTCTTTTTCATTTCTTTTCTTTTAAAAATTGATGGATAGTTGATTTACAATATTGTGTTAGTTTCAGTTGTACATCAAAGTAATTCAGCTATATGCTCCTACTAAGTCACTTCAGTCATGTTCGACTCTGTGCGACCCGATAGACAGCAGCCCACCAGGCTCCCCTGTCCCTGGGATTCTCCAGGCAAGAATTTACTCAAAATACATGATCTTTGTGCCTCATCTGTATGAAGCTTCAGAATCTCTCACCATTATCTAGCTGTCCTAATCCATTGCGAAAAAGAGCAGTATAAGGAGCTGTAGGGAAAGTTTCTTTGCAGCCAGCTGAGCTCTACTTCCATACATGATTTATGTTCAAAGGCAATTGCCTAATTAGGTGTTCCACTAAGAAAAGCAATGCTTCTATCAGCTGTGCTATTATTCGGAGGAGGGGTTTCTATTAAGAGTTTATAGGAGTTAGTAAACTCTCAGGAGGATGTGTCAAGTACTATTGTTATTTCTACACCCAAGGATGTCCAATAGAACTTTCCGCAACAATGGAAATGGTCTATATCTGGGTTGTCCAACATGGTAGCAATTAGGCATATGTGACTGTTGAGCACTTAGAATGTGACAAGAGTATCTGAGCAACTGAAGCTTAAATTTTATTTGATTGTAATTAATTTAAATTTAAATAGCTACATTCATCTAGTGGCTGCTATCTCAGACAGCACTGTTCTAGAGGGTAGGCAATGCCTTCTGACTGAGTGATAAGGAGCTCCGAAAGAGGCAAGCATCTAGGGAAGAGGGAGGAAGCCACAGCCTTAGGGTGTGTCGGGAGGAGTATCTGTAATAGTAAGGCTTTGGTTAGTCCACCCTTAAAGATATTCTCCCTGGACCTGTGGCATAAATTAAGGATAAGAACAAAGAAGTCTCTTCTCTGGAGACTGCATTTTAAAAAATTGCCTAAAACCACTCAAGATTAACCAACCAGTTGTACACCAGTCTTGGTGTTAGTGATGTGGGTGTGCATGCACGCGTGTGCATATATGTGTCTCTAGCAGAACTTTGGGAATTCCAAGGTGACTACCAAGAAGTTGGGAATCACAAAAGAGAGAAGAGGATTAAGAGTGATGTTAGAAAACTCCACTATAGGAGGGAACTCTGTTAGACCGAGGCATTTGTATACACTTGTTTCAGGCAGTCTGTGTAAACTGAGGTTGGGGGGAAATTCTGACTCATCCCTCAAAATGAAAGTCTGTAAAGAAGAAAAATAAAATTTAAAAATATCACAAACAAAAAACATCCCTACTTTCCCAACCAAGATAGGTAAACCATTAGAATTCTAGGGTGCAATTCCAGGTCATGCTTGCTTTGTTGTTTGTTTGCAGATACCTATGAAAAAGGACTCTATTACCTGGCCCACTTTTCGGTCAGCCAGGTGAGTGTGTCTGGGACTATGAGGGTGAATGTAGAGTTCTGCCAGCTTACTAGGGCGCTGGACATTGTAGGATACACATCATCACTTAGAATTCCTTCACTGTTCATGTTACTAATTTGCATCTTCAGTTCAGTTAAGTTGCTCAGTTGTGTCCAACTCTTTGCAACCCCATGAACTCACAGCACGGCAGGCCTCCCTGTCCATCACCAACTCCCAGAGTTTACCCAAACTCATGTCCATTGAGTTGGTGATGCCATCCAACCACCTCATCCTCTGTCATCCCCTTCTCCTCCTGCCCTCAATCTTTCCCAGCCTCAGGGTGTTTTCAAACGAGTCAGCTCATCAGGTGGCCAAAGTATTGGAGTTTCAGCTTCAACATCAGTCCTTCCAATGAACACCCAGGACTGATCTCCTTTAGGATGGACTGGTTGGATCTCCTTGCAGTCCAAGGGACTCTCAAGAGTCCTAACACTAATTTGCATCTTACCCTTTCTCTAGACTTCAGATAGAGATGTCAAGTGCTCCCAGGAAGTTCTCTGTGATTAAACACACTCATATTTCATCAGTAACTTAGTCCAATTCACCAAGCAAGATGGGCAGACCATTTCAATGTTTTCTAGCCCTTGTTCCTATGTTGCCTTGGAATGATTGGCATGCTTTGTTATTTCTCCACATGTGGAATATAAAGGTTCCTGCTAGCTGAGATTCTTTGTCTCCTTAGAGTTGAGGTGACTCTAGAGACCCTACTGGTGTTTAACCAGTGCAAAGTTGGGTGGTGGCTGGCGATAGGAGGCAGAATGTTAAATCCATGGTCTCATTGTCCAAGGTCACAAGGTGGGGACTCTTAAATTGTCTTATTTCATGCTCTACACTTCTGCCTAAAAGAGGTTGTAAGAAATTTGAACAAATTTTGCTGGTTTTTTTCCCCCTCTTCTGGTTTCTTTTGTCTCCAATTGACAGAATACAATGCAGAGTCATATAATTTTCAACAAATACATCAGCGATACAAACCCTTTGAGACTGGGCTACTTTGAGGTCTGGGGAGTGGGCAGTGACTCCATTTCCAGTGTCAGCATCTCTGCAAGTGGCGTGGTTATAACGCCCACCTTCTCCTACAACTCTACAACACAGGTTTGTGACCAGTTCAAAGTCCAAATGGTATTTCCCAACCCTGAGCTATCGAGTACAGTTCCTGCCTGCTCCCATTCCCAACAACACCCTCTCTTGCAAAGTCTTTCTGGAATCCCTCTGTGTTCAGGGTGTCTGGGTGGACAGTGTAGAAATGAAGGGAAAGTTCAGAGTTTGTCATCATCTGGAATTGATGGTCTGGATCCTTATCTGTTATGTATGTCCTCCTGTCTGCAAACTTAAGGAAAACTTGTTTTTGATCTACTTTTCAAACGTCTTTAACTACTGCCTTTCATCAGTTATAAGACGCCCATCAGTTAAAGGTTGCTACCTTTTTTCATGTGCCACAAAGAAAGAAAACAAGATCACAGAAGTATGAGACAATGCTTTCCTCTCACTTAAAACTTCTATTTTAAAAGTACAGAAGCTTTACAAAACTCCTTTAAACAGAGATTTTTATCATTTTAATATGATACTACAGAGGAAAATGTTGGGTAGAAACACATGGACATTGATTGAGACATCTGCATCAAAGTATTAATAATTTAAAAGAGGTAAACTCTGAATGTGAGGAGATATTAGACATATCTTAACCAATTTGTATCACACATTCTCTTCGATTTAAATTTCTATGTAAAATTTTAATTTACTTTAAATTACAATTTAAGTATTTGATTTAATATTTAACAATTAAGTAAATTAAATACTTAATTTCATAATTAACTTACATTAAATGTTTAAATTTCAATGTTAATATCTAAATTACTTTATTTTTTAACAGGAGACTATGTGGCATGGAATTGGTTAAGGTATTTCCTCTCTATTATCAGAGGTATTGGTGATACATCATTTCATGAAAATCCTTTCACTGCTGTCTATGAAATTTTCTCCAGAGCCACTTATATGCCTTATACAAGTTTTCATCATAGCATTTTCTTGATTTTACTGTCAGTCAAGATTCATATTCATTCCTGAAAAAATCTTTAAGTAGTTTGCAGTCCATCCGTTCATAATACCAGGAATAGCAATGAAGTTCACACACGCACAGACGAACAGTCGTCAGGAGAGCTACTTGTTCACAGCAATTCCTAGGCTGTTGATGGTAGAACAGATCTTGACTTCATGAGTAGTAAACGTGTGAAAAATCTGCACCGTGGAATCACTGCAGTGTAGTGGCTCCTAATACCTAGCCTCACAATGAATGGGCTCTTTCCCCATGTGCTTGCTTCTTGCTTTGCACAGAACGCTTTTTCTCTCATAATCCTTCCTGATTACGAGGCCTGAAACAAAAGATTTCCTTCAGTTCTGTATTTCTATTTGTTTCCTCGTGTTTGTGGTTTTCTTGTCAACCCACTTCCCCAACTCTACCAAGAGCTTATAAAGGACTTTGCCCAAGTTTGTTACCGACACACAAGCTGACTGCTGCATGTGTGGTGAAACTATGGAAAGTATTTGCCTAGAAAAAAACGCTGAAATATCAACTCTTACTGGACAATCATCAGACACTATGAGGGAACAGGAGAAGTGGGAAACAAAGGGAGAGCTTTGAGTAATGGAGATGAGAACATTTTCTCAGTTTGTCTGCGTGATTGCTTCTCTGCAGTGGTTGTGTGAGCCATTACTTAATTCTTGTCATCTTTTCCCTATCACTGAATGATTCTTGTACCTTCTCACCTGAAAATCTGAGGGTGCTCTGGAAGCTAGGCAAAGACTCGTGAAAGTGTCTGTGGACCACTGGCTTCTATCTGTTTTGTTCAACTGCAGGAAACTTCCATTACCAGATGTCCAATACTTTTTCTTTGATTCCCAACAGGTGTTAAATATTGATGTGACCAGCAGAAACATCAGCCTACATAATTTCACTTCATTGACATGGAGAAGCACACTGAATTTTTAAAGCAAGATCCTAACCTCAAATGGCTTTGAAACTACTTGTATATTCGGTTGGCCAAAAAACTTCATTCAGGTTTTTCCTCAAGATGTTACAGAAAAACCTGAACCTACTTTTTTGGCGAACGCAATGCTTCATGCTCATAAAATTATTGTGTGTTGCTAATCAGTTTATACCCAGTATGGCGAAAATATTTTCTTAGTTTTGTTTTGTTTGGTCTGTGGTTCAGCCCTGTGGAATAGGCTGGAGGGAGGTGTGGAAAGCTGTGGGTTATCTTGATGTCTCTATGCGATTAATATGGTACTGATGGCCCATTATATATTGACTGAAGATGCACTGGGTCCATGATGAAGCATGTGCGCATGTGTATGTGTGTGTAATTAGGCGATGGGCCCACTCTTGCTAAATATACAAGCTACAGCTTTCCAGGACAGATCAGGTCCTGGAGTTAACTAACACCACACACACACAAAATATCCAGAAAGAACATCTGCCAGGTGATTATAAGGAGATGGGATAGTATGCCAAGAGCATGATCCAAAGGGAAGAAAAGGCCAAGGCAGGGAAGATAAGTAGGAAGGATGAGAGACAGCAGGTGATAAGGACAAAAGTGATCATGACAAGTAAGAGGATTACACAAAAATATGAAGAATAGTAGCCTCATTGGAAGGAGGAAGGAAGAGCCAATTCATTTGAAAGCAAGAGGAGGGGTTTGGAGGAAATTCTTAGCACAAGGGAATAGGGCTGGGGTGAGATTTGAGCAAGCAAAGTTGAAGGAAGGAGTTTGAATGTAAAAAGTAACTTATTATTATTATTATTATTTTTACTGTGGTATGCTTTGAAATGAGTAAATCTTATTTCTCTATTCTGTGCCTAATGTACATAACCACAGTTCACACAAATGCATGCAATTTATATGCCAAAGGAAAATAAATGATCAGATTAACAAGAGATTTTGAGTTCTGTGGTAATTTGACCATGGGTAATCTCACTTTGGTATTAAAACTTCTTATTCAGCCAACCCTTGTGAACTGGTCTTGTTCTCTTTGGCATCAGAGTGCCTGCAGGCTAATTCGTTAATGGAATGAACAGACCTGTGATTATCCACCCTTTCCCTTGTGTCTCTGGCATGGGTTTCTCTTAAGGTTTAGGTTTGTGGGAGAGTGTACTTGGATGATTGTTGTTTTAGTCATCATAAAAATTACTATATTTGGTAACATATCAACCCTGGAAAAAAACAGAATTTGGAATGGTATTGATTAAAACACTAGATGGTTAGAATTTGGGAATAAAGAAATTATATACTAATGTTTAACAAAGATATTTAAGTATTACTTGAAAATGAGTATATTGGAGATAGTGTTTACTTTTCTATGTCTTTTTCATTTCTTTTCTTTTAAAAATTGATGGATAGTTGATTTACAATATTGTGTTAGTTTCAGTTGTACATCAAAGTAATTCAGCTATATGCTCCTACTAAGTCACTTCAGTCATGTTCGACTCTGTGCGACCCGATAGACAGCAGCCCACCAGGCTCCCCTGTCCCTGGGATTCTCCAGGCAAGAACACTGGAGTGGGTTGTCATTTCCTTCTCCAATGCATGAAAGTGAAAAGTGAAAGTGAAGTCGCTCAGTCGTCTCCTACTCTTTGCGATCCCATGGACTGCAGCTTACCAGGCTCCTCCATCCATGGGATTTTCCAGGCAAGAGTACTGGAGTTCAGCTATATATGTATATGTTAATACATACATATATAGTTTTCAGATTATTTTCCATTATAGGTTATTATAAGATACTGAATACTGTTTCCACTCAGAGAACATGTCTATAGTAAATCCTTGCTGCTTATCTATTTTATATATAGTAGTATGTATCTGTTAATGCCCCTACTCCTAATTTATCACTCCCACCTTTCCCCTTTCTTTCTTTCTTTCTTTTCTTTTTGATGCCAGGAAGCCAGATTATACTTGTATACTCATGTGTCAGTGCTTCCATAAGGCTACAGAAAGATAACATTAGTAAACTGACTTAGTGTTCTAATTATCAAAATAAAAAGCTTTTGGATGAGGGCTTACATGAATTTAGGCAACTAGTGAAACATGGAAATATGGCCACAGGGACCCCTTGATCCAAAAGGTGGGAAACTTGTCAGCTATCCTATGATAAACCCAGGGAGGCTACCAGGAGGAAACAATTATTTACTTGATATTTGAGAAATATTTCATGTTATCATCAAGGACATATTGGTATAAATTGCCTCTGGCTGCTACAAAATGCTCAAGAACATTTCTGACTAGAGAATCCTGGTTGCCAAGTTTCTGAGTGAGGCATGGAAGGGTTGACAACATTTATAGAGTCAAGGACCCTCTTGGCAGCCTAGTGATACCTGTGGAACCCCTCCTGAGAGTGATGTTCTTAAATGCATAAAGTTTAATACACACTGTTGGAAAAGAATCTTATTATATTAAAATGTGTGTTCAGTCACTCATTCGTGTCCGACTCTTTGCAACCCCATGGACTGTAGCCCGCCAGGCTCCTCTGTCCATGGGATTCTCCAGGCAAGAATATTGGAGTGTGTAGCCATTCCCGTCTCTAGAGGATCTTCCCAACCCAGGGATCAAACCTGTATCTCCTGCACTGTGGGTGGATTCTTTACTGGTGAGCCACTGGGGAAGCCCTCATTATAATAAAATACACTTCTGCAAAATGTTTTAAAAGTTTAATATAGTAATACATGACGTGTTTTAAAATTATAACATTAAATAACAAGATTTAACTGTGGATTTAATAATGTCAAAGCTTCAATGTGATGAACAGTTTGAACAATATTTTGAGATATTTACTATAGTTTCTTAATGTGACATGAAAATATTATTGATTCTGTTTATGAAAAACTCCTGTGCACTAGTAAAATTACTGTGCCCCCCTGCCTCCATTCATAATCTAAGGAATTTCAGTTAGAAATTAGTGAAAAAAGATATATTTTCCCCATCTATGTTTACAGCTTCCTAAATTATACCTTTTGGAGTTCTGGGACACCAGTTCAAGAACCTCTTGAACTTAAGGCATGCCAGCTTCCCAGACTTTGGTTCAGCAACTCAGACCCTGTGTAACTGTGACCGTTGCAAGAGTTTCCAAGCCTTGGTCTGTCAACTTCTCTTGACTTCATTCATCCTTTTGGGTTTTAAGCAGGTATATGGACATGAAGACATTTAATCTAGAATTAGAAAGATTCTGAACAGCTCTGTAAAAGGAGATCAGTGGGGTATTTGGGTCTCCCTTAGTTTCTCTCTCCGGAGCCGAGGTATTCTTTTCTGAGTTTAAGGTTGATCCCACCTTGCTCCATCACAGGGGTTAGGTCTGCTGATCAGGGCATTTTGTACGGCTTTTGTCTGAATGAGAAAATCTCAGAAGCAAGCTTTAGGGTCAGAGACTTGGTTAGGTCACGTTGTCTCTCTGGGATGCTGTTTGCTTCCTTATCTGCACTAATACTGGTGTTAGACTGAAGCAATGACTTCCAGATGATGGGTTGTGCAGAGCTTTGGGCTCTTCCTTACCCTCTGAGAGTGGGAAGAAGGCAGAGTGGCAGGGTTCTGAGTGCCTAATCCTGGCTTNACTTGGTTAGGTCACGTTGTCTCTCTGGGATGCTGTTTGCTTCCTTATCTGCACTAATACTGGTGTTAGACTGAAGCAATGACTTCCAGATGATGGGTTGTGCAGAGCTTTGGGCTCTTCCTTACCCTCTGAGAGTGGGAAGAAGGCAGAGTGGCAGGGTTCTGAGTGCCTAATCCTGGCTTTGGTCATTCACTAGCTTACATACTGGAAATTCTAGTTAAACAAAAGATTTTAAATGTAGATTTAAATATATTAACTAGTATATATATATTTACATACTGGCAGCCCACTTCAGTATTGTTGCCTAGAAAATCCCATGGACAGAGGAGCCTGGCAGGCTGCAGTCCATGGAGTCGCAAAGAGTCAGACACGACTTCACTTTCACATACTTAGTATATATTACATATATTTAAAACCTTTAAGTGGAGTATACATGCATGCATCCTTATATATAGCACATATATCATATATATGTAAAAAATTTGAAAAAATCAGTGTACCAGATCAGTAGTCCTCAAATATTTTGGTCCCAGCACGTCTTTACATTCTTAAAAATTATTGCAGATTCCCAGAGCTTTTGTTCATGGGGTTGTAGCTATTGATAGTTTTCATATTAAAAATTAAAGTAACTATATTTTCCAAAACAAAAACATTTAGTTGGAAGAGTTGCATAATTTTGCATTTTTACAAATTTCTTTAAAATATGGCTCAATGGATTAAAAAAAAAGAATTATCACAGCTGCTTCTACATTCAGTCTTCTGTGATAGCACATTATGTAGCCTCTGGAAAACTCCGCCATATGCTCACGACAGACAGTAAGACAGGCAAATAGCTTCTCGGTGTTTTTATGAAAATAGTTTTACCTCACAAAACTCCTGAAAAGGTCACTAAGACCTCCCAGAGGTTGATCCACAGCCCAGACTTTGAAGACCACTCCACATGGAGCCATACATTTGTGGCTACCCCCAGAGCAGCTCCCAAAACATGGGCCTATGCTTATGACTTCTGGTAAGCTATGAGGGAAAAGTCTGGGGGCCTTTTGACATGTTCTGTCTCTTACAGGTCGTATAATTTCACTTTATCTTTTCATGTATGGCAAAATAAAAAATAACAATCCCAAATATTTTTACTTAAAGAGGAAGAAAGTCATTCTTTTCTATTAACAGCATCCTTGTTATAACATTAGTGACTGTAGGTACCTACAAAGACAAGCTTGTGTTGACCTTGGCAGGTATGGTCTGGGTCTCACCAACATCCATCCCCTTCTNAAACAATCCCAAATATTTTTACTTAAAGAGGAAGAAAGTCATTCTTTTCTATTAACAGCATCCTTGTTATAACATTAGTGACTGTAGGTACCTACAAAGACAAGCTTGTGTTGACCTTGGCAGGTATGGTCTGGGTCTCACCAACATCCATCCCCTTCTTGTCTTGGCAGCAATGTCACTGAGAGTTTGGCATCTGGCCTTGGAGGATGGGGTCATACATATTGTTGGTTTCTGATCTGAAGATTCCCACCATCGGTTTGCTTTTATCTCTTTCTGAGAGAAAAGAGTTATGCCAGTATTCACTTTCCCATGCCTTCTTGTTAATAAGCAATGGGCAGATGTTGTGTAATAAACTTGTCTCTTCCCTTCAGAATGTTTGTTACTTTTTCATGGGTCAGCACAAGCATGGACCCAGGATCTTGCAGTTGCTAGTCAGCAAAAAGGGATGTCAAAGCTCGCTGTTTTCTGCCCTTTAGGAACAGATGATAGCTGGGATCATCAGTTAACATTTAGCATGAAAGATGTCACCAGTGGGCATGGGATGTGGGGAGTGAAGTGTAAACGACCACACGAAGAATAGAAAGATCTTGCATAACAATAAATCTGTGGCTTGATCTTTTGCCAGGATATTGTCCCAGTTTGAAATGGGATCCAGGTGCTTTGCCTCTAACAAAGGCTCTCCTGTTTTAAAGCAAAAGATAAGGTGTATACGTCATTTCAGGAGTTTATAGAGGCAGAAACCAACCGAGTTTCTGTGTGTTTGTATGTGGGTGTGTACTGGTTCATACACTGAACATTTGAAGCAAATAAACTCCGATGGGTATTATATTCTTGTTAATAAGCAATGGGCAGATGTTGTGTAATAAACTTGTCTCTTCCCTTCAGAATGTTTGTTACTTTTTCATGGGTCAGCACAAGCATGGACCCAGGATCTTGCAGTTGCTAGTCAGCAAAAAGGGATGTCAAAGCTCGCTGTTTTCTGCCCTTTAGGAACAGATGATAGCTGGGATCATCAGTTAACATTTAGCATGAAAGATGTCACCAGTGGGCATGGGATGTGGGGAGTGAAGTGTAAACGACCACACGAAGAATAGAAAGATCTTGCATAACAATAAATCTGTGGCTTGATCTTTTGCCAGGATATTGTCCCAGTTTGAAATGGGATCCAGGTGCTTTGCCTCTAACAAAGGCTCTCCTGTTTTAAAGCAGAAGATAAGGTGTATACGTCATTTCAGGAGTTTATAGAGGCAGAAACCAACCGAGTTTCTGTGTGTTTGTATGTGGGTGTGTACTGGTTCATACACTGAACATTTGAAGCAAATAAACTCCGATGGGTATTATACTACTTGTGTGTTGTGTGTGTTCACTCTTTGCAACTCCAGGAACTGTAGTCCACCAAGCGCCTCTCTCCATGAATTTTTCTAGGCAAGAACACTGGAGTGGGTTGCCCTTTCCTTCTCCAGGGGAATCTTCCTGACCCAGGGATCAAATTCATGTCTCTTGTGCCTCCTGCATTATCAGGCAGATTCTTTACCTGTAGTGCCACCTGGGAAGCCCTTAGTTATATTACTTGGATGCCTTCAAAAGATGGTACACCCCTATATATTGCTATATATAGAATATGCAATAGCCTCATATGTTGCTGGTGTGAAGGTAAAATGTTGCCACTACTTTGAAAAACTTCTAGAGTTCTTCAAAAAGTCAAAGCTAGAGTTGCCATATGACTCAGAAGTTCCACTCCTAAGTATAACCCCAAGAGATTTGAAAATACACATCTACGCAAAACTTGTACATGTACATTCACAGTAGCATTGCTCATAATAGGTTTTTTTAAAAGTATAACCAACCCAAATGTACATCAACTGATGAGTGAATAAACAGAGTGTCACTACAGTCTGTATCATCCAGCCATAAGAAGGAGTGAAGGGGACTTCCTTGATGGTCCAGTGATTAAGACTCCATGCTGCCAATGCTGGGGGCATGGGTTCCATCCCTGGTCAGGGACTAATATCCCATATGCTGCATGGTGTAGCCAAAAGATTATAAAAATGATAATAAAGTACTGATACCTGCAGGTACCGATACCTGCAACAACATGAATAAATGCTGAAAAAGTTATACGAAGTGAAAGAAGTCAAATGGCCACGTACTGTATGATTCCACTCACATGAACTATTCAGAATAGGCAGATCCATCAAAACAGGAAGCAGCTTGGCAGTTGCAGGAACATAGGAGAGGGAAGGTTATGGCTTCTTTTTGGTATGAGCAAATGTTCTGGAGTTACATAGTTATGATGATTGCACAACTTTGTGAATATACCTAAAAGCCACTGAACTGTACACTTTGAAAGGGTGAATGTCATGGTATGCAAATTATATTTCAAATTAAAAAAAAACCCTACTTTAGTTAGTGTAAGAAGAAACAAATTTTTAAAAAGATATTAGTGACTCATTGAAGCTCCAGGAGGGCTAGAGCATCATGTCTATAAGCTGTGTGGTCAGAAAACAGCCATGATCACCTAGTGGGATCCTCTATTGCCATTTCTCTTTCCGCATGTCTGGAAATTTGGACCCCAGATCTGGGCATAGGATGCTACTAGGTCCCTGTTCCTGCTGACTCTGAAATGTGTCTCTCCACCATCTTGGATTCTGCATGACACTTCCTTCTGCCCTCTACTTTTTTCTGGATCACAGGCATAGACCATTGGCCACCCCCAGGCTCCTTGCTTCTACCTTGGCTAGAAGGAAGACTGTGAAAGAGATTGTCTAGCATCTTCCTTGGGGAGGCAGAATTCTCAAGATGGGAAGCTCCTGAAATGATACAGAAGCTTTTAAAAAAATTATTATTATTATTTTATTTTTTACCATGCTGCATGGTTTGTGGGATCTTAGTTCCCTGATCAAGGATCGAACCCGTGTCCCTGCAGTAGAAGTGCTGAGTCTTCACCACTGGACCACCAGGGCAAGGTCCCTTGACAAGGCTTATACAGATGCTGAGCAGTCAGAGAGCATGACAAATATCTAGTAGCAGTGCCTTCCCACTTTAAGATAATATAATTTCCATTTCAATGGTATTTCTTCTATTAAGATAATTGGTCGGGAGGCTTATTTGAATTAATGAAAAACTGAGTTATACCAAGAGAAGCTGGGGAGATAAAAATGGAGAAACTGATGAACCTAGCATTATTCATGCTTTCACTTACTTATTCAACAAAGAGCTGTATATTGAAAAATAGCAGTGGACATTGGGTCGAATGCTAAGCACAGGAGATACAAGCTGAAGAAGATGACTGAGACCTTAGGCAGCATGGACAGACAAGCGAGTCTAATAGAAGGTGACAAGCAAGTAATCGGATATGAACAGAAACACAGAAAAGACGAACTGTTAGAAGAAACCCCGCCTTCCCCCTTTTATTTGCAAAGGGAGCTTTCCTCCTGTCACAAGGAAAATGAGGGACTTTTTATGGTCTTTTGGCGACTGCACTCGTCTCCTCCAATTGCCACTCACTTTATAGGGCAATAAATCGATCTTGGCAGAAGCTGACTACATCAGCCCGGTCACCTTTGCTCAGTGCTCTTCAGGACCCACTGAAGGACAGACACAGCACATACAAAGATACTGCTATGAGGTGAGTGCTTTTCCCTAGGCACATTGTTCTTTGAACAAGCAGTGTCCCTTCTTGTACTGGCTGGAGAGGAGAGCTATGTGTGTGTGTGTGTGTGTGTGTGTGTGTGTGTGTGTGTTTGGGGGAGGGTCTCATGTGAAAGGGTCCTCTCTCCTGGAGAGAAACCAATGAAAGAATAAACAGAAGGGCTCCTTCCGGTCACTAGCTGAATGTGATGTGGTTTGGGAGAAAGGTGAACTTGTCTCTTTGGGCAGAGAGGGAGATGGTTATCTAATCCTTAAGGGTTTGAAAAAACAGCCAGGATTTTTATTATTCTAAAATGTTGTTTGATACAGAAAAGTAGCTTTGGGCCAGGAAGGTATCTAAGCAGGGAAGAATTTCTATCTTCAGGAATCCCTACTCCTACCCTCTGAGTGGATGACAATGGTTCCAACAGCTGGAAAATTCCCAGGATTGTCCCCAGAGTGTCCTGAACCTCTGGGAATTACAGGTGCTGAAAGTGCTTCTCCAAAAGGATTAAGGAGCTGTGGAAGAGGTGCTTGCTTTTGGTTTGAGGAGGCTGGAGAGAAAAATCTCCCCATGGAGAGAATTAAGAGAGATTTGGAGGAAGAAGCTAACTGATGGATAATGTGTTCACTGCGGCAGTGAGTCCTGGGCTGAATGGATGAGGAACTAGTCGGGTTATTGTGAACATGTGGGCTGGGTCATTCAAATTTCTCTTACTGCCTGAAATTCCACCATTGGAGAGTCGCCTCTAGATCTTTAAGCTTTTCGGTCTGGGAGACAGTGTGGAGAGAGTAAGAATGTGCGTGTGTGCTCTCCACTCTGTCTGACTCTTTGCAACCCATGGACTGCAGCCTGGCAGGCTCCTCCGAACCTGGAGTTTTCCGGGCCAGATTACTGGAGTGGGTTGCCATTTTCTTCTCCAGAGGATCTTCCTAACCCAGGGATCTAACCCCAGTCTCCTCTGTCTTCTGTATTGGTAGGTGGATTCTTTACCATTGAGCTGCCTGGGAGTCTGAGAGTAAGAATATTCAAATTCTAATTTAAGAAGCGGGGCATTTCAGTTTTTACATCAGTTCCACAACTGTGATTAGACAAAGTTCCTTAACTTTCCTTTATAGAATAGGAATCATGACGCCTGCCTGATCAACCTTGACGTAAGGATTTTATGGAAACATAGTCATATGAGATATATCTTATGGGACTGAGAGTAAACCTTTGAATAATTTAGGCCAGTGGCAGACACCTGACAGAGTTTTTGAGAGTAAGAATATTCAAATTCTAATTTAAGAAGCGGGGCATTTCAGTTTTTACATCAGTTCCACAACTGTGATTAGACAAATTTCCTTAACTTTCCTTTATAGAATAGGAATCATGACGCCTGCCCGATCAACCTTGACGTAAGGATTTTATGGAAACATAGTCATATGAGATATATCTTATGGGACTGACAGTAAACCTTTGAATAATTTAGGCCAATGGCAGACACCTGACAGAGTTCGGCAACTAGGAAAGAATGGCGAGTAAAGAATCATTAATAAACTCCAGCTTCAATCCCAAACCCCAGTCCTCAACTCCATGTTGGCAAATGGCTGTAGATCTTTGCTCCTCACTCCCATTTCACAATTAAGGTGCTTCTTTTCTTGGCTTATTAAATATTAACCTAAAGGCAGACTCAGATGAAAAGTGAAGCTATACGCATAAGAAAGTGCTTGCAGAAATGGTCGTGGCATTGGGCTGTGGTTGAGAAGAGCAGGGGTGTGGGGGAATGCAAAGTTAAAGGAGAGGCAAAGTTAAAAAGAGAGAATTCTTTATCTTTATCAATTTATAGATTGTCACTGCATAAATGTTGGTTTCGTGCAGCTGAAACCCAGGGAATGAAGAGGGTGGGGGGCTGGGCATGGGAGTTGTCATGAAGACCTTTGGTTACACAGCTAAAGAATTTGTATTGTTTTCTGGAGAATCACTGAAGACTTGAATACAAGAGAATAAAGCGATCTTGTTCGTGCTCTAGAAAGATCAGTCCAGCAGCAGTGTGTTCAACGGATTTCAGGAGCAGGGGGCTATGGGGAAAGCGGTGGTGACAGTTCATGCCAGAAATGATGGTCTGAATAAGGCATTTCCAGGAGGAATGGGAAGGAAGGGGCATATTTGAAAGATATCGGTAAAGTGTTTGACTGAACTTGAAGCTGGTTGTGAGAACTAACAAGAGAGGAGTCAGGAAAGGTTTCCAGGTTTTTGAAGACATTGTGATTCTGTTCCCTAAGGCATTAACTGTTTGACAAGGAGCCAATGTGGCAGAATTGGTGAAGCTAGGACTGGGCTACGGGGAGAGATGATTTCATGTTTAAACAACTTGAATTTAAGCTTGTGGGAAATCCAAATGAGACATCTAACAAACAGCTGAATATGTGAATCCAAATCTCTGAGCTAGAAATACAGGTTGGATTGTCCTCAGATATTATACAAAGTCACAGGAGCAATGAAAATCACTAAAGGACAGTGAGCAGTGGCCCCACGATGAAATACAGGGAATGTTGCATTTCACAAAATAGAAGACCACAAAGAAAATTGAAGAGAAGCCAGAAGAGAAGGTAGGAAATTAAGACTGAATGACATCAGATGATCCAAAGCTGAAGAATTTTACAGAGGAGGAAGTAGTTGGGAGGGCTAGGTGATTAAGACAGTGCTCTTTGTATTCAGCAGCTAAACCCCTAGTGATCTTGGCAGGAGCAGTTTTAGTGGAATGCGAGAAACAGAATTCATGCCAGTAATATGAAAGGAAGGTAATGCAGAATGCAAGGAATTATCATTTTGGAAAGTTGCCAAGAAAGGAAAAAGAAAGAATACAAAGTCATCTACAGAGTTTAAGGTGAACTTTTTGGCCAGCCTAATATTTATGAGAGGAAAGAGCAAATTCAGAAGGAGAGGTGGATAATATAAGAGGGAAGAAGCGTACTTGGTAGAATAGGAAGTTTGAAAAATTAAAAGGCTCTGAGATCTAGGGAATAGATACTAGAATTACACTGAGACAAGAAGAGGAAAAACTCTTTCATTGCAAAGAGAGAGAAAAGGACCAGAACTTACCCAAACATGGATCATTTTTATAGAAAAGCTCGAGTTGAGAAGCAGGGAGATAAAATAGTTGCTGCAAAATAGTTGTCTTGTCTGGAATGTTGGAGATAATATTGGAAATGCACATCCCAATAGTTGAAATACCCATCAGTCAGTATGAAAACTAGGATAAGAATTTGAAGTTCTTTGATTCCTAGTTCAGTTCATACCCTCTAAAATAACAAATATTTTAAAAGTCGTATCTATGCCTGATGGTTAGAACTTGGGTCTGGGCTCAATATTTAGAGCTACAGGGAGCCACCAAATTTACATGGATTTGTGTGCCATGACCGTACAAGGAAGCATTATACTGAAGATCAGGACTAGTTTCATTTTTGTTACCCTATTCTTAAAAGGCTTAGTGAGCTCTAAACAGTTAAACCCCTCAGCATCACAGACACAGAAATTGGAATAAGAAGACCTGGATTCAGGTTTTGGTACTTTCGCCCTCCCTGAGTGGACCTTCCTTTCTCTGCCCAGGGAGGGTGTGAAGATCAAAGTGGCATCTAGAAGGGCTTTTGGAGCCGTCTCAACCCTTTCTGTCTCTCCCATTCTCTGTTCCACTCCTCCTCCCCTCCCTTCAGTTCTTTATGTCTGATATAGTTTTCCTTAGACAGTAATCAATCCCTTTGCAGACAAAAAGGGCAAGAGTCCTATATGGGTTGGATGCACTGACCAGAGTTTCTTGGAGACACTGTGATCAGCTAGAACAGATACTCCCTGGATTACATAAAGAGCAATGCTTATAATCATGTCAACTGGCAAGGAGCTGGCAGGCTAATCAGGATGCCTACCTATTCTTTAGGAATGATGGGGTCTTGCAGTTTACTTTAATTCTGTTGCCTGTGTCCATCTAGATGGCGAGGAAGCTTAGTACGTTGGAAATCCTTCTGATCATCTTCATCATAATTGTACTTGCTGTAGATATCCTCTTGCTGATGCTTCTGCTGGAGAAGCCTTCAGGTAAGGGAGATGCTGGTGGCTATTGGATTGGAAGGATTGAAACAGAAGGCCCCTCAGGATGCCAAAGACATCCTTTTATGTCTTCATTCCTCAGCATGCCACCACATTGCATTATTCACAGGCTATATACACAATTAACTAAGATAAATTTCCAAATGCTGTGTTCTTGTTCTGCAACTATACCTAAAATTAAATGCTAGTAATATTCAAGGTCTCCCAAGTTACATTTGATGTAATTTTAGCAATATGCAAAATGAGACTCATCAGAAGCCTGTCCTTCAACCTAGAGTCATGAATGAAATAAAAAAGCCTTCAAGAAGAATAGTTAACAGTGCCCAGTCCCTTTACATTATGGAAAAAGAAACTGGGCTACAGTAAAGAACTGATTAACTTGGCCTAAATACGTCAATTACAATTCACCTCCAGCCCATATTCTGATTAAATGCCTACCATTTCTTCATGGATACCTTTGAAATTCTTCTCTCATAGAAACATCCCACAGAATGTCTCCTTTCCTTCATCTGAGCCACCAGGGAAGCCTTCCCTGCACACATTATACTCTAAATAATAATATACACAATACAAAAATCTTTTCTTAAAATGAGTTTGAGGTGTCCTCTGCTTGATAAAGCTCACTATATCAATATAGATTTAGCGTGTAGTGAAAAGAACCTGTACCCATAGCATAATCCTACTTACTCATTCTTTTCACCACTCTTCACAGTAAACATTGAGGTATTTTCTAGGAACAATTATGATTTTGTGAGATGATATGAAAAAATATACAGGCCCTCTTTCCATGGTGTAGTGGTTATCACAGTCACCTTACATGCGAAAGTTCCCCAGATTGAAACCGGGTGGAAACAGAGTGTCTTTAGGCTTCCCGGGTGGCACTAATGGTAAAGAATCTGCCTGCCCGTGCAGGAGACATAAGAGGTGAGGGTTTGATCCCGGGTCGGGAAGAGCCTATGGAGGAGGAAATGGCAACCCACTCCAGTATTCTTGTCTGAAAAATCCCATGGACAGGGGAGCCTGGTAGCCTACAGTGTGTGGGGTAGCAAAGAGTCAGACACGACTGTAGCAACTAGCACATGAAAACTGTAACTCAAAATGGATCAAAGCTCAAAATGTAACAGCCAAAACTATAAAATTCTAAGAAAAACATAGGCATATATATCAATATTTGTGACCTTGGATTAGGCAACATTTTCTTAGATACGATACTCAAAAAAAAAGCATAGCAGCCAAAAGAAAAAAAAAAAAGAACAAACTGGACTTCAAAATCAAAAAATTTTGTGCTTCAAAGAACACTATCAAGGAAGTGAAATGACAGTCCACTAAAGGAGGAACATATTTGCAAATGATGTGCTTGAAAATGGTCTAGCATTCAGAATACGTAAATCTTATGATTCAAAATTAGAAGAAAAATAATCAAATTTCTAAAGTGAGCAGAGGAGTTAATAGCCATTTCTTCATGGAAGGTCTATAAATGGCCAATAAGCCATGAAAATAACAGTCAATGTCATCAGTTGTTTGGGAAATTCAAGTCAAATGAAATATCCTTTATATCCACCAAAATGAAAGTGCAAGTCGCTCAGTCGTGTCCAACTCTTTGTGGCTTCATGGACTGTAGTCCATGGAATTCTCCAGGCAAGATACTGGAGTGGGTTGCCATTCCCTTTTTCAGGGGATCTTCCCAACCCAGGGATCAAACCCAGGTCTCCTGCATTGCAGGCAGATTCTTTACCAGCTGAGCTGCAAGGGAAGCCCCTTCCCTTGTGGAAGGGAACAGTCAATAAGTGAAAACAACCCAAATGTGCATTAACTGATGAGTAAATTTTAAGAAGTGTTATATTCGTATCATGAAATATGATTCAGCCACAAAAAAGAATAAAGTACTGTTACATGCTGCAACATGAATGAACGTTGAAAACATTACACCAGGTAGAAGCCAGATGCGAAAGGCCATGCATTTTATGATTCTGCTTATATGAAATGTTCAGAATAGGCAAATCCATAGAGACAGAAAGTAGATTCATGTTTACCAGGAACTGGGAGAAGAAAGAAATGGGAAGTGACTACTAATGAGTATGTGGTTTCTTTTGGGGTGATGAAAGTGTTCTGGAATTAGATGGTCATCATGGGACAACTTTATAAAATATTATAAGCCATTGAATTGCACACTTTAAACACGTGAATTTTATGGTATGTAAGTTACATCTCAAAAAACTCCCAGCAAAACAAAAAGTACACGTGTTGAACCCTTGGAGAAGTGTTAAACAATTCTATGCAAATGTAGATCCCAGTTACTAGCGATTACTGACTGGAGAATTGACTGGAAGTCTAGGACTGCTTCTTCCCTAGGACTGTGAGTACATGCCACATTTTCAATTTCGTCCTTTAATTTCTCTGCAGGTGCTTCATTTGTTCCAGAGTGCCCGGAAATCCCTGAATCAGAAAGGATAGACTGTGCTCCTGGCCAGGAGGTGACAGAGGTCAGAGAAAAATGGTCCTTACTGTGGGCTTGCTGGGTTTTATTGAAAAGATGAGTATGTGCCGTGGGGAGAGGGTGGACACAAAGTGGATTATGGGCCTCTTGACTTGTTTGGAGTACTTTCTTTCTTGCCTGATGAAATGAACAGCAACACCAAGGATATCAGGGAAGCATCCAGGGGTAAAAGGAAGAGGAGGAGGAACTAACAAAAGGGTTGGCCCGTGGGGTCTGAAGTCCAGAGTAGAGGGAGAGTTCTCCGTGTTGCTGAATGTGTCCTACCGTGATTCCCAGGAGAGCCATGGGAAGGTCAGCGTTTGAGGGCTTGCATTCACATGCCTTGAGAACAGAGGCCATCAAGCATATATAATGACTGAGTTGTTGTAGGGCCCAAATGACTTGTTATAGCAAGAATCTTCTGAAATCATGTTATTGGCAAGTCATCCCCATGAACATATGTTAAAAAACATAGACTTTCTACTTGAGTAGTTTCCATAAGAATGTCAACTATTGGAAGCCTTCTTAGTTGTAACTCAATGACTTTATCATAAAGGTATACATATTTAGATTGTGTTTCTTTATCTCATGTTCTATGTTCTACATCCCATAATTAGGACTGCATTAAAATTTAGGTTTAATTTAGGTAACAGTGACATAATTTTAAACCTTCTCATTTTAAAGACATATTCAATACAACCTCTTTTCATTTCAACTCTTTTATACATATATGCATATTTCTCAACCGTCTTCATATATATTTCGTTCAGTTCAGTTCAGTTCAGTCACTCAGTTATGTCCAACTGTTTGCGATCTCATGAATTGCAGCACGCCAGGCCTCCCTGTCCATCACCAACTCCCGGAGTTCACCCAAACTCATGTCCATCGAGTCGGTGATGCCATCCAGCCATCTCATCCTCTGTCGTCCCCTTCTCCTCCTGACCCCAATCCCTTCCAGCATCAGGGTCTTTTCCAATGAGTCAACACTTTGCATGAAGTGGCCAAAGTATTGGAGTTTCAGCTTCAGCATCAGTCCTTCCAATGAACACCCAGGACTGATCTCCTTTGGAGACAGGGATCAAGACCATCCCCATGGAAAAGAAATGAAAAAAAGCAAAATGGCTGTCTGAGGAGGCCTTACAAATAGCTGAGAAAAGAACAGAAGCGAAAAGCAAAAGAGAAAAGGAAAGATATAAGCAGCTGAATGCGGAGTTCCAAAGAATAGCAAGGAGAGATAAGAAAGGCTTCCTCAGCGATCAATGTAAGAAAACAGAGGAAAACAACAGAATGGGAAAGATATATTTTATTACAGATATATTATGAAATATTTTTCCTAGATGTTCCATATACAAAGTTTCTGTTGTAAATATAGTTTATTATATTTGCTAACTGGTGCTTCTTTCATTACTTAAGATTATTTTATATTTATTAAATATTATATATATTAAATTTTATTATATATTATATTGATATAATATAGTATATTATAACATATTATATTAATTATACAATTTGACCAACTTTAATTTCTCATTGTCTCTAAAGTGGTTTATATAGCTCATTTTATTGTCATTGAGTATATGTTTATATAGGCTTCCCTGGTGATTTAGATGTAAAGAATCTGCCTGCCAATGCAGGAGACCTGGATTCTCCCCTGAGTCGGGGAGATCCCCTGGAGAAGAAATGGCTACTCACTCCAGTATTCTTTCCTGCATAATCCCATGGACAGAGGAGCCTGGCTGGCTATAGTTCATGGGGTCGCAAAGAGTCAGACACAACTGAGAGACTAATACAGCAACCCATATAGTTATACCCTAGGCAAATAATTATACATAATGAAAAATCCAGTTCATAGGATTTTATCTTTATTATCTTCCATGATAATACAAAATAATATAAGAAATAACATTTCAATAAACATTAAAAGTAAAATATAAAATGTTAAAAGTAAAAGGTTAACTCTAAAGAGGAATCTCTGATTTTGAAAGAAGTTGGCTACACATCATTCACAGAATTAAAGCATCTGTCAGAGACTCTACTGAAAAAAAAAAAAAATCCTTGCCTCAAATGGAAGTTGAATAAGATAATTTCCAAGCCTATTTTCAGTCCTCAAGTTCCATTAGTCAGTCATTTCTGAGGGCAAAATGACATAGGAATCTATGAGAAAGACAACTGAAGTGTACTCTTTAGAAAAGTTTGGTGCTAAGGGAAGCATAGAGATAGATTTGCTATGAGTCAATTGCCGTAATCCAGGTGTCAGTTTATGAGGATCTGTGTTATTGTGTAACTATGGAAACCAAAAAGGCCATATGTATATCTCAAAGGTTTCACTTCTGGTGTCTGGGATACAGGAAGTGCCTTAAAACGGAGACAGGAATGTTAGGGCAGACTTCATGTGCAAGTGTTGTCTTTATCTGACTGTATTGGATTTCTTGTCTTACTTTTTTTTTTTTTTTTTAATAGAGGCTGGTAGACTTTGGAATGATTTATGGCAATGTAACTGACCTTTTGAACTTTAAAGATTTCAACCTCAGAGGTAGCAGGGCTACTTAAATATCTGTCTCAGATTTAGGAAACTCAACAGCCTAGGAGTTACTTCAAATTCCCAAACTTCTCCACTAATCCCTTCCAACGTATTTTGTATTTAAAGAGGATGAAGCAGGAATATCGGTTATATATTGGAGAATTAGTAAATGCTTTTAAGAGATTGTATGGCTATAATGTAATTTTTGTTCCCTCTAAGTTTTGTCTGTCCTTTATTGAACCCATCGTTGCATGAAATGTTCCCTTGGTATCTCTAATTTTCTTGAAGAGATCTCTAGTCTTTCCCATTCTGCTGTTTTCCTCTATTTCTTTGCATTGATCGCTGAGGAAGGCTTTCTTATCTCTCCTTGCTATTCTTTGGAACTCTGCATTCAGATGCTTATATCTTTCCTTTTCTCCTTTGCTTTTTGCTGCTCTTCTTTTCACAGCTATTTGTAAGGCCTCCTCAGACAGCCATTTTGCTTTTTTGCATTTCTTTACCATGGGGATGGTCTTGATTCCTGTCTCCTGTACAATGTCACAAACCTTCATCCATAGTTCATCAGCCACTCTATCAGATCTAGTCCCTTAAATCTATTTCTCACTTCCACTGTATAATCATAAGGGATTTGATTTAGGTCATACCTGAATGGTCTTCAGAGACATTACTTTGCCAACAAAGGTCCATCTAGTCAATGCTATGGTTTTTCCAGTAGTCATGTATGGTTGTTGGACTATAAAGAAAGATGAGCACCAAAGAATTGATTCTTTTGAACTGTAGTGTTGGAGAAGACTCTTAAGAGTCCCTTGGTCTGCAAGAGGATCCAACCAGTCCATCCTAAAGGAAATCAGTCCTGAATATGCATTGGAAGGACTGATGCTGAGGCTGAAACTCCAATATTTGACCATCTGATGCAAAGAACTAACTCATTTGAAAAGATCCTGATGCTGGGAAAGATTGAAGGCAGGTGGATCAGGGGACGACAGAGAATGAAATGGTTAGGTGGCATCACCGGCTCGATGAGATGAGTTTGAGTAAGCTTCAGGAGTTGGTGATGGACAGGGAAGCCTGGCATGCTGCAGTCCATGGAGTCACAAAGAGTGAGATATGACTGAGTGACTGAACTGAACTGAGCACAGTCAAAGACTTTAGTGTACTTAGTGAAACAGACAGATATTTTTCTGAAATTCCCTTGTCTTTTCTATAATCCAACAAATGTCGGCAATTTGATCTCTCATTCCTCTTCCTTTTAAACCCAGCTTGGGCATCTGCAAGTTCTTAGTTCACATAATGCTGAAGCCTAGCATGCACGATTTTAAGCATGACCTCACTAGCATGGGAGATGAGTGCAGTTGTCCAGTGGTTAGCACATTCTTTGGTACCACCCTTCTTGGGAATTGGGATGAGGATTTACCTTTTCTAGTCCTATGACCAGTGCTGGGTCTTCCAGATACGCTGACATAATGAATGTGAAACCTTGTTGGCATCCTCCTTAAGGAATGTGAATAGTTCTGCTGGAATTTCGTCACATTCACTAGCTCTATCAACAGCAGTGCTTATTAAGGCCCACTTGACTTGGGCTTCCCTGATAGCTAAGTTGGTAAAGAATCTGTCTGCAATGCAGGAGACCCTGATTAGATTCATGGGTCAGGAAGATCTCCTGGAGAAGGGATAGACTACCCACTCCAATGTTCTTGGGCTTCCCTTGTGGCTTAGCTGGTAAAGAATCTGCCTGCAATGTGGGAGACCTGGGTTCGATCNTAGCTAAGTTGGTAAAGAATCTGTCTGCAATGCAGGAGACCCTGATTAGATTCATGGGTCAGGAAGATCTCCTGGAGAAGGGATAGACTACCCACTCCAATGTTCTTGGGCTTCCCTTGTGGCTTAGCTGGTAAAGAATCTGCCTGCAATGTGGGAGACCTGGGTTCGATCCCTGAGTTGGGAAGATTTTCTGGAGAAAGGAAAGGCTACCCATTCCAGTTTTCTGGCCTGGAGAATTCCATGGATAGCCCATGGGGTTGCAAAGAGTCAGACACAGACTGAGCAACTTTCACTTTCACACTCACTTTACTTCCCATCCCAGAACGTCTGGCTCTGGGTGATTAACCACACCATAATAATCTGGTTCATAAAGATCTTTTTTATACATTCTTTCATGTATTCCTTCCATCTCTTCTTGATCTCTTCAGCATCTCTGAGGTCTCTATCATTTTTATCCTATATCATGCTCATCATTGGGTAGAAATCTCCCTTGATGTTTTCAATTTTCCTGAAGAGATCTCTAGTCTTTCCGCTGTTGCTGTTTTCTTCTATTATTAAACACTGTTCATTGAAGAAAGCCTTCTTGTTTTTTCTAGATATTCTTTGAAACTCTGCATTTAATTGGTTGTATCTTAGCCTCTCTCCCTTGCTTTTCACTCCTCTTCTTTCTTCCACTATTCATAAAGCCTCCTCAGATTACCACTTCGCTTTCTTGCTTTTCTTTTTCTCTGGGATGGTTTTGTTCACCACCTCCTGTACAATGCTATGGACATCTGTCCCTAGTTCTTCAGGCACACTGTTATCTAGATCTAGTCCTTTGACTCTATTCTTTACCTCTACTGCAAATTCACACAGGATTTGATTTAAGTCATACCTGGCTGGCCTAGTGTTTTTTCCAGTTTTCTTTGGTTTAAGCCTGAATTTTGTTACAAGAAGCTAATGATATGAGCCACAGTCAGTTCCATGTCTTGTTTTTGCTGAATGTATACAAGTCTTAGGCTACAAAGAATATAATCGATTTTATTTCAGTATTGATCATTTGATGATGTCCATGTCCAAAATCACTGCAGATGGTGAGTGCAGCCAGGAAATTAAAAGACGCTTACTCCTTGGAAGAAAAGTTTGTCAAGGCTGTATATTGTCACCCTGCTTATTTAACTTCTATGCAGAGTACATCATGAGAAATGCTGGACTGGAAGAAACACAGGCTGGAGTCAAGATTGCTGGGATATCAATATCAATATCAAATATCAATAACCTCAGATATGCAGATGACACCACCCTTATGGCAGAAAGTGAAGAGGAGCTAAAAAGCCTCTTGATGAAAGTAAAAGAGGAGAGTGAAAAAGTTGGCTTAAAACTCAACATTCAGAAAATGAAGATCATGGCATCCGGTCCCATCACTTCATGGAAAATAGATGGGGAAACAGTGGAAACAGTGTCAGACTTTATTTTTGGGGGCTCCAAAATCACTGCAGATGGTGACTGCAGCCATGAAATTCGAAGATGCTTCCTCCTTGGAAGAAGAGTTATGATCAGCCTAGATAGTATATTCAAAAGCAGAGACATTACTTTGCCAACTAAGGTCTGTCTAGTCAAGGCTATGGTTTTTCCAGTGGTCATGTATGGATGTGAGAGTTGGACTGTGAAGAAGGCTGAGCACCGAAGAATTGATGCTTTTGAACTGTGGTGTTGGAGAAGACTCTTGAGAGTCCCTTGGACTCCAAGGAGATCCAACCAGTCCATTCTAAAGGAGATCAGTTCTGGGTGTTCTTTGGAAGGAATGCTGCTAAAGCTGAAACTCCAGTACTTTGGCCACCTCATGCGAAGAGCTGACTCATTGGAAAAGACTCTGATGCTGGGAGGGATTGGGGGCAGGAGGAGAAGGGGATGACCGAGGATGAGATGGCTGGATGGCACCACCGACTCGACGGACGTGAGTTTGGTAAACTCCGGGAGTTGGTGATGGACAGGGAGGCCTGGTGTGTTGTGATTCATGGGGTCGCAAAAAGTCGGATACGACTGAGCAACTGAACTGAAGTGAACTGAAGTTCTGTCTGACTCTTTGCGAGCCCATGGATTGTAGCATGCCAGGCTTCCTTGTCCTTACCTGTAATTGCTTTGTTTATAATAAGTGTGAAAGATTAATCTGTTATATTTACTTAGTTATTTTAATTTAGTTAACTTATTTTTAATTGGAGGATACTTGCTTACAATATTGCATAGATTTCTGCCATACATCAACATGAATCAGTCACAGGCATACACATTTATAGTGTGATTTTTCAGAGCAATTATAATAATGTTGTTGTTGCCGCTGCTGGTAAATCGCTTCAGTTGTGTCCAAATCTGTGCGACCCCATAGACAGCAGCCCACCAGGCTCCCTTGTCCCTAGGATTCTTCAGGCAAGAAGACTGGAGTGGGCTTCCATTTCCTTCCCCAATGCATGAAAGTGAAAAGTGAAAGTGAAGTTGCTCAGTGGTGTCTGACTCTTAGAGACCAGCATCTAAAATACTTTCTCAATGAGTAGTATTGTGACATATCCTTTTGTTTTTTAAATCACAAAATCTATACTTGGATATATGTCTTTAGTATGGAAGATTCAGACTTTATAGTTATGTACAAAATAAAAATGGGAAAGTCCATATTTGTAATGTTTTCTCTTTATTTCCAAATCACCTCCCCAGAACCAGGTCAAGAGCTTTGTATTTATCTTTCTCTTGATCTTTCTAAGCTTTGCCTATGTTAACATAGGTATTTATATATTTTGTACATATATTTACATATGTTTGGTTTTGTTTTCACCTGAATTTAGTTGTACTATATATCTTATTTAATAACTTGCTTTTAAAATTTGGGTCATTTTTATATATTAAAAAGTGCTTGAGATGATCATATAATTTTTTTTTTTTGGTCAATGTTGTGAATTATACTAAAAAGATTTCTTAATTTTGAACCACTGTAGCATTCTCTTGAGAATCCTCTCTTGACTATTATGAGTTAATTCTTTGAATATCCTAATGAATTCAGATTACTCACATTTTATTAAAATTGTACATATCTATCTTTTTAGAGTGAAATTGGCTTGTATATTTTTATTTGATTTTTGCTTGGCCTCTCTATCTAGTTTGTTGCCAGGATTATTCTAGTTTAATAAAATTAATCAGGAAACTTTTTTACCTTGTTCTGAAAATATGTACATTACATGAGAATATTCTATTCCCTAAATCATAAGGGCAAAATATAATTTTTTTAGGGAAAGGCCTTTGACTACTACTTTTAATAATTTTCATGGTTAATGGCCATTTGATTTTTTATCTCTTCTTAGCTAATGTTTCACTATTTGAAGGTTCAAATTACAGTTTCCCATTCATTGGTAAATATTTGTGTAAACAGTTTTCTCTTAATTCTTATTTGTGTTAAAAAATCCTAGTATCTGGTGTCATTCTGCATTTTTTGTTCCTAGTCTTGTTTGCCTCCCTCCCTCTTTGTCAAAACAGGACTTGATAATGTTTTTATATTTCTTAGATCTTTTCAAAGAGTCTCCTTAGGTTTATTGATCTGCCAAACTAATACCAAAACATGTCTTCACACTATAATAATTATCAGTGTGGAATTATAGCAAGAATTGATATGTACACCATTAGAATATAAGAAGAAGTCCCTAAACACGTATTCATATTCTCATATTTGTACACTTAAATTTAGTTTATAATAAAAATAGAATTTCAAATCAATAGTAGAAGCTAGGTCTATTTCATGGGGATGTCTGGCTTACTTTACAATGCTCGCTGACAACACAATAGCACATATTCTTAGATTATTACCTGGAAAAAAAATTTCATGTTTTGAATTGATTGTAGGTACTTGCTTCTTTTCTCTTTCATTAATTACTGCTTTTACTTATTAGTTTTTCATGTAGCTTTTATGGCTTTATTTTGCTCTTTACCAGTTTCCTGTGTTGTATATTAAGTTGCTCGTGATATATAACATTACTTTCTCTCTTTCCTTGGTTCCCCCTTTCCTCCTCTTTTTCTCTGTTTACTCCTTTCAGAATCTTCTAGCTGAATGTTGCTCTGTGAGTCCATTGGTCACTTGACTTACCCTTTCTACTTCCATTTATTTATCTTTGTGTATTATGTTCTTGCTGCTGCTGCTGCTAAGTCGCTTCAGTCGTGTCGACTCTATGCGACCCCATAGACGGCAGCCCACCAGGCTCCCTCGTCCCTGGGATTCTCCAGGCAAGAACACTGGAGTGGGTTGCCATTTCCTTCTCCAATTATGTTCTTAGATAATCTTAAATTGAATTAAAACTATTTTCTTGCCTTGATGCTTCTTTCTTTTCTTGTTTCCTTTTTGTTATTCAGTACAAATATTGAGTTTTAAACCTTGCTGTTAGATCTTCACTTTCAACACTCTTTACTGCTTTTCTTAATGGAAGCAACTGCTGTGTGCCCGTGTCTGAAGGTAGTGATTATATCTATTTTGAAGGCTAATAACATTTTTTTCTATTAACTGCTTCCTCCAATTTGTTTATTTAGTTTGGTCCCTTCCTATCATAATGTTCAGTTCAGTCACTCAGTTGTGTCCGACTCTTTGCAACCCCATGGACTGTAGCATGCCAGGCTTCCCTGTCCATCACCAATTCCCAGAGCTTACTCAAACTCATGTTCATAGAGTCAGCAATGCCATCCAACCATCTCGTCCTCTGTCGTCCTTTCTCCTCCTGCCTTCACTCTTTCCCAGCATCAGGGAACTGATGGTTCCTCTCCTCTTCAGTTCTTATCAGTTGCAAGAATAGTTGTCATTTCCTCCTCCAGGGGGATCTTCCCGATCCAAGGAGCAAACCTATGGCCCCAGCATCTCGTGCATTGGCAGGCGGATTCTTAGCCACTGAGCCTCCTGGGAAGCTCCCTCAGTCCCTTAACCTATGAGTAAACACTGTCGGACGCCCACCCATTAGCAGGAGCTAACCCGCGGCTTTGAGAGCTTCCCAGTTAGCCACCCAGGGCTACATCTCAGGCTTCTCCTCCACTTCTCCACACCCACCTGACTTGGAGGCTCTGAGTCTGTCTTCTTCTTCTCTTGTGTTTTAAGCTATGAGTATGTGTTTTCCCTAGAGCTGATAAAGTTGATTTTCTGTGTTTCAGGAATTTCACAACTTTTCTGGTCTGCCGTACTGGACTATATTTTGCTGTTTTACAATGGATTTGTAATTTCTCTCTTAATGATACTCCTGTCAATTCATGTCGAATCAGTTGGGTGGAGAGATGAATACCTGTGCTTATTCCAACATTTTGGTTCAACTTGACATCTATTTAATTTATTATAACAAAACAAATTTTTATGTAAATTAATCTATCATTGAAACATGTATATTATCATATGTGAAACAGATTGCCAATCTGGGTCTGATGCATGAGACAGGGTGTTCAGGGCTGGTGCACTGGGATGACCCTGAGGGATGGAATTGGGAGGGAGGTGGGAGGGGGTTCAGGATGCGGAACACATGAAAAAAAATTTGTAGGAACTTTAGAAAATACATCTCACCAAATGATAGTAATTTAAAAAAAAATCTATAATCAAACCACTGTGAGAAACCACGTGTGGTTTGTTTTTACCTTGTGGACACTGTAAATTTGTTTGACATCACTGTCTATCCTGGTTTGATCTTAACTTTCTCTGTGTTCCTTTGCTTTCCTTTTCTTACTTCTTAGAAATGCATTTCTTCATGCTGTGTGCATGCTGAGTCACTTCAACTGTGTCCAACTCTTTGCGATCTCACGGACTATAGCCCGCCAGTCTCCTCTGTCCATGGGGTTCTCCAGACAAGAATACTGGAGTGGGTTGCTGTGCCCTCCTCCAGGGGATTTTCCCGCCCTGGGATCCACCCCAAATCTCTTCCGTCTCACCTGCATGGGCAGGCGGGTCCTTTACCACTAGCACCACTTGGAAATCCACATATCGTTACCTATTTCCATGGCTCTTCCTCGTGAGAAAGTCCACAGTGCTTGGTCTGGCATTCAACTCACTGTTGATGTGGATACTGTGAGCCTCCAGTCTCATTTCTTTCCCTTGGTATTCTTGGCACAATGAACTTATGGATTTACTGAGTCTCTTACGCATTGCTGCTTTCTCTGCTGGTCACGTGTCTAACTTCTCCTAGGGAATTAGGGTTGAACTTCCCTTTCACTGCTTTCAGTCCTGCTCTGTTGTTCATGTATCTAACCCCTCCTAGGGAATTAGGGTTGGACTTACCTTTCACTTACCTGGAAGCCCACCCTACACCCACTCCACCCCAGTCTTCTAGGCTGTACATTGTGGCTGGTGTGTGTGTCTCCTCAGCCCTTGGGCACACCATTGCAGCACTCATCATATTGTGAGTACCTGGATTTACAAGTAGATTGCAAGTTTGCTAAAGGCAAGAACTTGGTCTTATTTATCTGTATTATTATCAATATTTCCTTGTTGAGTAGGTAATGCATGCATATTGGATGGATGGATAATTGTATAAATAAGAGAAGAATAAATACAAGACTGAATGGAATTGTGCCCCATCAGAAATTCTTCTTGGAGTAAAATTGGTTACAAATAAACAGATGACTAGTATTTTCCTTCATTTCATGTAATGCTCATTCTGTGCTGTTGTTATAGGATGTCTGCAGACAGAAATATAAGTGCTGCTGGAAACCTGTGCCAGATACTACCATCCCCTGGTGCTTCTTCCCCAGGAACTGGGGCTATGAAATCAGCAATTGGGTTAGAAATAAAAGTACAGGTGAGCACTGCTCTAATGTTGCTCCAGGGATCACTTTATATGGACTAGATAAGTTAACTGCAAAATAAAGACCAAATACTTCTCTCTCCTCCCTTGACATCTAGTGTATGCTGCCCGGTTGAGAAGGTTGCCATCACCATCCCTGTTTGGATATGACGTAATCGACACCCTCTTCACAGCTGAATATCAGACATCCAATCGTTTCCATTTTAAGGTTAGCTTGATAGTTTTCACTGAAGACATCTCTGCAGACAGCGGAGCTTCCATGCTGGGTTCAGATCATTCTCCGTTATAAGCTCTGGAGGCAGGAGGTGCCTTTGATTCTGTCTGCAGGAATCTCCTGATAGGATGGACAGACTGATGTTTTATTTGATGGGGGACTCGTGACTTTTTTATTTCCTTTTCAAATCAAGAATTAGAACCTGTCATTACTGGGGGTTATTTGAGAGTGAAAATTTTTGTAGACTCTCTAAAAAGAAGCGTCCTTTCTGTTTTCCATCTGACAGATCACTGATTTCAATAACATGCGCTATGAAGTCCCCCATGAAAATGTTAAGCTCTTTGATGGGAATGCTGATGCTTCCAATTTGAACTATCATCTAGAAGTCATTCACAAACCCTTCAGCATCAAAATAATGAGGACCAGCAACAAAAGAGTCTTGTGAGTTTTTCAGCCTTCTTTGTGTACCTTTGAGTATACGTCCCAGTGAGTGGCATTCATTCTGACTTAATTGCAGGTAGTTGAAGAGATGAGTATGACTTGGGAAAATGTTTGGACATGGAAAATGTCAAAGCTGTTACTGTAAATCATTAACACTGGGAATCTGTCATGATTGCAGAACAAAGACTACTGAAATGTAATGTGCTCATTTGCTCAGTTATGTAAATACCTTGTGATTCATGTATATTTTAAAAGTGGTAATGTTACTCTTTTAGATTACCATTTACACTGGAACTCAACTTCACTATTTATCATTCCAAAGTATTATTTCCTGAGAAACTTACCAATAAACACCTAACAGCCGCTTAAACTTAAGCCAGAAATTGTACTGGAGAAAATATAAAGATAATAATGTCAGTGAAATCTATGCAATCTTGTCACACTGAATTATCACTCAGCTGTGTGATCCTAGGCAAATTACCTCACCTCTTCAGTCTCCATTTCCTTGGAATCAAAACAGCCCCTGTTGCTGTGTGTGCTGAAATGTTATTTGTAAAGCATCCAGAGTGGTGCCTGGCAGGATGCTGATGGAAGTAGATGGATGGCATTGCATTGACTAGCTGGCCTCATATCTCCAGGGCTGTGCTCCTTGAGAATCAAAGAATCGGAGACACCCTAGAAGGACCTTCAAAGGTAGCATATGAGCAGATGATGGTAACACCTGAAACAGCTGTTCCCCGCGTGGACAGGCAGGGAAGCAGAGAGATTGCTGGCATAGAGAGCTGTTGGTTGACTCCCGCTCTTACTCCATGGCCCTTTCTCCAGGTTGGACACCAGCATTGGGCCCCTCCAGTTTGCCCAGCAGTACCTGCAGCTCTCCATGCGACTGCCCAGTGCCAACGTGTACGGGCTGGGTGAACACGTGCACCAGCAGTACTGCCACAACATGACCTGGAAGACCTGGCCCATCTTCACCCGGGACGCCACCCCCACCGAGGTGAGGTTCCCGGCCTCCTGCCAAGGGCTCACAGCAAGCAGTGCCTGCTCTTCTTTCCAGGAAGTAACCTACAAAGTAAAGCAGATCATCAAGTAGTGTAACCTATGAAGTTACATTGATATTTTGCCCAATTTATATAGATCTGTGTTGAAGAATATTTGTTCATAAGGTTTATAAACTCACAATCAGTAATATAGAGATTTTGAAAAGCATCTCACTTTTAAAGGAAAATATAGCTTTTTATGAGGAAGTTTTCTTATTTATTTACAGCTGCACTGCATGGCATTGGCGAAGGAAATAGCAACCCACTCCAGTGTTCTTGCCTGGAGAATCCCAGGGATGGGGGAGCCTGATGGGCTGCTATCTATGGGGTCACACAGAGTCGGACACGACTGAAGTGACTTAGCAGCAGCAGCAGCAGCACTGCATGGCATGTGGGATCTTAGTTTCCCCACCAGAGGTCGAACCTGTTCTCCTGCAATGGAAGCTTGAAATCTTAACCACTGGACTGCCAGGGAACTCCTAAAGGAAAATATAATTTAATGATTATATTATAGCCTAATGTATACTAGAAAAAAACATCTGCAAAATACCTTTGTTTGTTTTCAGTAACTGAGTAGTGTCTAGGGAAAAGCTTCAGCAGGGGCCATTCTCAGTAGAACTTTGTAGACTAAAAAAAAAAAAAGCCTCTTTTGGCTGCTTTGTTCTGCTGCTTGATGTGTATTCCAGAGACAGTGATGTTGGCATCAACTGGGAGCTTGTTAGAAACGCAGAACCTCAGGCCTTAGCCCAGACCTACGAATCAGAACCTGCCTTTCAACAAGACCCACAAGTGAATCACATGCACATTAACATGGGAGAAAAGCTGGTTTCGAGCAGTAACTTATTTGTAGTACAGGAGTCCTTCTTCCATCCCTCTCTTCCTTCCTTTCTCTTCCCTCTCTCTCCTTCCCTTTCTTATCTTCCCTCACCCCCTCCACCTCTCCTTCTTTCTTTTTAATATTTTTAAAAACATAGCCTGTTTTCTCTCCAAGTGAAGCTTCCCTGATGGCTCAACTGGTAGAGTCTGCCTGAAGTGTGGGAGACCCAGGTTCAATCCCTGGGTGGGGAAGATCCCCTGGAGAAGGAAATGGCAACCCATTCCCATTCTCGCCTGGAGAATCCCATGGACAGAGAAGCCTGGTGGGCTGCAGTCCTTGGGGTCACAAAAAGTCAGACACGAGTGAGTGACAAACACTTTCACTTTCTTTCTATCCAAGTGCTGATGTCGTGAGTCTTCCTGGCTATAATTTCAAAACCAGCCTAATTTCGCACAGGCCTGCTGGCCTTCGGTCCTTTGCATATCATGCTCACTCTCTTTCTCCTCATCTCCTGGAATTTACTGTGATCAGTTCTGTACCAGGGGCTAAGTTTACCACATCATACCAGGAGCTTTCATAAAGCTTTCTGTGTGTTATAATCTCAATATCTTCTATTCTTATAGTACTTACATTTATACAGTTCTCTTTTTATATCAGTGCTCATCACAACCTTGTGAGTGATTCAGTATCTTTTTTAAAATTTTAAACTTTTGTATATTATTTATAGAAAAATTGGGAAATAGGCATAAAGAAGAAATTCAAAATTGCTCATCATATTCTTTCTTCTGTCAGCATTTTATTGTGTGTCGTTGACAATATTTTCCGATTAAAAAATAATCTGATGGTTGTTGTTATTTAGTCGCTCAGTCGTGTTCTGCTCTTTGAGACCTCATGGACTACAGCACACCAGGCTTCCCTGTCCTTCATCAGGTTTCCCTGTCCTTCACCATCTCCTGGAGTTTGCTCAAACTCATGCCCGTTGAGTCAGTCATGCCATCCAACCGTCTCATCCTCTGTCGTCCCCTTCTCCTCCTGCCGTCTATCTTTCCCAACATCAGGGTCTTTTCTAATGAGTCAACTCTTTGAATCAGGTGGCCAAAGTATTGGAGCTTTAGCTTTAGTGTCAGCCCTTCCAGTGAATATTCAGGTTGATTTGCTGGAGATATGATTTATACCATGATATTTATGTTTTGTGTACAGTTTTAATAACCTTATAATTTAATAATTTTAGTTTCAGTGTACAATTTAATAATTTACTGAGTTGTGCAACTGTCATCATAATCCAGTTTCAGAACATTTTCTTTACCCCAGTAGGATCCCTCTTTCTCTTTTAGATTTAATCCCGTCCCTATCCAGTTGCCTACTCCAGCCCCAGTCACTAATCTGCTTTCTGTCTGGATAGATTTCACTTTTGTGGATGTTTTACGTGAATAGAACCATGTCATATATGGTCTTTTGTGTCTGTTTTTTCACTTAACCATAGCGTTCATGAGGTTGGTGAGACTTCCCAGGTGGTCCAGCGGTTAGGATTCTGCAGTTCCACTGCAGGGGGTGCAAGTTCAATCCCTGGTTGGGGACCTAAGATCCCACATGCTGCACAATGTGGTCAAATAAGTAAAATTAAATTAAAAAAAAATTCCTTCAGAAAATAAGTTTGGCCTGACTCGGTCAAAAAGAAAACAACAACAGAAAAATCATTTATGAGGTTGACACTCGTATCATGAATCAGTATTTCAGTTCATGTTTATTACTAATAGCGTTCCATTGGATGGATATACCATACTTTGTCCATTTGCCTGTTGATGTTATTATTGCGAAACCTTTTCGGTACAGTACTAAACTACCTCAAATGTTGACAGAATATCTATTGTGCATGGCTTTTGATTTTATTTTAGGATGAGTAAAAATGTTTTCAACAGATACTACCATTATTTCTTTTATTTTTGTTGTCAGGGCATGATTAATCTATATGGAGCTCACACGTTCTTCTTGTGCCTAGAAGATGCCAGCGGCTTCTCTTTCGGGGTTTTTCTGATGAACAGTAACGCCATGGGTAGGAAACATCTCTTTATCTTGGCAGCAATATGTCTTGTAATGCTGCTTTTACAAAAATGGTTTTCATAGTGAGATCATTGTTTAAAGTTGAAGGTATTAATATATTAGACCTACAATATATTTCTGTAGAAACTGAAACTCAAACATAGATTAACCTGTTTACAAATCCAGTTTAAGCTGGAAGCTATTTTCATTGAAAACTGCTTCAGTGTTCTCTATTGATACAATGTTACCCATAATATTTTATAGATAATAGACTCCATTGATAGACACCCTCCAAAGATACCTGTAGATTTCCACTTCAAACTATGCTGTTTGTTTGTATACAACAAGGCTGTGTTTGGTAGGGTTTCGGACAGACTGAGCGACTTCACTTTTCTCTTTCATGCATTGGAGAAGGAAATGGCAACCCACTCCAGTATTCTTGCCTGGAGAATCCCAGGGACGGGGGCTGCCGTCTATGGGGTCACACAGAGTCGGACACGACTGAAGTGACTTAGCAGTTGTCTCTTATACACATCTAGATGTGTATAAGAGACAGACCCACTCCAGTATTCTTGCCTGGAGAATCCCAGGGACGGGGGCTGCCGTCTATGGGGTCACACAGAGTCGGACACGACTGAAGTGACTTAGCAGCAACCCCATCTGCCTCTAGTTTCTGCACTAATGGTGCTAGAATAAGAGTTCATTTTTATTTTTTAACTGTAAGCTCACCTAATAAGATTTTAAAAACTTTTCCTTCAGGCTAAATCTCTCACAGATCCCAGGCATTTGTATTTTTATATGGTTAGATTAGAACAGATTTTGTCCTTCTTTCTCTTAAAAAATAAATTCATTAGCATTTTATTCATTTAGTATTTTGATATTCTGGTGAACTGAATATTTTGATGAACTGATGTATTGATATTTTGATGAGCTGAATGTTTTGATGAACTGATGAATATTTTGATGATGAATATTTTGATGAACTGAAGAGCCTCTTGATGAAAGTGAAAGAGGGGAGTGAAAAAGCTGGCTTAAAACTCAACATTCAAAAAGCGAAGATCGTGGCATCCAGTTCCATCACTTGATAGCAAATAGATGGGGAAACAATAGAAACAGTGACAGACTTTTTATTTTCTTGGACTTCAAAATCACTGCAGATGGTGACTGCAACCATGAAGTTAAAAGACACTTGATCTTTGGAAGAAAAGCTATGACAAACCTAGACAGCATATTAAAAAGCAGAGACATTACTTTGCCAACAAAGGTCCGTCTAGTCAAGGCTTTGGTTTTTCCAGTGGTCATGTATGGATGTGAGAGTTGGACTGTGAAGAAAGCTGAGCGCCGAAGAATTGATGCTTTTGACCTGTGGTGTTGGATAAGCCTCTTGAGAGTCCCCTGGACTGCAAGGAGATCCAACCGGTCCATCCTAAAGATCAGTCCTGAATATTCATTGGAAGGACTGATGCTGAAGCTGAAAGTCCAATACTTTGGCCAAATGATGTGAAGAAATGACTCAATGGAAAAGACCCTGAGGCTAGGAAAGATTGAAGGCAGGAAGAGAAGGGGACAACAGAGGATGAGATGGTTGGATGGTATCACCAACTTGATGGACATGAGTTTGAGCAAGCTCCGGGAGTTGGTGATGGACAGGGAAGCCTGGCGTGCAGCAGTCCATGGGGTTGCAAAGAGTTGTTAGACTGGGTGGCTGAAATGAACTGAACTGAACTGAGTACTTTGATTAACTTCAGCAATCATCCAAAGGAAAGAATATGTGTGATTTTCAACTCTTTAAAAATGAGACTGAGCCTGTTTGGATAACTCAAGCATTCATATTGAAGAGATGGGTATATTTTCAACTACAACATTCTAAGAACTCTTATTTTACTGCTTTCAGAGGTCACCCTTCAGCCTGCTCCTGCCGTCACTTACCGCACGATCGGGGGTATTCTTGACTTCTATGTGTTCCTGGGAAATACTCCAGAACAAGTGGTTCAGGAATACCTGGAGGTACGGGCTTGGTGTTTAGATAATTAGAAGGTCGCATGGAATTGGACATGACATAACACCCCACTCCAGTACTCTTGCCTGGAAAATCCCATGTGTGGAGGAGCCTGGTGGGCTGCAGTCCATGGGGTCGCTAGGAGTCGGACACAACTGAGCAACTTCACTTTCACTTTTCACTTTCATGCATTGGAGAAGGAAATGGCAACCCACTCCAGTGTTCTTGCCTGGAGAATCCCAGGGATGGGGGAGCCTGGTGGGCTGCCATCTATGGGGTTGCACAGAGTTGGACACTACTGAAGCGACTCAGCAGCAGCAGCAACATAGCATGCCCACATGCATGCACAATCATTGTTTATTGCTGTTATCTCATACATTCATTATAACTTAACAGGAGAACAATTAAAATTGTGAGTGAATTATGGATTCCGAATGCTGGGACTACGAGTCTTTCATTAGCTGAAAGCATGTTTGCTTGTTTGGCTGTTCCAGATCTTAGCTGTGTAATGTGGAATCTAGCTCCCTGACCAGGGGTTGAGCCTGGGTCTTCTGCACTGGGAGCTCAGAGCCTTAGTCATGGGATCACCGGGAAAGTCCCAGCTGTTCATTTATTTTGATGCACATTTATTGAGTGCCTTCTACACGCTGAAGAGGCACTGTGCAAGGCTTGAGAAATGCAAAATTAAGTTAGATGCCACCCTGTTCCTGTTTTCAAGGAGCTCATAGTTCATCTTTGTATGATAAATCCTTCCAAAGATAAGATCTAAGGCCACAGATCAGCAAAATCTATTCATTCATTCAATAACAACCAAAAAAAAAAAAAAATTGGTGAAAAGAAACTATGTAAAAGGAACTGTGCTACTTATTTTCGGTTCAGGCTGTAGGACAGGAAGGAACTTTAGACACCATTTAGCCTAAACTATGGAGAAGGCAATGGCAACCCACTCCAGTACTCTTGCCTGGAAAATCCCATGGACGGAGGAGCCTGGTGGGCTGCAGTCCATGGGGTTGCTCAGAGTCAGACACGACTGAGCGACTTCACTTTCACTTTTCACTTTCATGCATTGGAGAAGGAAATGGCAACCCACTCCGGTGTGCTTGCCTGCAGAATCCCAGGGATGGGGGAGCCTGGTGGGCTGCCGTCTATGGGGTCGCACAGAGTTGGACACAACTGAAGCGACTTAGCAGCAGCAGCAGCAGCCTAAACTTTCTATGCTACAGACGAAAAGCATCAGGTACAGAAAAATGAGGTGATTTGTTCAAGATGGCACAATTTATAATAACAGAGGAGAAATATAACAAAGCCTGAAATAATAGTAATAGGAAACACCTTATAATCAGTGCTACTAATAAGATGCAAATACACTGCATGGGGACTCAGAGGCATGAGAGTCTCCCTGCTGAGGCGACTCTCATAAGGAAGGACAAGACAGCGGCTCTCAGGGAACATTTAAGACAGGGCTGTATGTGAGATCTTCTCAGAATGTAGGCTTGAGCAACTTATAGGATTGGATTTTAAACATAGTCCATTATTTCTTCATCCATCTCATTCAATATTAGTCCTGATGCTTTATGCCCAGCACTCATTGCTGTCTGAAATTAGACACTGATATGAGAGCAGGAATCACTTTTGCTGTATGCCACTACATCCCAAGTGCCTTGTCAATTCTTTGCTACAATATCAACACTTAGAAAAGATTCGCTGAGTGAATGAATGTTGCTTCTTTCTTTCCCCCAACATTATATTGTGATTCAAGCATTACCTGCAAATCCCACTGTTTTCTGATGTTGCTCTTGTCAAGAATACATTTAGTTAGTTAGGCGAGCTGTAGAATTTTGCAGATTGCTCTAGGAGGTTACTCTTGGCTTCACCATTTTTAGATCTGAGGCCTTAAGAGAGAATGAAGTGAAGGGAGTATTTTCTGTGTCAGACGTGGTGCAACAGTGTGTGTTCTAAATGCTTAGACACTTCTTTATTTTTTCAGCTTGTTGGACGACCATTCTTGCCTCCCTACTGGAGTCTTGGGTTCCAGCTTAGTCGCAGGAATTATGGTGGCATTGATGGACTGAAAAATGTTGTAAACCGAACTCGTGAAGCTGAGATCCCATATGTAAGTTGGAACTTCTCTTATCAACTTAGAAGAACTTAATATGTTTGGAGTATGTAGTAGGTTGGAGAAAAATAGCATCTGAAATCCACGAGCCTATCAACAAAGCCCCAGTTGACCCCCACAGACTCATGCACCCATGACTTTGGGAAATCGCTTAACCCCTTCACATTTCAATCTTCTCATTAAAAATAAAACCTAGTTGTCATAGGATGCTGTGCAAACACAAAACACACACATGCATGAGAGTTTGGTTAATTAAAGCTTTATGCTTTTGTTGTTTGTCTTTGTTAGTTATTACTCTGGCAGTTTTAGGGCAAGAAGACAAGTTTCTCCTCTTATCACCTATTCTAGTTCCATGTTTAGGCTCCAAGCTAGAACATGGTTATAACATTACTAATATACTCATTCAAACACACTTTAAAGAGATCTTGTTTTATGTCAAGCATCCAAGTTCTCAAGTTACAAGGATGAACAAGACCCAGTCCCTTCCTCAAGTTCTTCTCAATTTCTCATGACATGCTTCTATTGGTATGAAAAGGCAAACCTGCAATCTGAGAGTGCTGGTATCTTTCAGAAAGGGTTTCTTTACTCCTATAATATAGCCAAGTCTGGACAGTTCTGGGATCGTTAAGAACTATGGTTTCAGTTTTAATCATCAAGAACCAGAGCTATAATATCTTCCATCAGCATGATCTTATTTCTCAGTTCTAATAGGCCAGCACTGTCTTTCAGGATGTCCAGTACTCTGACATAGACTACATGGATGAAAAGAAGGACTTCACTATTGATGGAGTGGCTTTCCATGGTCTCTCAGATTTTGCCAAAGAGTTACATAAAAATGGACTGAAATATGTAATTATTATGGTACGTTCAAACACTTATTCTGTTGCCTAATTTTTCCTTTCAAAGTGGAAAAAGTTACTAAACAGTATTTATTATTATATTCACTTATTAGAATCCTGGCATCTTAAATAACTCTGACTACCAGCCTTATGTGAATGGAAGCAGAAAGAGAGTGTGGATCTTGGGGAACAAAGGCTTTGTTGTTGGGCAGGTAATTTCTTAAGAAAATTGGAGTAATTACAATCATTTTGGGAAGTTTGTACTTTTGGTATGAAGATGAGTAGGTAGAAAGCAAGTTACAGTAACAGTACTGTTTTAGTGGGTTTTTTTATTATTACTTTTAGATCAGTAGAAGGAAAAATAGAATGATTAAAATTCTGAAGGATTTTTTAGTTTAAATATATATATAAATAATATTGTATAAGTTTAAAGTATGTAACAAGTTGATTTGATCCATTTATATAGTGCAATGTGACTGCTGTTATAGTAGTAATTAGTATTTCTATCACTTCATATACTATGATTTTTTTATTGTGGTGGGTGGGAAAAACAGAGCCAGTCTAATTAAAAAGCTATATCCTAACTCTCCAATACTACAGACGATTGAGAAGACATATTTTTTAAGATTTATTTGTTTATTCTATTTTTTGGCTGTGGTGAGTCTTCGTAGCTTTGCACGGACTTTAGTTGCAGTGAGTTGGGGCTGCTCTTTGCTGCGGTGTGACTTCCACTGGCCAGCAAATAACACGAATCATTTGATCTAGGATGTTGGCAGAGGCAGTCATAGTGGGGGTGGTTGGGGTTCATTATAAAGGCACTCAGTTAGAATAAAGTTTGCTGGCCCTGCTCTGGGTGCAACGTTGCTGCAAGAGACTTCTTTGCCACATGTCTGTCCCCTGAGGTCCCAAATTATCTCTAATTATGACTTCCCTGGTGGCTCAGACGGTAAAGTGTCTGTCTACAATGCGGGAGACCCAGGTTCGATCCCTGGGTCAGGAAGATCCCCTGGAGAAGGCAATGGCAGTCCACTCCAGTACTATTGCCTGGAAAATCCCATGGACAAAGGAGCCTGGTAGGCTACAGTCCATGGGGTCTCAAAGAGTCGGACACGACTGAGCGCCTTCACTCACTCATGATCTGCTGTCATCACCTAAAACAAAGGACCAGGAGTTCAGTCCACTTAAAGGAAGGACTTAAAGCTCTTATCTTGAGTTTTAAGAAGCTTCTGCATTGTAAATATATATAAATTGTGTACATTATATTACTTGAGCATAAAATTGTCCCTAAGTGACAATCTATACATTTGCTGGGGAAATGAGCAAGAAAGTATGCACAAAAGCTTATATCCCATAAATTCATAATCTACTATAATTTGGCTATGGCTGTATCTTTGTGCTACTTGTAGAAAATGTTAAAAGCTGCACTTTGATAGGAATAGATAGGAAGAGAAGATAAGGTGAGAAATGACTGGGCCTGAGTAAGAAGCATGAAATCCATTTAACCACTTAAAGAAGATTGCTTATATGCTGAAACCAATGTATTATTTAGATATATCATTATTCAAAGTAGATTGTAGATTACCTTTAATTAACAACACATTAGAGAAATTTAATCATTCTCTTCTAAAATATTATCTAATTAGATTTCCAGTATTTTAAACAGTTTTTCTCCCAATTGGCCTGACATAATGAAATTTTACCTTTTTTTTTTTAATAGGAAAAAGTCATTTGATGAGTTCTTAGCTATTTAATGCCTTCTTTTTCCTTTTCTTTCCTTGGCTCTTTGCTCCTACTTTACTATTAAATTTTAGGAAGAGAGTCACACATTTTGATTCTTAGGTGATACGACGCATGGGGCTTCTTGTAGAAGAAATGGTAGCCAGAAATAAATCCAAAGTGAACCATTGAGCAGACTAATCGCCACAGCCTTCTTTCTCCTCTAGGCATATCCTGGTTGGACAGTTTTTCCTGATTTTACTAATCCATACTGTACTGAGTGGTGGAAAGAGCAGTTCAGTGAATTTTATAAAACCCTGGAGTTCGATGGAGTGTGGATTGTAAGTTGTTATTTCAGGATCAAACCTATTTTGGGAACAAATATTCCAAATTGTGAGATAAACTTTGATCTGTAATAAAATACTTTGCTTGACCTAGTGGTATTTAAAATCCTTTTACTTAAGGCTGAATTTATATGCAGTAAGTTAGACTCCTCAGAACTCTGGGAAGTTTAACTCTGGATCTGCCACTAACTGGTTATTTGTTTTTGAGAAAGTCCTTTGTTTTCTCATGGCTTCAGCTTTTACCTCCATTAACTGTATTTTAACTTAAAAAATACTGTTTTATGAGAAGCGATTAATATAATTATTATTGTCACACTGATTCATTAAAATTTAAAATTAATTATTAGAGAATTATTTCATGAGCACCTTTTATTTTTTAGGTGGGGATAGCTGGTGGGGATAGTTCTTTGAAATTTAAAAAATTAACTGTTTAGTAAAATCAGGCATCACCTACTTTTAGTCCATATTTAAAGAAGTGGATAGAAAATTTGGGGCTTCTAGTTCAGTAAGCATTAGTCAACAGTTAACTGTGCATCGTAACATTTTCCATTTTGTGTATTTTGTGTCTTTGTAGGAAATGGATGAAGTATCTAGCTTTCTACAAAGTTCTGATCAAGACTGTGAAGTAAACAACCTAAACTTTCCTCCTTTTAAACCTCGTAAGTTTCAACTTGTCTCCTAGTGATGGAGGGATGGGACGTGTTTAAAACAACTGTGAGAGTGCGTGGTGTGGCCAGGAGCAATCCACTTCCCAGTTCAAGGAGCAATCCACTTCCCAGTTCAAGGGGCAATCCACTTCCCAGTTCAAGGGGCAATCCACTTCCCAGTTCAAGGGGCAATCCACTTTCCAGTTCAAGGAGCAATCCACTTCCCAGTTCAAGGGACTCCCCGTCCAAACACCCCGACCACCCGACCATGCTGGCTGCTCTTCTGCTGGAGACCTTGCTTCACTGCTCGGTCTCTGATCTCCTTTTCCTTGCCATAATCCAAGGGCAAGCGCGCGGTGGAAGCCATACCTCCTGTATACTTCCACCCTGTTCCCTGTCTCCAAACCCTTCATACACATGGTTCAATGTTCAACTTTATAATCAGAGAGTATCAGAATATGTCAAGGTACAGACTACCTGCCATTGAAGTAAATCTTTATTTTGTTAACTTTTTTCTTTTTTTAAAAATTGTTGTTTGTTTATTTTGGGCCCTGCTGGATCTTCATTGCTGTGTGCGGGTTTTCTCTAGTTGTGGAGAGCAGCGGCTGCTCTCTAGCTGTGGTGCGTGGGCTTTGCAATTGCTGTGGTTACCCTTCTTGCAGAACACAGGCTCCATGACTTCAGGCTCAGTAGTTGTGGCACGCTGGGCTTAGTTGCCCCATTGCACGTGGGAGCTTCTTGGACTAGGGACTGAATCCTTGTCTCCTACATTGGCAGACAGACTCTTTACCACTGAGCTACCAGGAAAGGCTTTTCTTTAAAAAAAAAAAAAAAAAAAAAAAAANTATAAATTGTGTACATTATATTACTTGAGCATAAAATTGTCCCTAAGTGACAATCTATACATTTGCTGGGGAAATGAGCAAGAAAGTATGCACAAAAGCTTATATCCCATAAATTCATAATCTACTATAATTTGGCTATGGCTGTATCTTTGTGCTACTTGTAGAAAATGTTAAAAGCTGCACTTTGATAGGAATAGATAGGAAGAGAAGATAAGGTGAGAAATGACTGGGCCTGAGTAAGAAGCATGAAATCCATTTAACCACTTAAAGAAGATTGCTTATATGCTGAAACCAATGTATTATTTAGATATATCATTATTCAAAGTAGATTGTAGATTACCTTTAATTAACAACACATTAGAGAAATTTAATCATTCTCTTCTAAAATATTATCTAATTAGATTTCCAGTATTTTAAACAGTTTTTCTCCCAATTGGCCTGACATAATGAAATTTTACCTTTTTTTTTTTAATAGGAAAAAGTCATTTGATGAGTTCTTAGCGATTTAATGCCTTCTTTTTCCTTTTCTTTCCTTGGCTCTTTGCTCCTACTTTACTATTAAATTTTAGGAAGAGAGTCACACATTTTGATTCTTAGGTGATACGACGCATGGGGCTTCTTGTAGAAGAAATGGTAGCCAGAAATAAATCCAAAGTGAACCATTGAGCAGACTAATCGCCACAGCCTTCTTTCTCCTCTAGGCATATCCTGGTTGGACAGTTTTTCCTGATTTTACTAATCCATACTGTACTGAGTGGTGGAAAGAGCAGTTCAGTGAATTTTATAAAACCCTGGAGTTCGATGGAGTGTGGATTGTAAGTTGTTATTTCAGGATCAAACCTATTTTGGGAACAAATATTCCAAATTGTGAGATAAACTTTGATCTGTAATAAAATACTTTGCTTGACCTAGTGGTATTTAAAATCCTTTTACTTAAGGCTGAATTTATATGCAGTAAGTTAGACTCCTCAGAACTCTGGGAAGTTTAACTCTGGATCTGCCACTAACTGGTTATTTGTTTTTGAGAAAGTCCTTTGTTTTCTCATGGCTTCAGCTTTTACCTCCATTAACTGTATTTTAACTTAAAAAATACTGTTTTATGAGAAGCGATTAATATAATTATTATTGTCACACTGATTCATTAAAATTTAAAATTAATTATTAGAGAATTATTTCATGAGCACCTTTTATTTTTTAGGTGGGGATAGCTGGTGGGGATAGTTCTTTGAAATTTAAAAAATTAACTGTTTAGTAAAATCAGGCATCACCTACTTTTAGTCCATATTTAAAGAAGTGGATAGAAAATTTGGGGCTTCTAGTTCAGTAAGCATTAGTCAACAGTTAACTGTGCATCGTAACATTTTCCATTTTGTGTATTTTGTGTCTTTGTAGGAAATGGATGAAGTATCTAGCTTTCTACAAAGTTCTGATCAAGACTGTGAAGTAAACAACCTAAACTTTCCTCCTTTTAAACCTCGTAAGTTTCAACTTGTCTCCTAGTGATGGAGGGATGGGACGTGTTTAAAACAACTGTGAGAGTGCGTGGTGTGGCCAGGAGCAATCCACTTCCCAGTTCAAGGAGCAATCCACTTCCCAGTTCAAGGGGCAATCCACTTCCCAGTTCAAGGGGCAATCCACTTCCCAGTTCAAGGGGCAATCCACTTTCCAGTTCAAGGAGCAATCCACTTCCCAGTTCAAGGGACTCCCCGTCCAAACACCCCGACCACCCGACCATGCTGGCTGCTCTTCTGCTGGAGACCTTGCTTCACTGCTCGGTCTCTGATCTCCTTTTCCTTGCCATAATCCAAGGGCAAGCGCGCGGTGGAAGCCATACCTCCTGTATACTTCCACCCTGTTCCCTGTCTCCAAACCCTTCATACACATGGTTCAATGTTCAACTTTATAATCAGAGAGTATCAGAATATGTCAAGGTACAGACTACCTGCCATTGAAGTAAATCTTTATTTTGTTAACTTTTTTCTTTTTTTAAAAATTGTTGTTTGTTTATTTTGGGCCCTGCTGGATCTTCATTGCTGTGTGCGGGTTTTCTCTAGTTGTGGAGAGCAGCGGCTGCTCTCTAGCTGTGGTGCGTGGGCTTTGCAATTGCTGTGGTTACCCTTCTTGCAGAACACAGGCTCCATGACTTCAGGCTCAGTAGTTGTGGCACGCTGGGCTTAGTTGCCCCATTGCACGTGGGAGCTTCTTGGACTAGGGACTGAATCCTTGTCTCCTACATTGGCAGACAGACTCTTTACCACTGAGCTACCAGGAAAGGCTTTTCTTTAAAAAAAAAAAAAAAAAAAAAAAAAAGCTCATTAGCAACAGTTTAAAGTATGATTCCTTTCAGGTCCTCCCTATTTGTAAGGCCTTTTCCTAATGAGTTTTCCAATCTCTGATTTTGAAAGAGTGTAAGTGTGTGAAAGAGAGAGAGGAAGAGAGAGAAACAGTGCATAATAGATTATGCTGGAATCTGGAAACAAGTGAACATCTCAGTGGATAAACACAAGTTTATTCACATAATACTCTCTTGCAGGACGTGTACCTCTCATCCAGCAATGATTCAGGGATCTAGTTACTTCCACGGTCTGTTCTCCCATCCCAGGGTTCTTTGCTTCCAACTTACTGAGTGAAAGAGCGAGTAGAGGGACTCTTATGGACACTCCTGGAAGTGGGGGTGTATTTAATATGCTCACATTCCTTTGGCCAGACTCAGCTTTACGTAAAGTGAAAGTGTGAAATATTCTCCCAGGAGGAGAACACAGGCTTGCTGAGCCGCTGGCCAGTTTCTGCCACTTTATTCTGATTTGTCCACTTCATGTGCACCCCTGGACCAAGGTTTAGCCGTTTCTTTAGTCCCTTTTGGTCACTGCAGGAGTGGAGAAGTTTTCAGGCAGTCTTGGCTTTCAGGCATCTAACAGTTTGTAAAATCTACTGTTTGCTTCTCTCACTTATTATTTTGTCTTAATTAAAAAAATATTATTTAGCCATGCTGGGCCTGCATTGCTGCTCTCAGACTTTCTCTAGGTGCAGTGAGTGGGGTCTACTGTTGAGCGCCTTTCACGGCTTTCTCATTGTGATGCTTCTCCTGTTGCAGGGCAGGGCCTCCAGGCAGGCGGGCTTCAGTAGTTGTAGGCTGTGGGTGCAGTAGTTGTGACGTACAGGCTTGGTTGCCACACTAAGTGAGGTCTCCCCAGACCAGGGATCAAACCTGTGTCCTCTGCATCGGCAGGCAGATTCTTAACCACTGGGCCACTGGGAAGTCTCACTTCTCCCGAGTCTCATCTTCATCCTACTCTGCTCAGCCTATGTTCCCTCAACTTTTCTTTCCACTCTGAATCAGCTTATCATGCTTCCCTCTTAATCTCTTAGTTTTTTTCTTGGCCCAAACCGAGTGTTTTCCTCTACAGAAAATGGCAGTCCTGTCGCTTTCTACCTGCTTCTGTTGAGCACCCCATTCTCTACCTGCTGGTGCTTAGTCTCCCTATGTGTATAACCAGCTGCTTTGTCTCGTAGCTGGTTTTCTTCTTGGATTTTCAGGACTGGACAGTATACGTTAGTGTGATAAAGGTTTAGATAAATTAACTTTGACCCTGGGAAAATTTTAGTGTCATTTCTTATAATTGAAGTCGTCGTGAATCTCATTCCATGATCTGAACTGTGCCAGAAACAGAATTTTCTTTATTTCTGAAAAAAACTTTCTGAAACTGTGCCTCATACTGAGGTCCTATGTGCAGACAAGGCTTCATGAAGGCAGGTCCCCAGTCATCAGTCTTCAAGGAGAAGGGAAAAGATGCAGGTGTATAAATTAGGATTAGCAGATACAATATGGGGATGCAGTTCAGTTCAGTTCAGTCGCTCAGTCGTGTCCGATTCTTTGCGACCCCATGAATGGCAGCGTGCCAGGCCTCCCTGTTCATCACCATCTCCCGGAGTTCACTCAGACTCACGTCCATCGAGTCCGTGATGCCATCCAGCCATCTCATCCTCGGTCGTCCCCTTCTCCTCCTGCCCCCAATCCCTCCCAGCATCAGAGTCTTTTCCAATGAGTCAACTCTTCGCATGAGGTGGCCAAAGTACTGGAGTTTCAGCTTTAGCATCATTCCTTCCAAAGAAATCCCAGGGTTGATCTCCTTCAGAATGGACTGGTTGGATCTCCTTGCAGTCCAAGGGACTCTCAAGAGTCTTCTCCAACACCACAGTTCAAAAGCATCGATTCTTCGGCGCTCAGCTTTCTTCACAGTCCAACTTTCACATCCATACATGACCACAGGAAAAACCATAGCCTTGACTAGGCGGACCTTAGTCGGCAAAGTAATGTCTCTGCTTTTGAATATACTATCCAGGTTGGTCATAACTTTTCTTCCAAGGAGTAAGCGTCTTTTAATTTCATGGCTGCAGTCACCATCTGCAGTGATTTTGGAGCCCAAAAAAATAAAGTCTGACACTGTTTCCACTGTTTCCCCATCTATTTCCCATGAAGTGATGGGACCGGATGCCATGATCTTCGTTTTCTGAATGTTGAGCTTTAAGCCAACTTTTTCGCTCTCCTCCTTCACTTTCATCAAGAGGCTTTTTAGCTCCTCCTCACTTTCTGCCATAAGGGTGGTGTCATCAGCATATCTGAGGTTATTGATATTTCTCCCGGCAATCTTGATTCCAGCTTGTGTTTCTTCCAGTCCAGCGTTTCTCATGATGTACTCTGCATATAAGTTAAATAAGCAGGGAGACAATATACAGCCTTGACGTACTCCTTTTCCTATTTGGAACCAGTCTGTTGTTCCATGTCCAGTTCTAACTGTTGCTTCCTGACCTGCATACAGATTTCTCAAGAGGCAGGTTAGGTGGTCTGGTATTCCCATCTCTTTCAGAATTTTCCACAGTTTATTGTGATCCACACAGTCAAAGGCTTTGGCATAGTCAATAAAGCAGAAATAGATGTTTTTCTGGAACTCTCTTGCTTTTTCCATGATCCAGCGGATGTTGGCAATTTGATCTCTGGTTCCTCTGCCTGTTCTAAAACCAGCTTGAACATCAGGGAGTTCACGGTTCACATATTGCTGAAGCCTGGCTTGGAGAATTTTGAGCATTACTTTACTAGCGTGTGAGATGAGTGCAATTGTGCGGTAGTTTGAGCATTCTTTGGCATTGCCTTTCTTTGGAATTGGAATGAAAACTGACCTTTTCCAGTCCTGTGGCCACTGCTGAGTTTTCCAAATTTGCTGGCATATTGAGTGCAGCACTTTCACAGCATCATCTTCCAGGATTTGAAACAGCTCAACGGGAATTCCATCACCTCCACTAGCTTTGTTCTTAGTGATGCTTTCTAAGGCCCACTTGACTTCACATTCCAAGATGTCTGGCTCTAGATTAGTGATCACATCCTCATGATTATCTGGGTCGTGAAGATCTTTTCTGTACAGTTCTTCTGTGTATTCTTGCCACCTCTTCTTAATATCTTCTGCTTCTGTTAGGTCCATACCATTTCTATCCTTTATCGAGCCCATCTTTGCATGAAATGTTCCCTTGGTATCTCCAATTCTCTTGAAGAGATCTCTAGTCTTTCCCATTCTGTTGTTTTCCTCTATCTCTTTGCATTGATTGCTGAAGAAGGCTTTCTTATCTCTTCTTGCTATTCTTTGGAACTCTGCATTCAGATGCTTATATCTTTTCTTTTCTCCTTTGCTTTTCGCCTCTCTTCTTTTCAGTGCTATTTGTAAGGCTTCTCCAGACAGCCATTTTGCTTTTTTGCATTTCTTTTCCATGGGGATGGTCTTGATCCCTGTCTCCTGTACAATGTCACGAACCTCATTCCATAGTTCATCAGGAACTCTGTCTATCAGATCTAGGCCCTTAAATCTATTTCTCACTTCCACTGTATAATCATAAGGGATTTGATTTAGGTCATACCTGAATGGTCTAGCGGTTTTCCCTACTTTCTTCAATTTAAGTCTGAATTTGGAAATAAGGAGTTCATGATCTGAGCCACAGTCAGCTCCTGGTCTTGTTTTTGTTGACTGTATAGAGCTTCTCCATCTTTGGCTGCAAAGAATATAATCAATCTGATTTCGGTGTTGACCATCTGGTGATGTCCATGTGTAGAGTCTTCTCTTGTGTTGCTGGAAGAGGGTGTTTGCTATGACCAGTGCATTTTCTTGGCAAAACTCTATTAGTCTTTGCCCTGCTTCATTCCGCATTCCAAGGCCAAATTTGCCTGTTACTCCAGGTGTTTCTTGACTTCCTACTTTAGCATTCCAGTCCCCTATAATGAAAAGGACATCTTTTTTGGGTGTTAGTTCTACAAGGTCTTGTAGGTCTTCATAAAACCGTTCAACTTCAGCTTCTTCAGCATTACTGGTTGGGGCATAGACTTGGATAACTGTGATATTGAATGGTTTGCCTTGGAAACGAACAGAGATCATTCTGTCGTTTTTGAGATTGCATCCAAGTACTGCATTTCGGACTCTTTTGTTGACCATGATGGCTACTCCATTTCTTCTGAGGGATTCCTGCCCGCAGTAGTAGATATAATGGTCATCTGAGTTAAATTCACCCATTCCAGTCCATTTTAGTTCACTGATTCCTAGAATGTCGACGTTCACCCTTGCCATCTCTTGTTTGACCACTTCCAATTTGCCTTGATTCATGGACCTGACATTCCAGGTTCCTATGCAATATTGCTCTTTACAGCATCGGACCTTGCTTCTATCACCAGTCACATCCACAGCGGGGTATTGTTTTTGCTTTGGCTCCATCCCTTCATTCTTTCTGGAGTTATTTCTCCACTGATCTCCAGCAGCATATTGGGCACCTAATGACCTGGGGAGTTCCTCTTTTGGTATCGTATCATTTTGCCTTTTCATACTGTTCATGGGGTTCTCGAGGCAAGAATACTGAAGTGGCTTGCCATTCCTTTCTCCAGTGGACCACGTTCTGTCAGCCCTCTCCACCATGACCCGCCCATCTTGGGTTGCCCCACAGGCATGGCTTGGTTTCATTGAGTTAGCAGATACAAATTACTATGTATAAAGTAGGTAGCCAACAAAGTCCTACTGAACAGCACAGGGAGTTAGACTTAATATCTTGTAATAAACCATAATGGAAAGGAAAAAATATATACATATACATACACACACACACACACATATATATATGCACACACACACATACATATATATATCTGAATCACTTTGGTGTATACCAGAAATGAATACAACATCATAAATCAGCTATATTCAATAAAAGCTAATAAAGAAAATGAAAAAAAAAAGACAGTTGCAGATAAGGCAGAAAATACTGAGCATCTTAGGCATGAGAAAGGGAAAATACAGAAATAGTAGTGGTTTCCAGAAGCAAGATCTGAATTATTATTCATGAAGCCACTCCAATATCTTATCTCACTTTTAAAAGAAAATTTAACCGGGTGTGAATGCCTATAATATAAAAGTGAAAATGTTCACTGCCCTCATCAGTCCATGCAGTTCAGTCACTCAGTCATGTCTGACTCTCTGTGACCCCATGAATCGCAGCACGCCAGGCCTCCCTGTTCATCACCATCTCCTGGAGTTCACTCAGACTCATGTCCATCGAGTCCGTGATGCCATCCAGCCAGCTCATCCTCGTTCATTCCCTTCTCCTCCTGCCCCCAATCCCTCCCAGCATCAGAGTCTTTTCCAATGAGTCAACTCTTCGCATGAGGTGGCCAAAGTACTGGAGTTTCAGCTTCAGCATCATTCCTTCCAAAGAACACCCAGGGTTGATCTCCTTCAGAATGGACTGGTTGGATCTCCTTGCAGTCCAAGGGACTCTCAAGAGTCTTCTCCAACACCACAGTTCAAAAGCATCAATTCTTCGGCGCTCAGCTTTCTTCACAGTCCAACTTTCACATCCATACATGACCACAGGAAAAACCATAGCCTTGACTAGGCGGACCTTAGTCAGCAAAGTAATGTCTCTGCTTTTGAATATACTATCCAGGTTGGTCATAACTTTTCTTCCAAGGAGTAAGACCATAGCCTTGACTAGACGGACCTTAGTTGGCAAAGTAATGTCTCTGCTTTTGAATATGCTATCTAGGTTTGTCATAACTTTTCTTCCAAAGAGTAAGCACTGCCCTCTGCCCTCATACCTGTTCTCTATTCTTCTTGACAAAATACATGTTGATAAATGCAAGTGCTTTGTTTATATTTAAACTCAGATGAACCATTGCTCTGAACATGTTTTCTCACATGCCTAAGTAGCATCCTTTGTGAGCTCATGGAAATGCAAATTAATTTTAATAATCTAGCTCAGCCATGAAATTAAAAGACGCTTACTCCTTGGAAGAAAAGTTATGACCAACCTAGATAGTATATTCAAAAGCAGAGACATTACTTTGCCGACTAAGGTCCGTCTAGTCAAGGCTATGGTTTTTCCTGTNTGCAAATTAATTTTAAAGATCTAGCTCAGCCATGAAATTAAAAGACGCTTACTCCTTGGAAGAAAAGTTATGACCAACCTAGATAGTATATTCAAAAGCAGAGACATTACTTTGCCAACTAAGGTCCATCTAGTCAAGGCTATGGTTTTTCCTGTGGTCATGTATGGATGTGAGAGTTGGACTGTGAAGAAGGCTGAGCGCCGAAGAATTGATGCTTTTGAACTGTGGTGTTGGAGAAGACTCTTGAGAGTCCCTTGGACTGCAACGAGATCCAACCAGTCCATTCTGAAGGAGATCAACCCTGGGATTTCTTTGGAAGGAATGGTGCTAAAGCTTAAGCTCCAGTACTTTGGCCACCTCATGAGAAGAGTTGACTCATTGCAAAAGACTCTGATCCTGGGAGGGATTGGGGGCAGGAGGAGAAGGGGACGACTGAGGATGAGATGGCTGGACGGCATCACGGACTCGATGGACATGAGTCTGAGTGAACTCCGGGAGATGGTGATGAACAGGGAGGCCTGGCGTGCTGTGATTCATGGGGTCACAAAGAGTCAGACATGACTGAGCAACCAAACTGAACTGAGCTTAGGGTAGGCCCCAGGTGCATGTGTGCTCAGCTGTGTCTGATTCTGTGACCCCGTGGACTGTAACCCACCAGGCTCTGCTGTCCATGGGATTCTCTAGGCAAGAATACTGGAGTGGGGTGCCATTTTCTACTCCAGGGATTGAACTCACATCTCTGGTGTCTCCGGCATTGGCAGGCAGGTTCTTTAGCACCAAGTCACCTAGGATGCCCAGGCCCTAGATAGGAAGTACCATTTAGAATATTTAAAATCTGGAAAGGATTTTCTCAGGTGGATACTGTCAGGGAAGGTCAGTAACTAGGAAACACATGATTGGGTAGTTCTTTCATTACAGTTGGTGGCAGGGATATGCCTCACAGATGGGTGTTTTCCCACAGGAGTTCTGGACCACTTGCTTTTCGCAAGAACCCTCTGCATGGACACAGAGTTTCATGGGGGCCTTCACTACGATGTCCACAGCTTGTATGGCTACACCATGGCAAGAGCCACGGACTCGTGAGCATGGGTTTCCTCCTAATTCCAGATTTGGGGAGGTGGGAGGCGAAGGGTTTCTCTTGTCTTTCATCACTGTATATTTCAAATATTTTTGTGGTTATAAGCATATGGAAACTCAGATCTTACAGGATACTTAAGAGGTTTTCCTCATAATCCCAGGTTTTTATGCAGGATTATTTTTGATTGGCTTCATTATTTCAGGAACTTCATTATTTTGAAGATACTCAAAGGCAATAACATACCAGGTATTTAGAGGTCCCAGTTGAACATTAGCACTTGCTTCGGTCCTATTACTGAATGTACTAAGATCACCACACTAGGGTTGTCTGATTCAGCCATTAAAAATACAGGCTACCCAGTTAAATCTGCACTTGTTGTTTTTATTGTTCAGTTGCTCAGTCGTTTCCAACTCTTTGTGACCCCATGGACTACAGCACACCAGGCTTCCCTATTCTTCATCATCTCCCAGAGTTGGCTCAGACTCATGTCCATTGAGTCAGTGATGCCATCCAACCATCTCATCCTCTGTCATCCCCTTCTCTTCCTGCTCTCAATTTTTCCCAACGCCAGGGTCTTCTCCAGTGAACTGGCTCTTCATATCAGGTGGCCAAAGTATTGGAGTTTCAGTGTCACCATCAATCCTTTCAGTGAAGATTCAGGGTTGATTTACTTTAGGATTGACTGCAAGGGACTCTCAAGAGTCTTCTCCAGCACCACAGTTCAAAAGTATCAGTTCTTCAGTGCTCAGCCTTCTTTATGGTCCAGCTCTTATATCTGAACATGACTACTAGAAAAACCACAGGTTTACAATATGCTTAATGTGCCAAAATAGTCAGTTTTTAAGATTAAAGGTGCTCATGTATCCCCAGTGTACAAACTAAAACATACTTGTTGAATGAATAAATGCTGAGCCTGAGGAAGAGAAGGTCAGGATGGGCCCCCGAGGGACTTAATTCTAGAGGCAGAGTCTGTGTTGACTTTGTCTTCCAGCACCATTTTGCCATCATGACTTTTTATTAATGCTGAATCATCCAGATCAGAGTAGATCCTTGTCTAGTAAATGAAAAAGTGTTGAAAGACAAGCTTCAAGAAGGACACACATTTCTGATTTTCTGTCTTGTTTTTCTGGGTTCTTCTTCTCTTTCTCTACCTTTCACGAGAAATAAACTAGATGAATAAGACTCAGTTTCCCCATCTTTGAAATGAGAGACTTGGATTAATGTTTTCTACAGCAGCAGTAGTGTTAGTCACTCAGTGGTGTCTGACTCTTTGCAACCCCATGGACTGCAGCCCACCAAGCTCCTCTGTCCAAAGGATTCTCCAGGCAAGAATACTGGAGGGGGTTGCCATTTCCTCCTCCAGGAGATCTTCTAGACCCAGGGATTGAACCCGAGTCTTCAGCATTTCAGACAGATTCTTTATTTACTGTCTGAGCCACGAGGGAAGCCCATGTTTCCTATAGTACCTTCCATTTTATCCGTACACTTAGATGTGCCAATCTAAGGATGGAAGGTAAGAGGGAGAGGGCATAAATAGCCAGGGCAAAAAGGAAGAGTAAGGAAGGGTAGTAGGAAGAAAAGAGACTTTAAATTGCATTATTGTCAGTATCTCCATGTGACAAAATGCTTTAACATCATGATGGGGTTGATTAAAACATTCTGCTAGCTCTGGCTGAGAGTTCAAAGGTAACTATGGCTGAGTAAGGAGTAAACACCCTTCTAACTTCCCTAGGTCCAGCAGAAATGACCTAAATTTCCAGAGAACAGTGGAAATAACCATAACTTAGCCTTCAGGTGGGGGGCAGAGATGGCTGAAAAACAAATGGGATCTGGGCATCAGGAGAACTTAAGTCTTGTGTCTTCCCTGGTGGCTCAGAAGGTAAAGAATTCACCTACAGTGCAGGAGACCCGAGTTCGATCCCTGAATTGGGAAGATCCAGTGGAAAAGGGAATGGCTACCCATTCCAGTATTCTTGCTGGGAGAATTCCATGGACAGAGGAGCCTCGTGGGCTACAGTCCATGAGGTCACAAAGAGTTGGGCACCACTAAGCGACTAACACGTTGACTTTCACACGAAGCCTTAGATCTAATGAGTATTTGGGTCCATCCTAGCTGGCAGTCCAGTCTGGGGAAAGTGGTTACTGATATACCCGAAGGAGGAAATTCACTTCCATCTAGCCTGAAAGCAGAAGACCAGATTCTCTCAGAGATCAGACCCTGACCATAAATAGGTCAGACCTGCATGGTGGGAAAGAGAAGTGAAAAGATCTCTCAGCAAGCTTTTATCTCTGAGCTGGGAAAAAACAGTTATCTCCTCTGTGTTACCTTAACGGCCCAGCTTTAAGTAAACTGTAACTGCAGATAATGTCATCCCTGTTTGAGTTTCACTCTATAAAGCTGAATGTGTTTCTTTCATGACTGATGACTGCAGAAGGCAATAATCCCTCTGACCAACAGCAATAAGGGCAAAGTGTCTGCCAATCTAGATCAAAAGAGAGACAGGACGAGAACTGAAAAGTGTGCGCTCTCCTCCAACCTACTCCCATCCTTTGGTCATTGAATTGTTAGAATGGAGCATGTCTTTTCCATGAATCAGCCTCCTAATTCAGAATTGTCCTCCTTTTGTCATTATAAGTCATTCTGCATGTAGAAACTCTCCATAAAATCCTTAGGAATGTGAAGTAAGGGAGCATTGGTGGTTGTGTTGGTGTCTATGAGGAATTACCTGATGCCTCATGATAACATTTTCTCAGACCATGTGTTGAAAGGAAAGATAAAAGAACTGGCCTGCAAGTTCATGTAAAAAATAAATAAATACAAAAAAAAAAAACATATAAAACATGTAATAAAATATTACATATCAAATGAAACTATATAGAAAAGACAGCAAAGGAATTAAAAACAGAATTCAAAGATAATAGCTTCAGGATTCAGGGTGGTATAATATATAGTTAATAATGTTATTAATAATATTAACTATATGCAATTATCTTTCTGAATTCTGTTTTTAATTCCTTTGCTCTCTTTTCTATATAGCTTTATTTGATATATAATATTTTATGCGTAATACAAGGAAAATACTTAATATTTTAGTTGTTTTTAACTTTATAAAGAGTGCCATATATCATCTTTGACATTTCACTTGTCAGTTCACTTGTTATTCTCATTTCAGTTATTATTTTGTACAGATTATAAATTTCTCATATTAGACATTGCTAATGATAAGTTGTGAAGCTTCAGAGGAACCAGGTGCTTGGAGCCCAGCTGGTGTATACACTCTCTTCTTGGGCCAGCAGTGGGTACAGGGTTGCAGCCTGAGCTGGTGTTGTGCTGAACAGGGTTACTGAGGGGCAGCAAGGCATGGGACAAGAAACACTGAAGAAACCTTCTCTAGAGGGAGAAGATAGGGCCAAGAACCCAAAACATGGTTCCAGGGTAGTTTTGACCCAAAAGGCAGAGCACAACCAGTTCCAACAAGATAGAGAAAACATAATCAAGAGGATAGAAGCTTAGAGAAATTCCTTGGTGGCGGGCTGATCTGTAGAGGTTTGTAATGTCATGTGAGATCTGAAACTTTATCCAGAAGAGAGAAAGAAGCTCTTAAACTTGCCAAACTAGTTTGCTTTCCTGATTGCTGACACTAGTGTTTCTTCTGAGTTTGATTGGAAAGCCCGTTACTGCCCTGGGGGTAGGTGAGTCCTAGTCATTCCAGCTCCCTTAATTGTATTCCTTTTAAGGGCCATGGAGAATATCTTCCGCAAAAAGAGAAGCTTCATCTTATCACGTTCTACTTTTGCGGGATCTGGCAAATTTGCTGCTCATTGGTTGGGGGACAATGCAGCCAGATGGGACGATCTCCGATGGTCCATCCCTAGTATCCTGGAGTTCAACCTATTCGGCATTCCCATGGTGAGTTCCATTCTGAAACAAGGAGCTTTCACCATTTGTCCTTTGACACTGTTTTCATCACCAGACTTTGAGGGTGTCTGAAAACCAAGGAGCGTGTATCTCACTGTGATATGTATTGGGAAAATCCATTTTTTTTGGCCGTGCTGCCTCTTCTTTGCTGTGTATGGACTTTCTCTAGTTGCCATGAGTAGAGGCTACTCTCTGGTTGCAGTGTTCGGGCTTCTCATCTCAGTGGTTTCTTGTTGCAGAGTAAAGACTCTAGACCGCAGGCTTCAGTAATTGTGGCTTTCAGGCTCAATAGTTGTGGCACACAGGCTTAACTGCTCCACAGCATGTGGGGTCTTCCTGGACCAGGGAGCAAACCCAGGTCCCCTGCATTGGCAGGCAGATTCTTAACCACTAGACCACCAGGGAAGCCTGGGAAAACCAATTTTTATGTGCCTTGCGAGCTGTCTTCTGAAGGTAGAATGGTAAACATAACACATATTCGTGTCACAGAAAATCCCATCAGCAGAGCATCTGTGAATGCCAAACCTTGAAAGTGAAAGCTGAATGTTGAGGAAGAGCCCTTAATACGACAGTTTTCTTCTTGTCAGGAGATTTGCCATGCATATTGTTTCTTTCTCCCATTTGGCTCCAGCCAATGGGACTTCCTTATGCATGGAAGGATGGAAATAAGAGACACTATTTTTCCTTATCGTATAGGTGCCCAGTCAATGCTCTCTGCTNGACAGTTTTCTTCTTGTCAGGAGATTTGCCATGCATATTGTTTCTTTCTCCCATTTGGCTCCAGCCAATGGGACTTCCTTATGCATGGAAGGATGGAAATAAGAGACACTATTTTTCCTTATCGTATAGGTGCCCAGTCAATGCTCTCTGCTCTCTCACTTACCATGTGCCTGTGTGTGTGCTAATTCTCCAGGTGGGTGCCAACATCTGTGGTTATACAGAGAATGTCACAGAGGAGCTCTGCAGACGGTGGATGCAGCTGGGAGCATTTTATCCACTGTCGAGGAATCACAACGGGCCTGGGTTCAGGGTAAGGTTCCAAGAGAAATGATAGAGACTTCTTGAATTTTATGATCTACTTATACTCAAAGAGAGATTGAAGAAAATCCTACAGGGTGGCCCTACTTGCAGAGGCAGAGCAGATAAACCTTGGGCAATAGGCTTCAAAACCAGGGTGTGGGGATGAGGGTATGTGTGAATAGAATGTATGGGACTAAATGGTTTCGTTGCTGGAAACTCACCAGTAAGGTGAGAAGCATTTGAAAGTGTCCATGGCGCTGCTATTGCTTCTGTCGCTTGCTGTTGTTTTGCCTCTAAGTCTTGTCTGACTGTCTTGCGACCCCACAGGCTGTAGCCTTCCAGGCTCCNACTAGACCACCAGGGAAGCCTGGGAAAACCAATTTTTATGTGCCTTGCGAGCTGTCTTCTGAAGGTAGAATGGTAAACATAACACATATTCGTGTCACAGAAAATCCCATCAGCAGAGCATCTGTGAATGCCAAACCTTGAAAGTGAAAGCTGAATGTTGAGGAAGAGCCCTTAATAAGAGTTTTCTTCTTGTCAGGAGATTTGCCATGCATATTGTTTCTTTCTCCCATTTGGCTCCAGCCAATGGGACTTCCTTATGCATGGAAGGATGGAAATAAGAGACGCTATTTTTCCTTATCGTATAGGTGCCCAGTCAATGCTCTCTGCTCTCTCACTTACCATGTGCCTGTGTGTGTGCTAATTCTCCAGGTGGGTGCCAACATCTGTGGTTATACAGAGAATGTCACAGAGGAGCTCTGCAGACGGTGGATGCAGCTGGGAGCATTTTATCCACTGTCGAGGAATCACAACGGGCCTGGGTTCAGGGTAAGGTTCCAAGAGAAATGATAGAGACTTCTTGAATTTTATGATCTACTTATACTCAAAGAGAGATTGAAGAAAATCCTACAGGGTGGCCCTACTTGCAGAGGCAGAGCAGATAAACCTTGGGCAATAGGCTTCAAAACCAGGGTGTGGGGATGAGGGTATGTGTGAATAGAATGTATGGGACTAAATGGTTTCGTTGCTGGAAACTCACCAGTAAGGTGAGAAGCATTTGAAAGTGTCCATGGCGCTGCTATTGCTTCTGTCGCTTGCTGTTGTTTTGCCTCTAAGTCTTGTCTGACTGTCTTGCGACCCCACAGGCTGTAGCCTTCCAGGCTCCTCTGTCCATGGGATTTCCCAGGCAAGAATACTGGAGTGAGTTGCCATTTCCTTCTCCAGGGGATTTTCCAGACCCGGGAATCAAACCCACGGCTCCTACACTGGCCTGCAGATTCTTTACCACTGAGCCACCAGGGAAGCCCCTTGCTTCTGTTACTACCTTATATAAGTTGAGACAGAGTCACTGGGCTTTTCTTCCATTAATACAAGGGAAACTCCTCCAAGATAAGGGAGACTGGGGAGGAAGGATTTAGGGAGGGGAAAGCCAGGGACTGGAGCTTTGTTTTCACCTTTTACACATCCTGTCTTTCTGCAAATGACTCACGAAATCACCCCCACTGCTTCTCACGACTCACACACTTTTAGTCTCTTCTATAGAAGGTCCTGTTTTTGACGGGCAAGTATAACTGTGGGTTTGAAGTCCCCTTTTTTAAAGTATATTAAATTTTATTATATGTTGCTAGATTGTTTTCTGGAATGATTGCGAAATTGACATTTCACCTAGTACTGTGTCCCCTTTCCCCTATGTTCCATTTTTTTTTTTTTTAAGGTGGAGTACATTTGATTTGCAAAGTGGTATTAGTTTCAGGTGCACAGCAAAGTGGATCTATTATACGTACTCATATATCCACTCTTTCTAGATTCTCTTCCCATATAGGTCATCACAGAGGATTGAGTAGAGTTCCCCGTGCTCTGTAGGAGGGCCTCACTGACTGTCTGTTTCACACACAGTGATGTGTAGATGTCAGTTGCAATCTCCCAGGTCCTCCCTGCCTCTACCCCTTCCCCTCTCAGAATCCTAAGTCTGTTTTCTACATGTGTGACTCTATTTCTGTGTTGTGAATACATTCTCTGATACCATTTGCTTAGAATCTGCATATAAGCAATATCATATATTTCTCTTTCCCTTTCTGATGCACTTTGCTCCCTGTGACAATCCCTGGGTCCCTCCATGTTGCTCCAAATGGCATTGTTTCATTTTGCCCTATTTCATGGCTGAGTAATATTCTACTGTGTATACGTACCACACCTTCATCCACTCCTCTGTCGATGGACATTTACTCCAAGTTCCCCTTAAGGAGGTGTCTTTGGTGATGCTTTGGTGATGCTAGGGATGAGTAAGGTGGGATGCTCTTTCTTTTAATGACCTCATCCGCAATTGAAATGTTTCATTTGAGTGGTTTAGCTCTTAATAGACTAATTAGAGTAACTTATTGATGGTCATTTTAATTTTAGTTCTTGATTTTATCCAATGACATGTCTCTAACCTGGGAAAGACTCACAGCCAAGCATTTTATCCCTGGCCTTTCCTAGCTATTGGTGATCTATAGAGAGATAAACTATTTCTTGACTTCTAAGCAAGGGGCTGGGAGAAGGTAGGGTGGGCTCACTTTCTGAAGAGAGGGCCTGGAAGCACTTAATACAGACAAGTGCACTCAGAGCACATAGGTTTTTGGGTTCCAGGGCCTTTTTCCTTTCCTCTCAACTAGTGCTGTTCAATAGAATAATAATGAGAGCCATACATCTAAGTTTAAGTGTAATTTTTTTTTTAAATGAGAAGAAATGGGGTCAATTATTCTTAATATATTTTCTATAATTCAGTATCTCCCTAACACTATAATTTCAATCTAGATTTGACACATAATATTAATGAGCTATTTTATATTCTTTTTTTTCTACTAAGTCTTCAAATTATGTGTGCATTTCACTCTTGACAGTGCATATCAATTAGGATGCTAACTTTTCAGTAGTTGGAGTTAAGTGTAATCCTACCAAAATAATAATGTTTAATGCAAAAAATGTTTTATGTTGATTCCATTTTTAGGTTTATATTTAAATGGGCTAAAATAAAATGAAATGAAAAGTTCTGTTCCTCAGTCTTACTAACCACATCTCAAGTGTGGAGTAGCCTCATGTACCATGTAACCACCATAATGGACGGTGCAGCTCTGGACTTTCTCTGTTGGAGACCAAACTGCTGGAGGCTATGGAGTGTTGTTTCCTTTGGTGTTTTGCCTCAGGATTTTCATGAGTTGCACATTGGGGCCATTGAGTGGTCTCATGGAATAGTGGAAGGAGTGAAATGGGCATCTTAGGGGTAAAAGAAAAAAATTTAAACAATTTTCTCTAAAATTTTTCCAGAAATAGAATACAAGATGACTGATCTAAATATGGCACACATATCTTTCACATCTTTCCAATTATAGTGAGAATGAACATAATGACTGCTCGTCATTAATGGAAAATTTCTGTTTCTGGGAAGCAAATTAGATTTTTCATCTAAAGGTTTTTTTTGTGTGTGTATGTCTGTTCTTGGATAAAATCTACTAAGGGCTTCCCAGGTGGCTCAATGAGCTTGCTTGCTCAGCAGGAGACATGGGTTCAATCTCTGCATCTGGAAAATCCCTGGAGAAGGAAATGGCAACCTTCTCCATTGCTCTTGCCTGAGAAATCCCATGGACAGGAGCCTGGCAGGCTCCAGTCCATGGGATCATGAAGAGTTGGACATGACTTAGTGACTAAAAGACAACAATATCTACTAAAGGCTGTACTTGTGACTTTTTTTTTTTTTTT
>SJYX01024136.1:0-11015 GCA_006410675.1 Oreotragus oreotragus | reverse complement strand
CACCCCCCTCCCCGACCCCCCGCCCGACCACCAGCTCCTTTAAAGGATTGAAAGCGGGCCTGCTGTCACTGACACAGGCTGATCCCTGACCCTGCAGGTATAGACAGACATGAGCAAGAAACATTTAAGGAAAAAAGGAGGAAGCAGTCGTATAGATTTTCTTCTCTAAACTGCTTCTGTCTGTGAGGTTTGCTGGGGCCAAGGTCTCTGACTAGCAGCCCGTAGGGAGGACACACTCCTCAGCGCATTGGGTGTGAGTCCATCCTGAGAGAATGGTGTGCATTGTGCTCAGCTCCTCTGGCAGCGTGACTTTGTATGACAGGAATGTTCAGATGAGTAGCCATTTCAAGGTAGAAAATCTCTGACTGGAGTCATCAGTGTACACATCCTCACTTGCTCTGGGTGTCTCTTCCCAGCACACAGAGACTGGGGAGGAGGTGTTGCGGATGTGTGTGGCCGTGAAAAAGAAGCTGCAGCTCTATTTCTGGAAAGACAGGGAATTTCATGAGTTGCAGGTAAAGTCATGGTTACCTGGTCTGCGGGTTGGGCTGGAGCTGCTGCTGAGTTGACCCACAGCTTGAAAGATGGGCTGTTCAGTTCCTTTGAAGCCCAGGAACCCAGTGGTCTCCCCAGATGAATGCTCCGCTCTGAATACCTAAGAGTTACACGTGCACGTTTGTCAGAGTCTCCTGGTCTTCAGAGGCAAGGGAAGCACAGCCCTACATCTCTGCAGATTGATTTATATCAAAATGGGTTGTCACCTTTTTTAATTGCATCTTGTGCATTTCATGGGTTTCATATTTTATTATGGTGCTTTCCTGGTCTTGTGCTAATAGAACTGTATTCAGAGGAGGGTGAGGGTGATTTTGCAGAATGGGAGTAGAATAACAGGAAGGTCACCTGTTTTTTTTCCCCCTTTAACATCTTTCCAATTGAACACTTGCTCTTTTTCTCCAGGGGGACTTTAGTGTACCAGATGTGCCCAAGTCCATGGCATGGTGCGAAAATTCTATCTGTGTGGGCTTCAAGAGAGACTACTACCTAATAAGGGTAAACCTTACCATTTTGCAGATATCATCAGTTTACTTTGGGGAAGTTGACTGTGAATTTACCTGGGGGAAATGAGTATATGCTTCTGAACTGCAGGTAGAGAGACCGAGTTAGGTGGAGTTTTGGCATAACAGGGTTTGTGTTTGTATGTTTGGTTCTTTTTCATGCTCTAAACATCTTTTGCAAATAAGATGTCTGTGTATCTTAAGTCAGACAGCATCAACTCTCAGTTCTCTACATAATGAATTATCCACGTGCTGTATCTAGATAATTAGGACTGCTTGGCTCTGTCCAGTAGCATTATCATGGGCTGCTATCTTGAGGCTTCAGTGTTAGGAATTATATACTAATTTTAGTTTTTTTTTGAATTTTGGCTGCATTTCCTGGTTTGCAGGATCTCAGTTCCCCAACCAGTGATTGAACCCCAACCACGGCAGAGAAAGCACTGAATCCTAACAACTAGACCACCAGGAAATGCCCTGATTTTAGTAGTAACTTAAGTATTTTTGAGACTTTGAGTTTCTTGCCTCCCCAAATCTTATAGTAAGAAATGAAATTTTTTACTATAAAAAATTTTTTACAATAAAAATTGTTTTCATCTTTTTTTAATTTCGAAAGCCTTCTGTTTTTATTATAGAAAATAAGAAAATATAGATAAGGAGAGTGAAGGAAGTGCAACTTATCTATAATTCTCCCACTCTCTGTTAGCCTTTTAGTAATGGGCACCTGCCCTGTTTACAAAAAATATCATGTTATACACATTGTTTTGTAACCTGCTTTTTCTCTTAACCTAAGTGGTAAATATCCACAACATTGGTCTTTTTCCCTCCAATGGGCATATGTATGTAGACCAGGTTGGTGTACCATTCATTTTATAGAATAATAAAATTCCTTATCTTCGTACCCCTCTCGTAATCTAGACTTGGCAATCAGTCCTAGAGTCTTCCCACCTCCTGCTTCCCTGCTTCCTGCTGTGTTTGCTCTTCATTGTTTATCTAGTGAATATATTCATTCCACACTTATGTTCTTGGGCTGGCCTCATTTTATCAGCATCAGAACTGCAAGCTCCTGGGTGGTTACTGGGCTTCTTGGTGGCTCAGATGGTAGAGAATCTGCCTGCAATACAGGATATGTGGATTCCACCTCTGGGTTGGGAAGATCCCCTGGAGAAGGGAATGACCACCTACTCCAGTATTCTTGCCCGGGAAATCCCGTGGACAGAGGAGCCTGTCAGGCTACAGTCCACGGGGCTGCAAGAGTCGGACGTGACTTAGTGACTGAACTGCCACCACCAGGTGAGTTACTGCTTTGTAACTCACCACATAGCACCTGGGCAGACAGGCTCCTGAGAGGAGTCTGAGGGCTGGGGGAGCGGAGCCGCGGTTGGAGGAGCACTCTCATTCCTCTGACTGACTTAGGTGTCCTGTCTCCTTCTTGAGAGTGGAGTGTTTTGAGGGGGAGGAGTCTTGCTTTAGGACCAGTTCATTCAAAACTACTTCCTTTATTTACTTACAGTAACATTCTCTTGGATATGTGGTTCTGAGTTTTGGCAGATGCCTAGAGTTGTGTAACTACCACCACATTCAAGGTTCAGAACTGGGGACTTCCCTGGTGGCCCAGTGGTTAGGGCTTCACGCTTCCACTGCAGGGGGTTCAGGTTCAATCCCTGATCGAGGGAATGACCAAGATCCTGCATACCTTGAGGCCAAAAAGAAAAAGATTCGGAACAGTTCCATCACCCCAAGAAATTCCCTCATGCTCGCCCTCTGATGCCAGCTTTCCTCCCACACCCCCACCTCTAGTCACCACTGATCTATTCTTCTCTTATAGTTTGCCTTTTCCAGAATGTCTTATAAATAGCATCATACAGTATGTACCCTTTTGAGCCTGGCTTCTTTCACTTAGCATAATGAAGTTGACATCCATCTGTATTGTGTGTGGGTCAGTATATTCTTATGATTTCCATTGTATGGAAGGACAAAGTTGTTTACAATTTTTAGCCATTATAAACAAAGCCACTATAAACATTTGCACACAGACTTTTATGTAAACACGGGTTTTTTCATTTCTCCTGAGCAAATGCCTAGGAATGGGATTGTCAGATCCCATGGTAAGTGTATATTTAATTTTATAAGAAGCCAACAGCCAAAGCTACTATACCATTTTGTGTTCTCACCACATTGTATGAGAGTTCCAGTTACTTTAGCACTTGACACTGCCGAGCTAGATGCTTGTCTCCATGTTAGAGGAAAAAAGAATTGGTTCAAAAATTGTCATAACAGACTATGATATTTCTTTATGCCAAATAAGGACTATTATTGGCTTCTGTAGGTTTGAGGTTTTAATTTGATTTTTCTAGGCTGTCCCTCCATGTTCATGCCTCTGGCTGGAGAATGCTGGGTGACTCACTTGTGTCTTCCTGTAGGTGGATGGAAAGGGGGCCAACAAAGAGCTCTTCCCAACAGGAAAACAGCTGGAGCCCTTAGTTGCACCTCTGGCGGATGGAAAAGTAGCTGTGGGTCAGGATGATCTCACCGTGGTGCTCAATGAGGAGGGGATCTGCACACAGAAGTGTGCCCTGAACTGGACAGACATCCCAGTGGCCATGGGTAAGACCTGCATAGCTGCTGTTTCCCACTTTGGGCTGGGGCCATGCCACTCTCGCAGATTGGGGCGGGCGCCACTCAGAGCTTTAGCAGACTGGTTTCCAGCGTCACTTGCTCTCAGTTCCCCTTCTTGTAAGTAGAAAGTGTTTCTGGGTTATTTAAAATGGGATATTCTGGGGACTTCCATGCTTCTGCTGCAGGGGACACAGGTTTGATCTCCGATCAGAGAGCTGAGACCCCACATGCTACACGGTGCAGCATCCCCACAAAAAAGGGGGCTATTTTGGCTTTTGTAGGAAGTTGGGTTTTGCCAGCTTCTGACTAAAGGGGGGAAAAAGTAAACAGAATTGCACATTGTAGGAAGTGACTATCTACTGCTCTTTTTATCTTTCACTTCCTTTTCTTTTACATTCATTAAAATTTTTTTATTTATTTTTTATCTTTGCTCGTGCTGGGGCTTCTCTGCTATGCAGGCTTTTTTTTCCCCTCTAGTTGCAGCACGCGGGAGCTCTCCTCTAGTTGTGCGTGGGCTTCTCATTTCCATGGCTTCTCTTGTTGCAGAGCAGGGTCCCTAGGTACAGAGGCCTCCGCAGTTGTGGTTCCCAGGCTCTAGAGCACAGGGTCAGTAGCCGTGACATACCGGTGTATTTGCTTCACAGCATGTCAGATCTTCCTGGACCAGGGAGTAAACCCATGTCTCCTGCATTGGCAAGCAGATTCTTTACCACTGAGCCCCCAGGGAACCCTGCCTTCTTTTTTAATGGTTTCATTTTGTCCGCTGCCAAATAGACTAAGCTTGTAAATTATTGGAAATTATTTAGTCCTATGGTATGCATAATAGCATTAAAAGGTTTTTGATGTGGTGGTTATTGCTGCTTTTGTTTTTGTAGCTTAGAGGCTACAGATTGTATTCAAAGTATGTCTGCCCCCACACATCAGGTGTTTCTGCTCCTGCGCCTGCCTCAGGCTCCCAGCTCTATGCAGTGATATTGCCTGGAAGCCCATGACCACACTCGCAGCAATTCATTATTAGTTGGGAGAGTGAATATTAAATAGTTACTGCTGTGGAGGGGCATACCAGCCTGCTGTCTTTAAGGGCCCTAGCTCGGGAGGCAAGGATTACATCTTGGAAAAAGAGATAAAATGAGACCCTGCTTCAGGTATTAAATCGGATGCGTTGAGATGTGGTAGTTGAGAAAGGGCAAGTTCACTGTTCAATTAGTCAGTAAGAAGTTTGGTTAAAATTGAACTAGACCGGGCAGGGAGTTTAAGATCTAGCTTGAAGGAAATTTTCTTTCATTTTAAGCATAAAAAAATGAGCAGAAATGCAGAAGACATGCTAGTTTGTGAGCAGGCATCCAGAAACTGACCTGATGGAACACGTGGTGTAGATTATGGAGGGATGAGGAGGGGGCCAGTTGTTAGGGGTCCACACGCAGGTCCAAGAGGCCAGTAGATTTCTAAACGGTAGAATTCATAAAAGTGTCAGCAGTTATTCTGGTGCTGACTAGAGATGAACAGACCAGAAGGAAGATAAAGCAAAAGGACAGTATTTTATGGGACACACTGAAAGGACTGATGCTGAAGCTTCAACGCTTTGGCCACCTGATGCAAAGAGCGAACTCATTTGAAAAGACCCTGATGCTAGTAAAGATCAAGGGCGAGGAGAGAAGGGAAAGACAGAGGATGAGATGGTCGGAAAGCACCACCGACTCAGTGGGCATGAGTTAGAGCAAACTCTGGGATAGGTGACGGACAGGGAAGCCTGGCGTGCTGTAGTTCATGGAGTCACAGAGTCAGACGCGGCTTAGTGACCGAACAACAAAAAGGTTGTGTATATTCACAAGTTTAGGGGCTTAACATGAGCAGGGAGGGGACATTCTTCCTACGTACGGTGAGAGAATACCCTTCAACAGAAAGAAGACTTAGCTTCCTGAATAGAGTATGGTTTTTTGTTTCTTTTTAATTTTTGTATTGATTTGTGCCATACACAAGGCAAATCAGCCATAATTATACATATGTTCCCTCCCTCTCTTCCCCGCATCCCTTCCCTCCAGGTCATCACAGAGTGCCAGACTGGGTTCCCTGTGCTACACAGCAGCTTCTCACCAGCTATCATCCCATCTTACACCTGATGGTGTCTATACGTTAATGTATATATTTCTCCGTTCATCCTGAATGGGGTCCATTTTACTCTTGGATTATATTTCTGCTTTCCTCTTCACTGCTGTACCCAGGCTCTGGTCGTTCTTTTTTATCGGACTGCCTTATTAATTAATTTTAATTTTTTCTGTCATTTAGTTGCGGTACAGCGCTGTGTTAGTTTCTGCTGCATCAGCCGTGGTGGTGGTTTAGTCGCTGTCATGTCCGACTCTTGCGACCCCCTGGACTGTAGCCTGCCAGGCTCCTCTGTTCACGAGATTCTCTAGGCAAGAAGCACGAGTACTGGAGTGGGTTGCCATTTCCTTCTCCAGGGGATCTTCCCCGCCCTGGAATCGAACCCATGTCTCCGGCATTGCAGGCAGATTCTTTCCCAACTCGAATCACAGTGTACATTTATCCTCTGCTTTTTGGATTTCCTTCCCAATTGTTCCAGTCATTTAGAAAAGACTCCCCATTCCTGTGCTCTCGTCTGGTTGTTGCCTTCTCCTTTCTTTGCCCAGCAGCATCCTGCTCGAATGACAAGTCCCCCGTTCAGTGGCACTTCCTCTCAGAGGTCGTCTCTGACCCGCAGGCGGAATCAGTCACTTCCCCCTGGGAGCCCTTCGGGTTTCTCATGTCCCACTGGATGCAATGAGTTGTCTGTCTCCTCCGTTCATGTGGGAGTTCTGTGAGCTCTGTGCTCATGTCTGGGTTCCCTTTGAGCAGTGCCTGAAACATCCTAGCCTCTTAGTAGATGCTTGCTGTTAGCAGAATCACTGTTGTCGTCCACCCTCCATTACGTGCCTTCTGGAGGCCAACCAGTCTGCCATGTTTGATGACTCAGATTCAGACCATCTCTGAATGAATGATAAAATGTGACAGCCAATAAGGTCTCTATGATAGATTGCTTCTTTTGTTAAATTAGACCCTATTAAAGTAGGCCAGATTTTAAAAGGACAGAAGTTTTACATAGTTACATAAATTAACATGAAAAAAATTATAATAGCTTTTAAAAAATTATTTTTTATTTGAAGGATAATTGCTGAAAATTAGAGTAGCTCTTTAAAATGAGGCCAGCATTAAAAAAGGAAAATATGTTATTTAATTCTGTTTTTTGGTGAGATGAAAGATATCAACATAATAACAACAGTAGCATTTCAACCACTCCAGTACTCTTGCCTGGAAACTCATGGACGGAGGAGCCTGGTGGGCTGCAGTCTATGGGGTCGCGAAGAGTCAGACACGACTGAGCTACTTCACTTTTCACTTTTCACTTTCATGCATTGGAGAAGAAAATGGCAACCCACTCCAGTGTTCTTGGCTGGAGAATCCCAGGGACGGCAGAGCCTGGTAGGCTGCTGTCTATGGGGTCGCACAGAGTCGGACATGACTGAAGTGACTTTACTTTACTTTACATTGTCATGCAGATTTCAAAACCTTTTCCTCTTGTGAAACTAAAACTCTATACCTATTAACAGCGACCCATTTCCCCTTCCCCTGCCCTGGCACCATACTACTTTCTGTTCCTATGAATTTGACACACTCATTACCTCCTGTAAGAAGATGGTTACACTGAGAATGCCATCCAGCTGCCTTCTCTGTGAACCATTGAGCATGACGTGGAGTTTTGTATCATTTCAATGTGATGATCTCAAGCAGAGATAGCATAGGCCAGAAATGTGGATTTCTCTCTTTAGAATAATTTTCAGGAAAAAATAAAAAGAAATTGCCCTTCTCTTGCCTTTCCTAAGAGGATGAAAGAAATTATGTCACCTTGTTCTCTGACTCGTTAGGGGAGCTGCCACTGGCCTTGGTTTGGCCTGGCTTCGTGACTGATGAGAAAGGAGCCGCTGACTTTCACCCAGTCCTCTCAGGGAAGCAGTAGGAATGGAGTCCGGTCACTCTGAGCAAAGCTAAGATGCATCCTTTTTGGGCAGGAGATTTCTCTTAGCATCGCTGAGACAAGCAATTTTTTTTTTTTTTTTTTTTTTTTTATNCAGGGAAGCAGTAGGAATGGAGTCCGGTCACTCTGAGCAAAGCTAAGATGCATCCTTTTTGGGCAGGAGATTTCTCTTAGCATCGCTGAGACAAGCAATTTTTTTTTTTTTTTTTTTTTCTATATCACAGTATAGGATCCTGGCTTGGTATTTGACCAGTGGACCATTTGGAGATCCAAGCGCAGCTTAGAAATGAGAAGCTGAAACCTCTATAAACCTAAAGCCTTAGAGAGAACCTCAACTCAACATGTTCTCTCTCGCGCAGAGCACCAGCCTCCCTACATCATTGCAGTGTTGCCTCGATATGTGGAAATCCGAACATTTGAGCCGAGGCTTCTGGTCCAGAGCATTGAACTGCAAAGACCCCGTTTCATTACCTCGGGCGGGTAAGGAATTCCTTTCTTTACTGTAGCTGCCATCTCGTTCCAAAATTTTAAATTCATCTGGGTCATCATAAAGCTGGCCCTGTCTTGCTAATCCTCTTACCCCTGTCTCCAGATCAAACATTATCTATGTGGCCAGTAATCACTTTGTCTGGAGACTCATTCCAGTCCCCATGGCGACCCAAATCCAACAGCTTCTCCAGGACAAGCAGTTTGAATTGGCTCTGCAGCTCGCCGTAAGTCTTTATTTCTGAGATTTGGGTGTGAGTTTGCCTTCCTCATCACTTCTTCAGGGCAGGTGATTTTGGTTTAGATGTTCATGTTTTGCTTGGACTGGTGGAATAAGCACAGAACTGAAAGTCAAAGGGCTTGGGTTCAGGATCAGACCCTGTGATAAAAGTATCTAGGTAACTAAGTAATCTCACTGTCTCTATCAAATGTAGAGTGAATGCCAATTATACTAATAGTATTTCATAGAATTAATAGGATAGTAAAAGAATTGAATAGATATGGTATGGCCTTGAAAAATTAAAGACAAACGGCAAAAATAACAATCGTAACTGTCAAGGTTACAATTTGGTTGAATGCAACAGCTCCAAAGCCTCTCAGAGTCCCTTCACAAGTAGGCTCCTGGGCTTGGATAAGCAGGCCTTCTTTAGGTACTTTGAACCCACCTCGGGTTGCTGCCTTCGGCAGGGCCCCAGTCTTCAGACTGTCACTCTGCTTGACTGTTCACATGGGACGCTACTCATGCTCTTGGCCATGCTCTTGTTTCAGTGATGCTCTTATTGCCAACATGTTTCTTGAAGATTGACTTTCAAGTCTTGCCTTATTCTTTTAAACATCCCTAGTAGTGATTATTGTCATCTCAAAAGAGTGGATTTGAATTTATTGAAACAACTGAAAGTCATCCTGAGCCTCACTTAGTCATTCAAACCAGACAGTGCTAATTTACTAAGAGAAGCAATTGTTACGAAGGTAATAGTAGGAAAACTCAGTTTTTAGAGTATCTTATAAATTATTTCTGAAAGGGAAACTGATCATAAATTTTGGAATATAAATGATTATAATCATATGTGGTGGATACTTTTGAAGAGGAACTTTTATTTTGGGTGTATAAGTTCTAGACTGAAAACAAAAATCCAGTCTTAATTAGTTAGACACATTTACTATCCCGTAGATTGTTTCTTTCTTGCGCCATTTAATTTTAGCATCTCACTGTTTTTTTCCCCACTCATTTATTGCCCTAAATTATTTTATTTTCATTTTAAAAATAATGAATACCCATAAACCCACCACCTAACCCCCACCAAAATAACTTCTGTAACTGGTACATCCCTCCCCATCCCATCCCTCTGCCTGTGCTCCAGACACAGCCATTATCCTAACTTTTGTGTTTTGTTGTTGTTCTATCGCTGTCATGTCCAACTCTTTGAGACTTCATGAACTGCAGCATGCCAGGCTTCCCTGTCCTTCACCATCTCCCTGAGTTGGCTCAAATTCATGTTCATTGAGTCGGTGATGCCATCCAACCATCTCATCCTGTCTTCCCCTTCTCCTCCTGCCCTCAGTCTTTCCCACCATCAGGGTCTTTTCCAATGAGTTGGCTCTTCACATCAGGTGGCCAGAGTATTGGAGCTTCAGCTTCAACACCAGTCCTTCCAATGAATATTCAGAGTTGATTTCCTTTAGGATTGACTGATCTCCTTGCTGTCCAAGGAACCCTCAAGAATCTTCTCCAGCACCACAGTTCGAAAGCATCAATTCTTGGGTGCTCTACCTTCTTTACGGTCCAGCTCTCACATCCATACGTGACTAATTGAGAAGGGAATGACAAACTGCTTCAGTATTCTTGCCTTGAAAACCCAGTGAACAGTATGAAAAGGCAAAAAGATATGACAGTGAAAGATGAACCCCCCAGGTCAGTAGATGTCCAATATACTGCTGAGGAAGAGTGGAGAAATTGCTCCAGAAAGAATGAAGAGACTGAGCCAAAGTGGAAATGATCCCCAGTTGTGGTTATATCTCTTGGTGAAAGTAAAGTCAGTCCTGTAAAGAACAGTATTGCATAGGAACCTGGAATGTTAGGTCCATAAATCAAAGTAAATTGGATGTGGTCAAACAGGAGATGGCAAGAGTGAATGCTGACATTTTAGGAATCAGTAAACTATAAAATGTACAGGAATGTTAGTCACTCAATTGTGTCCGACAGTGGGAATGGGTGAATTTAACTCATGACCATTATATCTACTACTGTGGGCAAGAATCCCTTAGAAGGAATGGAGTAGCCCTTGTAGTCAACAAAAGAATCCAAAATACGGTACTTGATTGCAGTCCCAAAAATGACAGAATGATCTCGGTTCGTTTCCAAAGCAAACCATTCAGCATCACAGTAATCCAAGTCTATGCCCCAACCACTAATGCCAAAGAAGATGAAATTGAACGGTTCTGTGAAGACCTATAAGACCTCCTAGAACTAACATCAAAAAAGATGTCCTTTTTATCATAGGGGACTGGAATGCAAAGGTAGGAAGTCAAGAGATACCTGGAGTAACAGACCAGTTTGGCTTTGGAGTATAAAGTGAAGCAGGACAAAGGCTAACAGAGTTTTGCCAAGAGAATGCAAAATGGTCATATGAAACGTCCTCTTTCAATAACACAAGCAACAACTCTACACATGGACATCACCAGATGGTCCATACCAAAATCAGATTGATTATATTCTTTGCAGCCAAAGATAGAGAAGTCAGAAAAAACAAGACCCGGGGCTGACTGTGGCTCAGATCATCAGCTCCTTATTGCAAAATTCAGGCTCAAATTGAAGAAAGTAGGGAAAA
>SJYX01024135.1:42000-98782 GCA_006410675.1 Oreotragus oreotragus | reverse complement strand
GATCCACACAGTCAAAGGCTTTGGCATAGTCAATAAAGCAGAAATAGATGTTTTTCTGGAACTCTCTTGCTTTTTCCATGATCCAGCGGATGTTGGCAATTTGATCTCTGGTTCCTCTGCCTGTTCTAAAACCAGCTTGAACATCAGGGAGTTCATGGTTCACATATTGCTGAAGCCTGGCTTGGAGAATTTTGAGCATTACTTTACTAGCGTGTGAGATGAGTGCAATTGTGTGGTAGTTTGAGCATTCTTTGGCATTGCCTTTCTTTGGAATTGGAATTAAAACTGACCTTTTCCAGTCCTGCGGCCACTGGTATCCAATTTTTAGTCTCCAGATCTGTGAGACAATAAATTCCTGGTGTTTAAGCCACCCACTTTGTGGTATTTTGTATGGTAGCCTCAGGTAACTAATATACCTGATAAAACAGTCCCATTTTTAATTCTTATTGTCTGCTCCTTGGACCTCTGAAATAAGATAAGCTTTACATGAGCTTTTGGGCTTCCCTCATAGCTCAGTTGGTAAAGAATTCACCTGCAATGCAGGAGACCCCGGTTTGATTCCTGGGTCAGGAAGATTCCCTGCAGAAGAGATAGGCTACCCACTCCAGTATCCTTGGGCTTCCATTGTGGCTCAGCTGGTAAACAATCCACCTGCAATGCAGGAGACCTGGGTTTGATCCCCGGGTTGGGAAGATCCACTGGAGAAGGGAAAGGCTACCTACTCCAGTATTCTGGCCTGGAGAATTCCATGTACTGTATAGTCCATGGGGTCACAAAGAGTTGGACACAACTGAGTGACCTTCACTTTCACTTTATATGAGCTTTTAATATTTTGAATATTAAACCTTCATCGTATCTTGCAAATACTTATATGCTTATATGCATTTACATTTAGTTTATACTATTTTCATGGATAAAAAATGACAATGTGTTTGAATTTTTAACATTCCCATGGGGTCTTTCTTTCCCTTCTTTCCTTCCCTTCCTCCCCCTTTCTCCCTTCCTTTTTTCCTTTGGTCTTGCTTTGAAGTCTTTCCTTTCTGGAGAGATGATAGATATTCACCCATTCGGTTTTTTCCTGATTGTTAAGATCTGGCTTTTACATTGAATTCTTGGGTATATTAAGAACTTTGTATGTGTAGTGAAATATGAATCCAGTGGCATTGTACCCAGTCTTTTCCCTTTCAAAATATGTTTAGCTGTTTATACGTATGTATTCTTTATATGCAAATTTGAAACATTTTTCAAGTATGCTAAACAAAGAAAAATCTGTTGATGTTTTTATTGGATATGCTTTCAGCAAGCAACTCAATTTGTCAATAATTAATATGATTACAACATATAGTTGTGCCATCTGAGAGCATTCTGTCTCCAATTATTCAATAATTAGTATATATTTTTCAGGAATGATTTGCTATTTTTTTTCCCATAATTCTCTTGTGTGTCTTGCTAACTTTAAAGAATTTTATGGAGTTTGTTTTTATAAATATCACATTTTCCATGATATTTTCTAACTAGTATGAAGAAACATTATTTCTACATAATCATATCATGCTCAACCACTTTTATGAAAATATCTCATTAATTCCAATTTTGGAAACTTAGCACATTTATTAGAATAGCCTCCACAGTGGTATATCTTACAGAAATAGGCTGTGAGAGCTGGAAGATTCTAAAGGTCATCTCACCCTTTCATTTTATAGGTGATCCATTAGGGAGCCCCAGCACCATGCTCTAAATACTATGAAATTAAGGTCTTGAAAAGGCCCCACCCCATCTTCCTAGAGATCCTTAAACTAACGATCAAACAGTTCAATATACACACATGATTTAACATTTGTGAATAATTATAGTAATACATATGTTCAAGGTCAGGAAGGGTGGCAGTGAGGAGATACCCCTCGCCCACGGTAAGGAGCAGTGGCTGTGCTTTGCTGGAGCAGCCATGAAGGGATACCCCATGTCCAGGGTAAGAGAAACCCAAGTAAGATGGTAGGTGTTGCGAGAGGCATCAGAGGGCAGACACACAAACCATAATCACAGAAGACTCGCCAATCTAATCACATGGGCCATAGCCTTGTCTAACTCAATGACACTAAGCCATCCTTTGTGGGGCAACCCAAGATGGGCGGGTCAAGGTGGAGAGGTCTGACAGAATGTGGTCCACTGGAGAAGGGAATGGCAAACCACTTCAGTATTCTTGCCTTGAGAACCCCATGAACAGTATGCAATGGCAAAATGATAGGATACTGAAAGGGGAACTCTCCAGCTTGGTAGATGCCCAATATGCTACTGGAGATCAGTGGAGAAATAACTCCAGAAAGAATGAAGGGATGGAGCCAAAGCAAAAACAATACCCAGTTGTGCATGTGACTGGTGATAGAAGCAAGATCCAATGCTGTAAAGAGCAATATTGCATAGGAATCTGGAATGTCAGGTCCATGAATCAAGGCAAATTGGAAGTGGTCAAACAAGAGATGGCAAGGGTGAACGTCGACATTCTAGGAATCAGCGAACTAAAATGGACTGGAATGGGTGAATTTAACTCAGATGACCATTATATCTACTACTGCGGGGAGGAATCCCTCAGAAGAAATGGAGTAGCCATCATGGTCAACAAAAGAGTCCAAAATGCAGTACTTGGATGCAATCTCAAAAACGACAGAATGATCTCTGTTCGTTTCCAAGGCAAACCATTCAATATCACAGTAATCCAAGTCTATGCCCCAACCAGTAANTATCTACTACTGCGGGCAGGAATCCCTCAGAAGAAATGGAGTAGCCATCATGGTCAACCAAAGAGTCCAAAATGTAGTACTTGGATGCAATCTCAAAAACGACAGAATGATCTTTATTCTTTTCCAAGGCAAACCATTCAATATCATGGTAATCCAAGTCTATGCCCCAACCAGTAATGCTGAAGAAGCTGAAGTTAACTGATCTATGAAGACCTACAAGACCTTTTAGAACTAACACCCAAGAAAGATATCCTTTTCATTATAGGGGACTGGAATGCAAAAGTAGGAAGTCAAGAAACACCTAGATAGTATATTCAAAAGCAGAGACATTACTTTGCTGACTAAGGTCCATCTAGTCAAGGCTATGGTTTTACCTGTGGTCATGTATGGATGTGAGAGTTGGACAGAAGGCCTAGCACCGAAGAATTGCTGCTTTTGAACTATGGTGTTGGAGAAGACTCTTGAGAGTCCCTTGGACTGCAAGGAGATCCAACCAGTCCATTCTGAAGGAGATCAACCCTGGGATTTCTTTGGAAGGAATGATGATAAAGCTGAAACTCCAGTACTTTGGCAACCTCATGCGAAGAGTTTATTCATTGGAAAAGACTCTGATGCTGGTAGGGTTTGGGGGCAGGAGGAGAAGGTGATGACCGAGGATGAGATGGCTGGATGGCATCACTGACTCAATGGACATGAGTCTGAGTGAACTGTGGGAGTTGGTGATGGACAGGGAGGCCTGGCGTGCTGAGATTCATGGGGTCAGAAAGAGTCGGACACGACTGAATGACTGAACTACCCACTCCAGTATTCTTGGGCTTCCCTGTGGCTCAGTTGGTAAAGAATCCTCCAGCAATGAGGGAGATGTGGGTTCCATCCCTGGGTTGGGAAAAATCCATGGAGAAGGAAAAGGGTATCTGCTCCAGTATTCTGTCCTGGAGAATTCCATGGACTGTATATGGGGTCGTAAAGAGTTGGACATGGCTGAGTGACTTTCACTTTCACTTTCATGGCATCTGGTCCCATCACTTCATGGCAAATAGAATGGGAAAATGGAAAGCAGTGACATATTTTATTTTCTTGGGTTCCAAAATCACTGCTAAAAGTGACTGCCACCATGAAATTAAGTGATTATTGCTCCTTGAAAGGAAAGCTATGACAAACCTAGACAACATATTAAAAACTAGAGATATCATTTTGCTGACAAAGATCCGTACAGTCAAAGGTATGTTTTTTTTCAGTTGTCTTGAACAAATCTGAGAGTTCAGCCAGAATGAAGGCCAAGAGTTGAAGAGTTGATGTTTTTGAATGACGGTGCTAGAGAAGACTCTTGAGAGTCCCTTGAACTGCAAAGAGATCAAACCAGTCCATCCTAAAGGAAATCAATCTTGAATATTCATTAGAAGAACTGATGCGGAAGCTGAAGCGCCATTATTTTGGTCACCCTATGTGAAGAGCCATCTCATTGGAAAAGACTCGTGCTGGAAAGATTGAGCACGGGAGGAGAAGGGGGCAGCAGGGGATGAGATGGTTGGATAGCATCACTGAGTCAATGGGCATGAGTTTGAGCAAACTCCAGGAGACAGTGAACGATGGGAAAGCCTGGTAACTGCAGTCCATTGGGTCTCAAAGATTTGGACACACTGACTAAATAACAACAAAATATCCTGAGGGAAAAGTCTACTTCCTATCCTAAAGACTACACTCTAATTGGGAAATGACAAGTTAATTGATGGTTTTAGGGATAAGACAGGAAGGCCAGAGCAAATAGGGCATTTACTACCATGGGAATCCTGGGAGATCAGTTAGTTTTTAAGTAGGAGGTTACATAGAAGCTAAATCCTGAATATTAATTAGGACTTGGCCAGGAGTCAGTAGGAGTTTTCTGGATTGAGGAAGAAGCAGGAGTAAGTACAGTATAGTGTCAGGTGCTGGATGAAGTAGGAGGGAGAAACTAGGCTGTAAGTGAAAAACCTCGCAAAGAGGCTGGGGAAGAGACAGGGGAAAGGAAACCAGTCTTTATGCTGAAACAAGCAGAGTAAGCTCTACATAGTGAAGTGCCACTTGAACAGCAGTATGGCCAGAGAACTAAAGAGACGTGAGAATAGAGGGAAGAGGTTAATTAGGAAGCACTGTAGTAATCCAGACAAAAGGTGAGGATCCCTAGGATAGGGGATTCACTTCAAGAATGTGAGATAGATGCCAAGAAGGCAGCAGGACTGATTAGTTGTAGGAAGTGTGGCCGAAAAAGGGGTGAAGAGAGAATGCCCTCCACAGGTTTGGCTTGGAACCCTCTGTGTGTAGTACTATCAACTGAACTAAGAAATGTTTTATGAACAAATGGGTCTGTGAATAAATGAGAAAGTGACTTTTTTTTTTTGCATGTTGGCAACATATTTGAACCAAGAATTGTATACAAACACATATAAGTGATATGTTCTTTGAAATTCAGAGAATTATATCAGGAATTACAGATTTTCTGTAACTAAAAAGAACCTCATATTAATTTTAAAAATAAATTTAATGTTCAAGTGTTTAAAAAATTGCCAGTATTTAAATTCTCTGCACAATGAAACTGGTCTTCCATCCCTACGGACTGTACACAGATGTACATCCAATAGATGTAGATATTATGTATATATACTGTATGTTTAACACCACTTTTAAATTTGTAAACATCTATTGTGACTCCATCTATGAGAGACTACACATACACTTTTACATAACAATGATTCTAATCTTCGAAAGCCTCTTTATTTTTAGATATTTATTTTTTCTTAATTCCATTATGTTACTTTACGTTTAATTGATGAAGATTTACTAAGAGAATATTAGGGTTGACAGTTGGTATAGGTATGTAATATAAGCCAGGTTATAGGACTGTAGAAAAACTATATTAAGAGAAAATGCAAATAAAGATCAGAAACTATATTAGAAGAGCTTAGTTTCAAGAGTTTAGAAATAAAAAAGGGAAGTAATCTTAAAATTAGATCAAATAAATGGAGAATATATTTAAAAAATGGGAGACACAAGGAAAAAAAGGCCCCCCGAAAAAGAGAGACCAAAAGAACAAATGAGCTGTTTATAAAGACACACCACCACTCACACATCCCAGTGAGTATCTCTTTCACCAGCAGACTGCTGATTACTGGGATAAAGGGAAAATGAAGACCATTCTCTGCCCCACGTGGACATTTCTATATGTCAATGAGCAAATATTACATTTTGTGAATGAATCAGCTACCCAATCAGAAAGTTTCCTAGACTGGTACCAATAATCACAGTAAACTTAGTTAATATAACTTCCCAATAATTAAATACATGTAAATAAAATTTAAACATGAGAATCTATGTAAACTTCAATGATTAATTTACCCATCTTATCCTGAATGTCTGTATAAATTATTGAAAGAGCAGCCAACTAAAACTTTTAGAACTATTTTACTATTTATGATATTAGTATCTGAAACAAAAACTGAATTTCACAGGTATTAGTTTCCCATAAATAACAACAAAAAATTGAAAATGCTGTGTTAAGCAAAATTAAACATGTAGTTTTGATATAGGCTATTTCAAAGCATGTTGCATATACAGGAGGTACATAGGATATGAAGAAGTTCCAATTTGAAAGCAGAATCTTTTTTTTTTTTTAATTGGAGTATAATTGCTTTATCTTTTCTTTCTTAGACCAGTAAGGCATTAATGTTCCCTTGGAACATTGTTATTAAGACCTGTCTTTAATCTTTTTTCACAAATGTATCTAATAGGAAACATTTTAACAAACTAGCAAACAAACATATAAACAAACTAGTAGTTCATTAGTAACATGATTAGAACTTTGTTTTTTGCAACAAAGTTATAAATTCCACCTAATAAAATTTAAATTTATATACTGTTAATGATAGTACTTGCTATAAAAGATCATTCAGGATAGAATTATGAAGTTGAAATAAAGGATATTCTTGTTATGTTGGCAAGGAAGCTCATAATTTGACTCTGAAATCATGCAACTATTTAATAACAACTTTTTTTTTATTCATTAAATTAAAAGAAATAAAGGTTACTATCCCTGCTTTTGAAATTTGATTTCTAGCAATTTGTTTTTAATTATACCAATGGGTATTTCAGAGTTCTCTTCTATTTCATTTTATGATTAGTAACTTTGAACTGAGCATCTCAGTTACTGGCCAGCATGAAAAGAGACAAGTAAACAGCTAAGTTAATTGTGGCTCGTTCATCTGGAAAACCACTATCAGACTCAATTATGCTTCTGAGTTTGGGTGGTGCGGTACCTGGACATCTATACAGCTTTCTTGCCTGTGCAATATCTCCTTTGCTTAAGCGGGTTCGCTGACCAATTGCTGGACGAATGCCATTATCATCCCGTGAGGGGAGAATGGTATCCAGAAACATCCCCCTGAAAAAAAAATATCAGAAACAAGTCACACATAAATTATCAAATGAAGACATATATATTCCTTACAAATATGTTTTTTTTTTCAAACTCAAACCAAGCAAAGGAGAAATATATCAGTGTTTAGATTTAAACTGTGTGTCAGTCTTTCAAAATACTTTCATCAAAGTAGAAAAAAATCGTGTACTAAATGCGTATAGTGAACTTGGACTGGTGATCTATTTCACATATGGTAATAAACATGTTTCAGTGCTATTCTCTCAAATTATCCCTCCCTACCTTCTCCCACAGAGCCCAAAAGTCTGTTCTTTACAGCTCTGTCTTTTTTGATGTCTTGCATGTAGGGTCATCATTACCACCTTCTAAATTTCATATATATGCATTAAAATACTGTATTGGTGTTTTTCCTTCTAACTTACTTCACTCTGTATAAGCCGGTGCGCTGGGATGACCCTGAGGGATGGGATGGGGAAGGAGGTGGGAGGGGGGTTCAGGATGGGGGACATACATACACCCATGGCTGATTCATGTCAATGTATGGCAAAAACCACCACAATATTGTAATTAGCCTCCCATTAAAATAAATTAATTTTAAAAATGTATATGGTAAGTATAAAGTTAGTGGTGCCATTCAAATTTTCCTTAGAAAAGGTATGTATTTTTTTTCAAAATCTAAAATTCATCTTTTAAANTACACATCTGGGTTCAGGATGGGGGACATACATACACCCATGGCTGATTCATGTCAATGTATGGCAAAAACCACCACAATATTGTAATTAGCCTCCCATTAAAATAAATTAATTTTAAAAATGTATATGGTAAGTATAAAGTTAGTGGTGCCATTCAAATTTTCCTTAGAAAAGGTATGTATTTTTTTTCAAAATCTAAAATTCATCTTTTAAATTTATCTTTAATTGGAGAATAATTACTTTATGATACTGTGTTGGTTTCTGCCATATAACAACATGATTTAGCCATACCTTTTCTTGAATCTCCCTCCCATTTCCCACCCCGTCCTACACCTATAGGTTGTCACAGAGAATTAGATTTGAGTTCTGCGTGTCATAAAGCAAATTCCCATTATTTTACATATGGTAATATATATATTTCAAAGCTACTTTCTCAATTTTGCCACCCTCTCCTTCCCTCAGTGTCTACAATCTGTTCTTTATGTCTGCATCTCCCTTGCTGTGCTGCAAATAGGTTCATCAGTATCATCCTTTCTAGACTACAGATATATGCTTTAATATGATATTTTACTTTCTAACTTCATTATTTCACTTTGTATAATAAGCTCTATTATTATAATAGGCTCTATAATGAGGCTCCATTGCATTAGATATGACTCAAATGCACTAGTTTTATAGGTGAGTAATATTCCACTGTACCACAACTTCTTTATCCATTCATCTGTAGATAGACATCTAGGTTGCAGACATATCCCACCTATTGTAAATAGTGCTGTGATGAACACTGGGATTCCTGTATCTTTTTCAAGTATTTTTTCCTCAGTATATGCCCAGCAATGAGATTGTTAGGTCATATGGTAGACTTATTCTTAGTTTTTTTTTTAAGGAATCTCCGTGCGATTCTCCATAGTGGCTGCATCAATTTACATTCCCACCAACAGTGCAAGAGAGTTCCCTTTTCTCCACACCCTCTCTAACATTTATTGTTTGTAGATTTTTATGATGATGGTTATTCTGACCAGTGTGAGATGATACTTCATTGTAGCTCTGATTTGCATTTCTCTAACAATGAGGGATGTTGAGCATCATCTTTCCATGTGTTTATTAGCCATCTGCATGTCTTCTTTGGAGAAATGTCCACTTTTTGATTAGTTTGTTTGTTTTTCTGGTTTTGAGCTCCATGAATAGGTTGCATATTTTAGAGACTAATCATTTGTCAGTTGTTTCATTTGCTATTATTTTCTCCAGTTGAGGATTGTCTTTTCACCCTATTTACAGTTACCTTCACTGTAGAAAAGCATTTAGCTTAATTAGGTCTCATTTGTTTATTTTTATTTTTACTTCCATCACTCTAGGAGGTGGGTCAGAGAGGATCCTGCTGTGATTTATATTAAAGTGTGTTCTGCCTATTTTTCCTCTAAGAGTTTTATAGACTTTGGTTTTACATTTAGATCTTTAATCCATTTTGAGTTTATTTTTGTTAGGAAATGTTCTAATTTCATTATTTTACATCTAGCTGTCTAGTTTTTCCAGCACCATGTGTTGAAGAGACTATCTTTTCTCCATCATATATTCTTGCTTCCTTTGTTAAAGATAAGGTGCCTATAGCTGTGTGGGTTTGTCTATGGGCTTTCTATCTTTTCCATTGTTCTATATTTCTGTTTTTGTGCCAGTACCATATTATCTTGGTGACTATAGCTTTGTAGTATATTCTGAAGTCGGGAAGGTTGATTCCATTTTTCTTTCTCAACAATGATCTGGCTACATGGGGTCTTTTGTGTTTCCATACAAATTGTGAATTTTTTTGGTCTAGTTCTGTGTAATATACTAAAGATAGTTTGATAAGGATTGCATTGAATCTGTAGATTGCTTTGGGTAATATAGTCATTTTCACAATATTGATTCTTCCAATCCAAGAACATAGTATATCTCTCTACCTGTTTGTGTCATCTTTGATTTCTTTCATTAGTGTCTTACAGTTTTCTGCATATAGGTCTTTTGTCTCTTTAGGTAGGTTTATTCCTAGATATTTTATCCTTTTTGTTGCAATGTGAATAAATGTGAATATAGCAATGATTTCTTACATATGATACCCAAAGCAAAGGAAACAAAAGCAAAAATTGGTAAGTGGGATTGCATTCTTAATTAAAAGTCTTGTGCATAGCAAAGCAAACAATCAAAAGAGTGAAATGGAGATAAAATATTTCCAACATATATATATATATATACATCAGTTCAGTTCAGTCATTCAGTTGTGTCTGACTCTTTGCAATCTCATGGACTGCAGCATGCCAGGCTTCCCTGTCCATCACCAATTCTTGGAGTTTACTCAAACTCATGTCCATTGAGTCAGTGATGCCATCCAACCATCTCTATATATCCATATGTATATATATATATATAGATATCTGATAAGAGACCAGGAAATCTTACAACTCAACAACAGAAAAATGAAGTAATCNGTCCATCACCAATTCTTGGAGTTTACTCAAACTCATGTCCATTGAGTCAGTGATGCCATCCAACCATCTCTATATATCCATATGTATATATATATATATAGATATCTGATAAGAGACCAGGAAATCTTACAACTCAACAACAGAAAAATGAAGTAATCTGATGAAAAAATAGGCAGAAGATTTGAGTATATATTTTTTCAAAGATGATATACAAATTGTCAAGCATAGAAAAATATTCTCAATATGACTAATCATGTAAATCAAAACCATAATGAGGCATTATTTCATACCCATGAGGGTGGTTACTATCAAAACTTGAAAAAGTAGAAAAGAAAACATGTTGGTGAGGATATGGAGAAATTGGAACCCTAATACCCTGTTGATAGGATTGCAAAACAGTGCAGCATCTATGAAAAAATGGATTGAGGTTCTTCAAAAAGCAATTATAGAACTACCATACATTCCAGCAATCTCACTTCTTTGTATATATCCAAAAGAAAGGAAAACAGACTCTTGAAGAGATATTCACATACACATGTTCATGGTAGCACTATTCACAGTACCCAAGAGGTGAAAGCAACTCAGATATCCATGAACAAATGAATGAATAAACAAAGAGTCAATATATATCCAATGGAATATTATTCAGCCTTAAAATGGAAGGAAATTTTGCTGCATGCTACAACATAGATGAACCTTAAGAATTTTATGCTAGGTAGAAAAAAACAACAGTCACAGAATGATAAATATTGTGTAATTTCACTTGGTACCTACGCTAGCCAAATTCACAGAAACAGAAAGTAGAAAAGTGGTTATCAGAGGTTGGGGTGGGGGTGGGGAGAGTGGAGAGTTGGTTTCAGCTTTGCAAGATGAAAAGTTTCTGGAGATCTATTTCCTAACAATGTGAATGTACTTAATATTATCAAATTGTACATTTAAAAATAGATAATATGGTACATTTGACATTGTGTGTGTGTGTGTGTGTGTTAGTCACTCAGTTTTGTCCGACTCTTTGTGACCCCATGGACTGTAGCCCACCAGGCTCTTTTTTCCATGGGATTCTCCAGGCAAGAATACTGGAGTGGGTTGCCATTGATATTGAGATTTCTTTATTATAATAAAAAACTTTCAAATACTTTGAAGGTGGTGCCTGAGAACTCTGCCAAATATTTCCTCTCCTGTAATTTTTATTTCAATGTATGTATGAGTTAATAACATTCTTCTTTAAAATCAGAAAAAAAATATGTGAATTGGATCAATTCTTCTCACAGATACATACAGTTTCTTTCACTATAGGAATATAAGTTTCTTTAGGAAATACTCAAATTTTGAAACAATAAGAAAACTTGATATGTCAAGGTTAGTTGTCATGCAACACCAAGGTAGGTGTAGGAGGTGACAAACTGCATGAACCTTGTGGTTTATGGGAAAGTAACCATTTAAAGACACAAAAGGAGTACAGAATAAGGGAAAATATGTGTTTCAGATTGAAACATTGCCTTTAAACATAAACATTAATGAGTTGTGAAATGCACATAATGATAAAAAAAGAATGAGTGGAATGGACATATGAGTGTAAAATGGGTATAAAGTGGGAAAAAATGAGATGACTTAAACAGTTTTGTATTACTTACCTGGAAACTATTGCCTTGATGGTAACTTCTTTAGAGTGAAATAGATCAAAACTCAAATTTATTACACTCTTAAAATTAGCATTCAGTCACTAACAAAATAATTCTAAGGTTAGTAAATGGCAGAATTCTAAATTATATGAAGCAAAATATATTTCTAAAATGTTTTCTGAGAATTATTTTACTATAGCTCTTTTCAAGTATAATTAGTACTTGAGCAACAGAAAATATACAAAAAAAAAAAAAAAACACAGGTCACAGAAAGAGTATAACATTCCAACTCAACAACTGAGCTCTGTATTTGAAATGCCTAATTTCTATTAATAGTGCTTGCCAATTTAACATGCTGATTGGTTTGGTAATCATTTCAATTGAACTTTTGTATGATTAGTGATATTAAATAATTTAAATAATTCATACCATTTAAATTTTTACTTTGAATATATTTTGATAAGAAATGTGTTTTTAAAATCTCAAATGCCTGGTGGCTATAAACACCAAACAAGTATCTTTTGTACTCTACAGCAGCAATATTTAAAAGTGGTTCTAGTTCTATGCTACACCTATTTTGTGAGGAGCCACACAGAGGAAAAGAATTAAAAGTCAAGAGGTATAACCTGAGACTCCAACCTTGAGAAGGTGTTCCTAGCATAATGCATGATGCTGTCAAAATCATAGCTTTCTCCGAGCGAGTTCACTTCCCCAGGCTCCATCTTCAGAAAATTGTACTCTTGACCTAAGAATCAGGCACAGGAAACATTTCAGAAACCTCTTAACAGACACAAAAGAGAACAGAAGAACCCTCCTAGTCCTCTAACTCCTCTCTACCGAAAGCTGATCACTGATCTTCATGTCGCTGCATTTACACACAAACACCCAAGTACACACAAAAGAGGACATCCAGTGCCACTATGTGCACTTGAATATCAGCCTGAAAGAATATTAGTGAATTTCACACTGTTCATGCAGTTCTCAAGGCAAGAATACTGAAGTGGTTTGCCATTCCCTTCTCTAGTGGACCATGTTTTGACTATGCCAAAGCCTTTGATTATGTGGATCACAACAAACTGTGGAAAATTCCTCAAGAGATGGGAATACCAGACAACCTTACTTGCTTCCTGAGAAATCTGTATGCAGGTCAAGAAGCACCAGTTAGAACCAGACATGGAACAACAGACTGGTTCCAAGTTGGGAAAGGAGTATCTCAAGGTGTAAACTGTCACCCTGCTTATATAACTTATATGCAGAGTACATCATGTGAAATGCCACGCTAGATAAGCACAAGCTAGGAAAAAAATATCAATAACCTCAGATACGCAGGAGACACAACCCTTATGACAGAAAGCGAAGAAGAACTAAAGAGCTTCTTAAAGAATGTGAAGAGGAGAGTGAAAAAGTTAGCTTAAAACTCAACATTCCAAAAACTAAGATGATGGCAACCTGTGCCATCACTTCATGGCAAATAGATGGGGAAAAAGTGGAAACAGCAAGAGACTATTTTTTCTGGGCTCCCAAATCACTGCAGATGGTGGTTTCAGCCATGAAATTAAGAGACACTTACTCCTTGGAAGAAAAGCTGTGACCAACCTAGAGAGCACATTAAAAAGCAGAGACATTACTTGGGCACAAAGCTTCGTCTAGTCAAAGCTATGGTTTTTGCAGTAGTCATGTATGGATGTGAGAACTGGACTATAAAGAAAGCTGAGCACCAAAGAATTGATGCTGTTGAACTGTGGTGTTGGAGAAGACTCTTGAGAGTCCCTTGGACTGCAAGGAGGTTAAACCAGGCAATCCTAGAGGAAATCAGTCCTGATTATCCATTGGAAAGACTGATTCTGAAACGGAAACTTCAATACNGCACCAAAGAATTGATGCTGTTGAACTGTGGTGTTGGAGAAGACTCTTGAGAGTCCCTTGGACTGCAAGGAGGTTAAACCAGGCAATCCTAGAGGAAATCAGTCCTGATTATCCATTGGAAAGACTGATTCTGAAACGGAAACTTCAATACTTTGGCCACCTGATGTGAGGAACCGACTCATTGGAAAAGACGCTGATGCTGGGAAAGATTGAAGGCAGGAGGAGAAAGGGATGACAGATGAGATGGTTGGATGGTGTCACCGACTCAACGGACATGAGTTTGAGCAAGCTCCGGGAGTTGGTGATTAACCTAGAAGCCAGGCGTGCTGCAGTCTATGGGGTCACAAAGAGTCAGAGATGACTGAGCAACTGAACTGAACTGAATAAGTTAATTTTTGCAAAAAGGCAGATTACCAAAAGCATACTTTGGATTTTTCTTTGTATACTCTCACTTTCTCTTATTATTGTTTTTTTTAGAAAATGACTACTTTTTTTTTTTGCAATATTGTGATTATAAAAGCTACGCTTTTTACCAAATGAGTTTCCCATTCTCTCTTATGACTCTATTGGCCTAGACAAATAAATCTTCCTGTTTGTATTAAATGATTTCTATGAAACAATGGGAAATATTATATGTTGCACATACACTTATTTCAAGCATTTGCTATGTGACTTTGTCACTAAAGATGAAATAACAACAGAACATTTCACTCAAAGCTGAAACAAGATACTCTTTGATGAAAAGGAAGCTCTAATCAGAAGCCTTTTTAGAAGAATATGCTTCAGGATTTAATTTTTCTTTTTTCACTTTTCATGACTGCCATTTTAACCTATGAACATCTTCACATTAATAGATTTCTCAAGTGCCTCTTTGTATTGTACTACTGTTTCTTGAAATCTGAAAAGAACATAGTGTTAAATGTGTAGATCTACATTAGTGGTTCCAGAAATGTTTCCTCAGAGAGTTTAGGTTTCACGGATTCATTTTTCACAATTTCAGCAGCCAAAGAAGGCTGTTTTCATGGCTCATTCTGAAACATCTAAATATAAAGTTGAGGTATTAGGATTCCAAATTCAAGGCTGGCGTTCAGAACAGAACTATTAAAATGTTTATGCAGCTATTTAAATTTTATTCCAATTGTTATATTTTTACTAAATCTGAAAATATCACATTAAAAAGTTTCCCAAAAGCTAATAAAGAAACTGAGTGATGTACAGAGCATAATACGTTTCGTACGGGTGATAAGAAGACTGACATATTCAGTTCAGTTCAGTTCATTTCAGTCGTTCAGTCCTGTCCAACTCTTTGCGACCCCATGGACCACAACACACCAGGCTTCCCTGTCCATCACAAACTTCTGGAGTTTACTCAAACTCAAGTCCATAGAGTCGGTGATGCCATCCAACCATCCCATCCTCTGTCATCCCTTTCTCCTCCCACCTTCAATCTTTCCTAGCATCAGGGTCTTTCCCATGAGTTTGTTCTTTGCATCAGGTGGCCAAAATATTGGAGTTTCAGCTTTAGCATCAGTCTTTCCAATGAATATTCAGGACTGATTTCCTTTAGGATAGATTAGTTCGATCTCCTTGCAGTCCAAAGGACGCTCAAGCGTTTTCTCCAACACCACAGTTCAAAAGCATCAGTTATTCTGTGCTAAGCTTTCTTTATAGTCCAACTCTCACATCCATACATAACTACTGGAAAAAACATCGCTTTGACTAGACGGACCTTTGTTGGCTAAGTGATGTCTCTGCTTTTTAATGTGCTGTCTAGGTTGGTCACAGTTTTTCTTCCAAGGAGCAAGCATCTTAATTTCATGGCTGCAGTCACCATCTGCAGTGATTTTGGAGCCCCCTCCAAATCACTTAAGCATTAAAGATGAAACAATCAGCCTTAAGTTGTAGAACCTGTAGCCCAGAGTAAAGTGTCTTGTGCACAGTCACTTCAGTCATGTCCAATTCTCTCTGACCCTATGGACAATGGTCTGCCAAGCTCTTCTGTGCATGGGATTCTCCAGGCAAGAATCCTGGAGTTGGTTGCCATTTCCTTCTCTAAAAGTGTTTTAGTTCACCTTTACAATGAACTCACACATTAAATAGTTTTCAGTGAACTAACAGACCAAATAATGAGATACAGTTCCACAAATCTCTGTGGCTATTATTACTCTTCTCAGGAAATACTTTACATTGTCTTTAACCTCTGATAGAAGCAAGTGTTATAACTCTACCCTTCATTAAAAAATAGTAAGTATATTTTAGTATATCCAATTCTAAGTGTGATGTTTATAAAGCTATGGAGCTGATTTTATTAATATTAACCTGTAATCTACTGGATATTTCAACTTCCAAGCACAATATGTGAATATACTCCTTAAGTAAAGCAAAATGTTTCATAAAAATTTCTGAAAGTGGAACATGAAGCAACTTTGGTAATACCTTCTGAAGCATATAATTGAGCATTTACCACATATGTGACATAGTGGTTAAAAAGAACACAGCCATATATGGACTCTGTAAAGAAAATTAGACTTATTTTATGAAAGAAGGGAAAAGAAAATCAGAGATACAGAGCACCAGCAATACTCATCCTAAACATTTTTTTTTAATGAAAAAACTCATTCTTGAAGGCCTGTTCTAAAATGGCTTAAAACTAATCTAAAAGTAATCGAATCCTTGTACAAAATTGGCTCCTATCACACATAGCCAGTAATTTTGCATATGAATGCAAAGCTAAAGTTGACACTTGCTAGACGTTGCCCTAGAATAACACTTGATCTTAAGTTTCTGAGTAAGTCACAGATCTGTTGAAAGTTATTCTCCAACATGAATTCTTTCATATTAGAATTACAATCAGCCTTCAGTATCTGCATAAGATTGGTTCTAGGAACCTCTTGGATACCAAAATTTGTGGATGCTTAAGTCCTTTATATAAAATGGTTTAGTACAATGAATAAATTTTGATTCAAAGGTTGGTTGAATCTCTGGATGCAAAACCCTACAAATATAGAGGGCCAACAGTTCATACATACAAATTATTGCAAGTGAATGAGAAAAGTGAGAATAGTCACATGCTGAGAATATTGTTGGATCCAAAAAGGGGTGACAAAATGTGCACAGAGTTCCAAATACTCAGAACATCTCACTAAATAAATTACTCTTGTCCATTAACCTGAATAGTGACTCAATGACAACCAAAAAGAAAAGCCATAATTAGTTTAGCACTATGTTAAGTATTATAGGGCTGCCCTCTATGGGGTGGCACAGAGTCGGACATGACTGAAGTGACTTAGCAGCAGCAGCAGCAAGTATTATCTATTTACATGCTTTTTATATATTTCTTGCTTGTTGTAGGTATGTACATTTATGTTGAACCAGAGTCCTAATTTTAAGAACAAGAGACATTCTTGGAAGTTACTTCCTTTATAAGTTATTTTGTCAGCATAATAGAGGAAACTTAATAACTGTAGTTAATGAAAACTTTTTCTCATTTAATTGGTAGTTGGAGTAATCATCAGAAATACTATTTCCTCTTTGTCTCCCAGTGATAAAAAAAAGTATTAGATGAATCTTGATAGCTGCTCAGGAGTTAAAGAGTCTTCCATATTGATAGTACAGATTTTATTTACTTCTCTTTCAACACTACAGAATACTTCTTTATTCTTGAAATGATCTCTTCCCTGTAACATTACACCTATTGATTTTTCTCCTACCTCTTAGACCAAACTTAATCTTTTGAGAGATTTTCTCAAACTGTAACTTAAATGGTGGTATTCCCCATATTCTACCTAAAATCTTATTTCCTTCTTTCTCCAACATTTTCCTAAACAGTCAAATCCTGTATCAAATTTCTTTCTAGATATGTCCTAAAGTCTAGATTCGCCTTTCCTTTGTCTGCTAAATATCTCTACTTCAATCATCTAAAGGCTTCTCAAACTCAAACATATGCTAAATGAAATTATTATTTGTCTCTCCCTCTTAAAAGTATGTTGCTTTTTTTATCCATATTTCTTAGCTTACTTCATTTGATGATGCCACCACTCACCCTGTTGCCTAAAAATACAACTTTGAAGATCTTCCTTCACATCCTTCATATAGTGCCTCTCTTAAAATATTTTTGAAATATTATTTCATCATCTTCTTGGTCTACACCACCCTAACTGAGGACTCAGTCACTTCTTATAGACTACTCACTTAAACTTCTAATAGGTTCATTCTCCTTACTCCCATATCCCCATTCTCAGTTAATAATCCCTATAAACTGAAAGAAATCTCTTTCTATTTCTTTTAAATCTGAACTTGTTCTGCTCTCAATCCTTTGATTATTCTCCAGTAGCTAGACGATAAAATCTCTAGGATAAAAGCCAGGATAAATTTCCTGGCTTCTTATAGAAAATCCCTATGATCTAATCCCCTTTGGTAATTACCAACTAATCTCCCACTTGTAACTTACCATGCAGCCCTATGAGCAGATGAAAATAATCTAATTATCTGTAATTGTAGCTTTGATCATGATCCTTTTTTTTTTTTCAGTCAGATATTCCATCACTCTTTTCTGCACTTAGAAACCCTTTACTTCTAAATTTCAGTTCTTTTGTGACATCTCCCGACTTGCTAAAGCACATTTTGTCACACCTTGCTTGGACTGACAGTATTCTCAACATATGACTATTCTCATTTTCTCACTTCTTTACAATGTTTATATATATATATAGACATAGCTACACTAAGCTCTGTAATTTTCATGAAGTATCTCCAATATCTAATAGTGCCTCAATACAAATATGTTGTGAGCGACTAAATAGGTCATTGCTGTTAATCACAGGAAATTCTTAGGAATTCAATGTTTGTAAAACTGGCTATGAATAAGAAAATAACACATGGCCTGCAATGCAGGAGATGCAGGTTTGATCACTGGGTTAGGAAGAGTCCCCTGGAGAAGGAAATGACAACTCACTCCAATATTCTCACCTGAGAAATCCCAAGGACAGAGGAACCTGATGAGCTATAGTTCATGCGGTTGCAAAAACAGTCAGGAACAACTTAGCAACTAAGCAACAATGCTTGAAATACCCACAATCTTATAAAACAATTCTAAACAATAGGGCTTTTCTTTTGGCAATTGAAATGTGCTTATTTTTATGAATTTATGAAAGGTAAAACAAACGCAAAACTATAAATGAGGTTATTATTACACATCAACTGTCAGAGGAAATTAAATACATATTAACTACTGAACTACTGACACTTGAAACATTCTTAAGAATTTGTCTTTAGGGTAGTCAAGATTAAGAGAAAGTCTCAAGAAAATATTTGGGCTATCCTGGAAATGTCTCACTTTCCTGGGATTTTCTCATGAAACTATCTGTGGTATAATATGGATTTTTATGGGAGCAGCACATTTTGTGACAAACTCTGGACCCTTTTTAAATCCCAACAAATAAATTATAGAACTAAGGATAGAAAATGCTTTTTGAAAGTTTAACAATATTAATTTATGGTTCACCATTTTTTTGAAAGAACCAGAGATATAAAATAGATAAATCTTAAGAAAAAAAAGCAAATCTAAAAATTGCATAAGGTCATTTGATTTGCAGGAACAAATCAGCATCATAATAGGTATTTTTTAATCAAGGAAAATGTTGAGCCACAATATCAACAAAACAATTCACATTTTGTAAGAAATTAAAATGTAAACAGCACAATCCTATTAGAAGATGTTTAGTCAAACTCAAATCTGACACCCTCTACAGCCCCTCACCTGGCTGGATGTTTTCCCGTATGATAGTCACATGGTTATCTCTGTCTGGCCGTGTGTGCTCATGCCAAAAGCCTATCACATGGCCCAGTTCATGAACAACGATTCCAAATTTATCACAGTTCTTGCCAATAGAGATTGCCTGAGGCCCATTTCCACGCCGACCTACATAGGAGCAGCATCTGGAATAGAGTAGAAAATGTGAATGGTGGTAAACAGGGTGATGACAAGTTAATTATAATAGGGTGAAAATTTGTTAAAATTTCTGTTGAAATATAAAGTACAGCACAGTCAGAGGTAGAACAGTTTTTCATTAATGAACATAGCCAATTTCTAGTAATCCTGGTAAATTTATATGCCAGTCTCTAAATAATCAATTGCAGTGCATTTGCACTAATTCATATATTAGAAGATGTTGGAGATGTGCCTGAAATCATTTTAAGGAGTATTTAGAAGATAATAAGATAATAAAATACTTATGATGGTGATTAATGGCTATTATACATATAGTTAAACTAAAGACTTCAACTCACATTTATTTCTAATACAATTTTTGGTCTCCACAACCCATGTAAGTCATTTAGGTTGGTTATCTAGCAATAATACATTATTTCACTATTAAGCATAAAAACAAACTTTATTTTTCTACTTTGAGAAAAACAATTAAATTTATGAAAGATGTTGGTTAATTTAAAAATGAATATTTCTCCTCCTTATGGGAAAACTTTTTAAAAAGGAAAACTTTTAAAAGAAGTCAATTCAGGAAAATTAATTTCAAGAGGCAAATTATCTAGGGTTAATGGTTGACTAGTGAGGAAAAATCAATCAATAATCAAATGGTCAGGTAAAGTTTGATGTGATTAGTCCATTTCACCTTCTGAAAGAATATCTTGGACTGCCAGAATGTGAACTATCCAGAGTATCCTTCTGAAAAATTTCCTCAACTTACTGATATTTATACATATTCAATGATACTTTTTTACCCAAAACATAGAAATTCCATTTTGTGTGTGTGCATACATGAAACGTGTCAGTGTGCGTGAAAGAGTGTGTACACACATGCAGGCGTGGACACATAAGGACACTGACTCTAAAATAGTTTTAAATGTACAATAATACAGTAACTACAACTAGAGCTATCAATAAAATTACACTTAAAACTTCAACAATTAGGGTTTACATTAAAATAGCTTATCTAAGAGCCACCCCTCTAGAGAGCAATACAGGAGGTAAATAATTCGTCTTGAATAGATGGGGATTATGATGTGCCAGACACCAAAACCTTTTTCTAATTTTTTAAGTTAAAAGAGGAAATTGTTCAAAATTAATTTGCCAAAATATTATAAAGTGCACATCATTAAGTTCATTTTTCAGAGAAAGAACATTTCAGTCTTTTTGAGTGTTACAAATACTTGTCAATTCTATTATTTCTGTAGGCTTTAAATGATTAAATGTCTTACCTTATTCCATAGTTGCTGTTCAGTCACTAAGTCATGTCCAGCTCTTTGCGATCCCATGGACTGTAGCACACCAGTCTCCTCTGTCCTCCCCTAACTCCTGGAGTTTGCTCAAATTCATGCTCATTGATGTTATCTAAACATCTTATCCTCTGAAGCACCTTCTTCTTTTGCCTTCATTCTTTTCAGCGTTAGGTCTTTTTCAGTGTGTCAGTTTTTTGCATCAGTGGTCAAGGTATTAGAGCTTCAGCTTCAGCATCAGACTTTCCAATGAATATTCAGGGTTGGTTTTCTTTAGGATTGACTTGTTTGATCTCCTTGCAATCCAAAGGACTCTGAAGAGTTTTCTCCAGCACCACAATTGAGTTTTTGGTGCTCAGCATTCTTTTTGGCCCAACTATCACATCTGTTCATAGATAAACCTTAATTCTGATTCTACAGACTTTTGTTGGCAAAGTGAAGTCTCTACTTTTTATTATACTATCTAGGTTTGCCATAGCTTTCCTTCCAAGGAGCAAATGTCTTCTGATTTCATGGCTGTGGTCACCATCCATAGTGATTTTGGAGGCACAGAAAATAAAATCTGTCACTGCATTCAGTTTTTCCCCTTCTATTTGCCATGATCTTAATTTTTTCAAGTTGAGTTTCAAGCCAGCTTTTTCACTTTCCTTTTTCACCCTCATCAAGAGGCTCTTTAGTTCCTCAAAACTTTCTGCCATTAGAGTGATATCATCTGCATATCTGAGGTTGTTGATATTTCTCCCAGCAATCTTGATTCCAGCTTGTGATTCATACACACTGGCATTTTGCATGATGTATTCTGAAAATAAGTTAAACAAGCAGGGTGACAATATATAGACTTGCTGAACTTCTTTACCCATTTTGACTGGNGTGATATCATCTGCATATCTGAGGTTGTTGATATTTCTCCCAGCAATCTTGATTCCAGCTTGTGATTCATACACACTGGCATTTTGCATGATGTATTCTGAAAATAAGTTAAACAAGCAGGGTGACAATATATAGACTTGCTGAACTTCTTTACCCATTTTGACTGGGCCAGTTGTTCAGTCCAATTCTAAGTACTGCATCTTACCTGCATACGGATTTCTCAGGAGAAAGGTAAGATGGTCTGGTCTTACTTCATCTCTTTAAGAATTTTCTGTAGTTTGTTGTGATCCCCATGATCAAAGGCTTTAACAGAGTCAATGAAGCAGAAATAGATGTTTTGATGGAACTCCCTTGCTTTCTTCAGGATCCAATGAATGTTGGCAATTTGATCTCTGTTTCCTCTGTCCCTTTGAAAACCCAGCTTGTAGATCTGGAAGTTATTGGTTCACATACTGCTGAAGCTTAGCTTGAAGGATTTTGACGGTAACCTTGCTAGCATGTAAAATGAACCTAATTGTATGGTTGTTGGAACATTCTTTGGCATTTCCCTTCTTTGAGATTGGAATGAAAATTGTCCTTTTCAGGTCCAGTGACCACTGTTGAGCTTTCCAAATTTACTGACATATTGAGTGCAGCACTTTAAAAGAGTTCGTGTAAAAAAATAAATAAATACAAAAAAAAAAAAAAAAGAATCACCTTAACAGCATCACTTTTAGGACTTTAAATACTTCAGCTAGAATAATGTCACTTGTACCGCCTTTACTTGTAGTAGTGCTTCTTAAGGCCTACTTGAATTCACATTCCACAAATCTAACTCTAAGGGAATAACCATATCCTCATGGTTATCCAAGTCATTAAGAAATTTCTTGCATAGTTCTATGTATTCTTGTCATCTCTTCTTAATCTCTTCTCTTTCTTAGGTCCTTAACATTTCTGTATTTCATTGTGCCCATCCCTGCATGGAATATTCTTTTCAGTTCAGTTCAGTTGCTCAGTCGTGTCTGACTCTTTATGACCCCATGAACCACAGCACGCCAGGTCTCCCTGTCCATCACCAAATCCGAGAGTCCACCCAAACCCATGTCCATCAAGTTGGTGATGCCATCCAACCATCTCATCTTCTGTCGTCCCCTTCTGATCCTGCCCTCAATCTTTCCCAGTGTCAGGGTCTTTTCCAATGAGTCAGTTCTTCACACCAGGTGGCCAAAGTATTGGAGTTTCAGCTTCAACATTAGTCCTTTCAATGAACACCCAGGACTGATTCCTTTAGGATGGAGTAGTTGGATCTTGTTGCAGACCAAGGGACTCTCAAGAGTCTTCTCCAACACCACAGTTCAAAAACATCAATTCTTTGGCACTCAGCTTTCTTTATAGTCCAACTCTCACATCCATACATGACCACTGGTAAAACCATAGCCTTGAAGAGACAGACTTTTGTTGGCAAAGTAATGTCTCTGATTTTCAATATGCTGTCTAGGTTGGTCATAACTTTCCTTCCAAGGAGTAAAGCGTCTTTTAATTTCATGGGTGCAGATCACCATCTACAGTGATTTGGGAGCCCAGAAAAATAAAGTCAGCCACTGTTTCCACTGTTTCCCCATCTATTTGCCATGAAGTGATGGGCCCAGATGCCATGATCTTAATTTCCTGAATGTTGAGCTTTAAGCCAACTTTTTCACCCTCTTCTTTCACTTTCATCAAGAGGCTCTTTAGCTCTTCTTCACTTTCTGCCGTAAGGGTGGTGTCATCTGCATATCTGAGGTTATTGATATTTTTCCCAGCAATCTTGATTCCAGCTTGTGCTTCCTCCAGCCCAGTGTTTCTCATGATGTACTCTACATATAAGTTAAATAAACAGGGTGACAATATACAGCCTTGATGTACTCCTTTTCCTATTTGGAACCAGTGTGTTGTTCCATGTCCAGTTCTAACTGTTGCTTCCTGACCTGCATACAGATTCCTCGTCAGGTGGTCTGGTATTCCCATCTCCTTTGGAATTTTCCACAGTTTATTATGGTCCACACAGTCAAAGGCTTTGGCATAGTCAATAAAGCAGAAATAGATGTTTTTCTGGAACTCTCTTGCTTTTTCGATGATCCAGCAGATGTTGGCAATTTGATCTCTGGTTCTTCTGCCTTTTCTAAAACCAGCTTGAACATCTGGAATTTCACGGTTGACATATTGCTGAAGCCTGGCTTGGAGAATTTTGAGCATTACTTTACTAGAATGTAAGATGAGTGCAATTGTGCAGTAGTTTGAGCATTCTTTGGCATTGCCTTTCTTTGGGATTGGAATAAAAACTGACCTTTTCCAGTTCTGTGGCCACTGCTGAGTTTTCCAAATTTGCTGGCATATCTTTCAGGATTTGAAACAGCTCAACTGGAATTCCAACACCTCCACTAGCTTTGTTCACAGTGATGCTTTCTAAGGCCCACTTGACTTCACTTTCCAAGATGTCTGGCTCTAGGTGAGTGATCACACCATCATGATTATCTGGGTCATGAAGATCTTTTTGAACAGTTCTTCTGTGTATTCTTTTAACATTTCCAGTTTTCTTGAAGAGATCTCTAGTCTGTCCCATTCTATTATTTGTCTCTATTTCTTTGCATTGTTCATTTAAGAAGACCTTCCTATCTCTCCTTGCTGTTCTCTGGCACTCTGCATTTAGTTGGGTATATTTTTTCCTTTTTTCCTTGCCAGTTAGTAGTGGTAATTCAACTTATTATTTCTGTATATATTATAACAGCTAATTATGCATACTAAATCGATAATAAAAGAATAGTGAGGTAAGTGGTAGGGAAAAAATCAAGAAATTGTATTTTTGCTCCCAGTTAGATTTTTTAGTAGCACATTTTAATTTATACCTACATAGGCAGCTCAGATGGTAAGGAATCTTCCTGCAATGCAGGAGACCCGGGTTCGATCCCTGGGTCAGGAACATCCACTGTAGAAGGGAGTGGCAAACCAACTTAGTATTCTTGCCCGGAGAATCTCATGAACAGAGAGTTACTTGGTAGGCAACAGTCAATGGGGTTGCAAAGAGTCGGACATGACTGAGCAACTAAGCATTCACACATAGTTATTTCTTATGTACTGAAATAGTAAAATATTAGATGTATCAAAATTTGCAAATTTTAGGGAGATTTAAATTGAAACATTTGGTCCCATGAAACAATCATAATGAAACTGAAATATCTGAGGATCATACAGCAACTAAATTACCTACATTGAGTCATTCTTGCTGGTTGTCAGAAAAGAAAATACTTTGCAAACCAAAATCCAGGAGACAGATAGTCAAGCAATGAAGTTGATTTTTTAAATCTAAAATGGTCAATTCTTTTAATCTGAAATATCTTGTATTAGCATAACTTTACCCATAACAATTTCTAATAAATAAAATAAGGTTTCATAATAGAAAGCAAAAATACATTTCACACTGGCTTTTACAATGGTCCTGTGAAGAATGGGAAATGCATTGGTTTAGGAACAGAATTCTAGATGTTCAGATGACTAAATAGCTAAATATATGCAAGTAAAATTATGTATGACATGACATGTTTATAAAAACTTGGCTTTAACTTGGTTTCTTTCTAATGTAATCCAGATTTGATGCTGTTTTCTTATACATGGCTTTTGATTTTTTATTTCAAATTTCAGTCTTCCTTTTAAAGCTTAGTCATTATAAGATCTACTTACCCTCTCAGAAAACTTTCACCACCTTTCAAAAAGCCCACTAAGCCACAGAGAGTAAGAAGGTAACTCAAAACCTGCTATTCTCTACTTTGACCTCAGACTGGTGGAACAAAGTCAGTAAGTACAAAGAAATTTCTCTATAAGCTTTATGCCTTCCTCACAGCAGTCTCTTCTTGGCATAGATATAATTTTTAAATGTCCAATCAGATTACTTCTGTCCTGAATATTATCCAATGAGTGTATTGTAAATTGTGTCAACATTTAAAAATTATTGACTATTACCCCTCTCTAGGAGAAGGCAATGGCACTCCACTCCAGTACTCTTGCCTGGAAAATCCCATGGACGGAGGAGCCTGGTGGGCTGCAGTCCATGGGGTCGCTAAGAGTTGGACATGACTGAGCGACTTCACTTTCACTTCTCACTTTCATGCATTGGAGAAGGAAATGGCAACCCACTCCAGTGTTCTTGCCTGGAGAATCCCAGGGATGGGGGAGCCTGGTGGGCTGCTGTCTATAGGGTTGCACAGAGTCGGACACGACTGAAGCGACTTAGCAGCAGCAGCAGCAGCAGATAATTATACATCTGTACCCTGCTGACTGGGCTTAGTCACGTGACTTGCTCTGGACAATGTCATGTGAGCACAAACTGTTTTTTTTTTGTGTGTGTGTCTATCTCTAGAGAGAATTTTTAAGAGCAAATATGGTTGACTAAATTGTTTCTGTTCCTTCTGCTAGAATTGCAGTGTTCCAAAAAGAGGCTTCTCCATCAGATTGGACACTGTATTAAACCCTCTGCAGTGAGCTACAGGCAAACAGTGGCAGATATACAATAAGAGTAAGGTGTAAGTGTTTTTTGCTCTAGTCACTGAGATTTGGGAGCTGTTAACTCATAAGGGCTTACCTGGTGGCTCAGACAGTACAGAATCCGCCTGTCAATACAGGAGACTCGGGCTCAATCCTTGAATCAGGAAGATCCCCTGGAGAAGGGAATGGCAACACATTCCAGTATTTTTGCCGGGAGAATTCCAGGGACAGAGGAGCCTGGTGAGACGCAGTCCATGGTGTCGCAAAGAGTTGGATACAACTGCTGTCTCTGGAGTCGCACAGAGTCGGACACGACTGAAGTGACTCAGCAGCAGCAGCAGTAGCAGAGCCTCTAACACTTTCAGTTTTCAGTTTCATCACATCGTAAATTGCCTAAGCTGACTGATACAGGCTCTCTATTTTGCTCAGAGGGAAATCTAAAGTACTTATATATATATATAAACTTATAAGACAATATACAGTCTTCACACATAAATCGGGGAAGGCAATGGCACCCCACCCCAGTACTCTTGCCTGGAAAATCCAATGGACGGAGGAGCCTGGTGGGCTGCAGTCCATAGGGTCGCTAACGGTCGGACAGACTGAGCGACTTCACTTTCACTTTTCTCTTTCATGCATTGGAGAAGGAAATGGCAACCCACTCCAGTATTCTTGCCTGGAGAATCCCAGGGATGGGGGAGCCTGGTGGGCTGCCATCTATGGGGTCACACAGAGTCGGACACGACTGAAGTGACTTAGCAGCAGCAGCAGCACACATAAATATCTTATTATATATGTTGTTGTTTAGTTACTCAGAAGTATCTGACTCTTTGCAACCCCATGGAATGCAGCATACCAGGCTTCCCTGTCCTTCACTATCTCCCGGAGCTTGCTCAAACTCATGTCAACTGAGTTGGTGATGCCATCCAACAATCTCATCCTCAGTCGTCTCCTTCTCCTCCTGCCTTCAATCTTTCCCAGCATCATGGTCTTTTCCAATGAGTCAGTTCTTCCCATCAGGTGGCCAAAGTATTGGAGCTTCAGCCGCCTCATCAGTCCCTCCAGTGAATATTCTGGATTGATTTCCTTTAGGATTGATTGGTTTGATCTCCTTGCTGTCCAAGGGACTCTCAAGAGTTTTCTTATTCTCTATATCTCATCTCATATTAGCATCCCTGTCACTCCTCTTGAGCCATGAAGTTTCCTTGCTGTGTCCTGAGCATGCAGATTTACTCTTACTTCAGAGTCTTTTTACAGTCTATTTTTTTGTCAGGAACTCTGTTTCTTAGATATCCAAATGGCTTGTTTCCTCCACTTTTTCAAATTCTATACAAATACCTTTCCATCCCACTTTCACTACTTTTTTTTTGGGTCCTAGAATTTATTATTTGTTAATATATATGTTCATGGGTTTTTTGCCTGCATACAAAAAAAATGTAAGCTTTTTGTGGGCAGAAAACCTATTTTGTTCACTGTTTTGGTCACTGCCAAAATGCCAGCTCCTAAAATACAGCCTGGCACATAATAGAGCTCAATAGATACAGAGAACAGATTGTTGGTTGCCAGAGGCAAGAGCCGAGGATGGGTGAAATGGGTAAAATGTAGTCAGAGGTACACACTTCAGTTATTCCTGAGGATGTAATGTACAGCATGGTGACAAAAGTTGACAATACCATATCATATATTTAAAAGTTGCTAAGAGAGTGGATCTTAAAAGTTCTCATCACAACAACAACAACCAAATGTGTAAACTATGGTGGATGTTAATTAAATATCGTGATGATCATTTCACAATATACACAAATCTAAAAGCATGTTATACACTTAAAACAATATGTTATATCTCAATTATTAACATATCTCAATACAACTGGAAAAAATAAAAAGTAAAAAAAAAAAAAAACTTATTGAAAGAACAGAGTCCCAAAGTGCAGGACAGAGCTTAGACTCTAGTAGTTAGGAGCAAGCGTCCTTAGAAGTCATGGAAATGCTCAAGGTGAATAATTCAACACTCTCTTGCTGAGATTCCTCCAGTTTGTCTCTTCACTTTTTCTATTTTCTAATTCTATAAATTCCTTCCAAAAGTTTAAAAAAATAATTTCCTTATAAGTAATAATGCATTTGCTCCTATTGATTTCTGTTTAAGTTAGCCAGTCTTCATTGTTTGAGAATGAGAATCATGGCTAGCACACTTCCTCTGCCTAACCACAACTTCTCAGCATAGAGAACCCCGTTCAGCTGCTCCAGTTGTGCCCACCTCTCTGAGACCCCAGACTGTAGCCCGACTGGCTCCTCTGTCCATGGGATTATCCTGGAAAGAATATTGGTGTGGGTTGTGTTTTCCTCCTTTAAGGAATCTTCCCAACCAGGAATCAGACCCTTGTTTTCTGCAGCTCCTGCATTGGTAGACAGATTCTTTACCTCTAAGCTACCTGGGAGAGCCAAGAAAATACTCAATATTATCGGCCCCAAAGTTAGGATAAGTGACATGAAATGAGAATTCAATAGAAAAGGATGGGTAAGTGACTATTGTCATAATCTGAATAACCAAAATTACCAAGGAGAAATGCAATTAAAATACATAAAATCTAGACAATAACAAAGTTAATGCTAAGTCTGATTGTTTTTTGACAATCATGAAAAATTAGCATATAATAATTGAAGATAAAAATTCAGTTACATAAATCTCTGACTTACAAAGAATAAAATCAATCAACTTCTGTTTTAAAATGGTCTCACTTTTTTTCTGATACTAAGTGGTAATATTGTAAAATAGATAAATGCCAAAGAAGGTAATAGATATTCACTTAAAAATATTTATTGCTCAGGTTAAACATTTTGCCAATAGAGAGATTAAAGCCTATGACCATTGCAGATGAAGCAAAGATATCATATATCTAGAAACATGCATATGAATATATATATATACACAGATATGTAGAACATAAATTACAGTTATAATTCAACTTAAAAATAGGAAATGCACTAGAGTTAAATAACAAAAAGTTATGATTTCTATATTTTTCTTTTAAATATTTTATTATTTCCATACTTATCAATGGCTTGATATGAAATTAGACACCCAATAAATATTTATTGAATAAAAATTGACTGAAGCAGAATACTAAGGGAACTTTATGCTCTAAATTATATTGGCAATTCCATATTTAATAATGGGCTTCCCTAATGGCTCAGTGGGTAAAAAATATGCCTGCAATGAAGAAGACACAGGAGATGTGGATTCAAGCCCTGGGACAGGATGATACCCTCGAGGAGGAAATGGCAACCCATTCTAGTATTCTTGCCTTGAAAATCCCATGGACACAGGAGCCTAGTGGGCTACAGTCCAAAGTGTTGCAAAGTCAGACATGAATGAGTGCAAGCACAAACGGATATTTAATAACTCCTCAACTCCTAACTTCCCTGGTTGAGAAGATACCCTAGAGGAGGAAATGGCAACTCACTCCAGTATGGAGCTTATTTCAGCTTTTATTTTTAAAACTTGCAAGAGTTACAAGTTGTCTGACTTAATAGGTAAACTCAGTCAAAGTGATGATAATAAGAATAAGTTGCATTTATCTTCTAAATTAAAGCAAACAGAGCAGACAAATGTTGCCATTCATATCAATGGCACCACTTTACAGGTTCTTCATATTCAACAATACTAGGTATTGTTAAATGTGATATATGTCACATCTCTTTTTTTATTTAAATTTATTTATTTTAATTGGAGGCAAATTACTTCACATCTCTTATAAGAAAAAAGACCCATTATTGAGTCCAGTAGAGCGTTAAGTGTTTGACTCAAAATTTATCTTATTTTAGATGTCTTTCACTATATTGTGCAATATTAACTGTCAAACTCTTTGATAATTTAAATTAACGTTTGTGAGCTACAAATGCAGCAGCATCATGGCAAAATATCACTATTTCATGAAATTTTGGACAATAATGGCAATTTCAAATAAAATCTAGAAGTCACAAAATGATTAGAATGATTAGTAGGCTCTGATCAACTTCAATAAAAAAATATCATCCTTCCTATCATTGAAAATAATAATATGATGTAAACTTTGAACTGGAAAATTAGCACCAAAGCAAACCACCAAAATGCAATGTTACTACTATAACAGTAACAAGAAAACTCAAGGGTCTAATTTTAGAAATGTAACTATAGATTTAAGTATCCCGAGGAAAGTCATAACTTCAGTTTTCAAATCCCTAAATTATTGAAGACATGTTTTTCAAAACCCCTTTAAATTCTTACATTGTTTTATTTTAGAATTACACACAATGAACTTCAGCTGACATGTAAATTTCTGACACTCGCCTGATAGCCACCTCTAAAGCAGTGTGCTGGGTGTCATGAGGAACACAGGTAAGCTCCCTGCCCTCATCACTGATGAAGGCAGACATCTGAGCCAACAGTGGAATTGGAGTTAGGATAGCTGTTGTAGAGCAAAGTGTCACCATGGATAGCTCAAAAATGGGTGAGAATGAAATATATGAAATAAAATAGTTTAGCAGGGTAAAACAAGTGAAATGGAAAACTTTGAAAAGAGCCAAATAATAAAACAAAATTAGTATATATATGAATTTGTTACAAACAGAAATTTATCAGTAAAATAGTTAAGTGGCACTTTGGATGTATTTATTTTACAAAATTGAAGGGTGGGTAAAGAAAAGATGTACTGATCTGAATATATTGTATATATAGAAATATGTAACCTGAGCTATATCCACTCCAATTAGATAACCAGAAGGAAGGAAGCAATGATTGTCTAGATTTAGACGTTATTCCCTTGTAGCTTAGTCAGTAAAGAATCTGTCTGCAATGCAGGAGACCCGGGATCAATTCCTGGGTCGGGAAGATCCACTGGAGAAGGAAATGGCCACCCACTCTAGTATTCTTGCTTGGAGAATCCCCATGGACAGAGGAGCCTGGCAGACTACAATCCATGGGGTTGCAAGTCGGACACAACTTAGTGACTAAATCATTATATATAAAGAATTAGAAGAGACTTCAAACAATCAAAAATTATCAAGAATAAATAAAGTCACTTAGAAGAAAACACTGTGTAAATAATTCATAGGTAAAACATTAAGACATTATCCAAAATAAATAGAAAAATAAAAATGTATCTTTTTCCTTAATGTCAATTAATAGGACCAAAATTAAAACTCATTAATTTTTAAGTTAATTTTAATGTTCTAGGAAAATATGATGGGACAAAGCCAGATGATGTAGAGCCCCCAATACCTAGTGAAATATATATTTTTCCCAACCCAAGGATATATGTCATTAGGGCAAGAATTATTTCCTCCAAAGGACTTAAGCATTTTATTTAAATTCCCCATATGAACAATAATAGAAGGTATCAAATAGCTGATTTAGAGATAATTCTTCTTTATAGAAGAATTTCAGCTAAATGTAGAAAGAATAAAAGAAAACAACAACATGAGAAAATGACTATTTTCCAGTGATGGGGACTTAAAATTGAGGGGCATGGCTGTCACCACTTGAATCCACTGATAAATCTTAGCATCACTAAAGTGGTAGGTGCGGGAACATATGCCTCTTGATGTGATGTGGTGTAAAGCAGACAGCGCGCCCTACCAGCTAATCTCAGCAAACAAACAAAAATGGAAACAACTTAAATACTCAAATATTTAAATATAAGTTCCAGTTAACTGTAAATACAGGGGGAAAGGGTCTCCCTGGTGGCTCAGACAGTAAAAGCATCTGGCTGCAATGCAGGAGACCCAGGTTCGATCCCTGGGTCAGGAAGATCCCCTGAAGAAGGAAATGGCAACTCACTCCAGTATTCTTGCCTGCGGGGTCGCAAAGAGCCGGACTCGACTGAGTGGCTCCACTAAATATACAGCTTTGACATACTCCTTTTCCTATTTGGAAACAGTCTGTTGTTCCATGTCCAGTTCTAACTCTTGCCTCCTGACCTAGTTAAGAGCAAAAGTCTTGAAGCTGTATAGTGCATATGCTGCAGAGGAGAGGTGTACCACCTAGCAGGTCAGACAGTAAGCACCACCATTGTGTTCCTAAATTTCCCTCAGGATTCTAGGCATTTCCAGTCAACATTCCTTGAAAAGATTCCATTTCTAGAATTCATTCTAAACTGAAATATATTGGCTTTCTAACATGTTTTATCCACTGTTTTATTCCCATCTGCTCCCAGGAGGAAATAGTTAATAATTGATTTGTCTACACATTTTGGAAAACAAAGTATTTCATAAAGTAACAGAAAACTTTGGACTTTTCTAGGTCATTTGGAAAATAATTGTTTAGACACCTGCTTCCTGGATGTGTAATAGAAGGTTATCAAATGGTAGACATACCTGGATTTAAATCTAGTTCTGAATAAAATTTTATTTCTGAAAAGTAAACTTTATTATATTGGTTCCTTTTCTATATCAGTTGAATGATATTCAGCTGATGTTCGACTCAGCTGGTAAAGAATCCACCTGCACTGCAGGAGACCTGGGTTTGATCCCTGGATTGGGAGATCCCCTGGAGAGGGGAATGGCTACCCACTCCAGTATTCTGGCCTGGAGAATTCCATGGAATGGACTGTATAGTCCATGGGGTCGCGAAGAGTTGAACACAGCTGAGCGACTTTCACTTTCACCCTTTCAAAATTTCTCCTTTTGAAATTCGAAATAGTTCTTTTTGTCTTAAATTTCTTCCACTTGTTAAATAATAGGGCTTCTTGAGACATTTCATGAATGTACTGTGGAAGAATAAAAAATATTTTTGTGTTTGCATAATTAAGGCGCCCTTAAACAGTATTTGTTCTTCAAAGCTAAGACTCATTTTGAAATTACGTATTCATGCCTCAGACAACTTGTCAGTTCACCAAAGATGAGCACAATGGAGCATTTAACTCCTTGTTTACAAAAGGAAAGAAAATGAAACTACAGCAGAATTTATAGTGTTGGGTATGTCATTTGGGAATAAGCATGGATAAAACTTTAATGGAACATGACATTCCAGTGTTTTTACAAAGCAGATAGTTGTGAATATATAAAGATGAACTTTAAAACATTATTAATTTTGCTACATTTATTTTCATTATATTACTTCCTAGTTTTGTTTTTAAAAGATAGTTACAAACTTCTAGCTCAAAAGAAATTGCAAATTATAGCAGAAGTATAGAACAACAGCATTTGGATGTTGGATAATCTTTTCTAGTATTTTCCTTTATGTCTTCCTGTATAGTTTCTGATGAAGAACAATCAGTAGTGTATGTTCCAGGTATGATTTTCTATATTAATTTGGTAAACTTCCTTTGCTTCTTAAGAGTTAGAAGAAAATAAAACATTAGGACAGCTTTGTAGGTATAAGTAGATGCAGAACAGTTCATCAGAACATTTTTTTTCTTTTTTTAATATTTGGTGTGATCCCATTAAGGTTTGAAATATTGCCTTATTTTAGGGTCTGGCTGGCAAGTCAACTTTTGATGAATTTATAGAATACTTCGCTCATGGATTAAAGAGCAGCAGATTCTTTTCTTATTTTTCATATTCAAATAATAGTCTGAATTTTATATTTCAAAGAAAATGTATAAACTTCATGATGTAGGGTTTATGTAACAGACTTTAAAGTTTACTGGTTGTTATGAGATGAGTTGTAAAACTGAACCATTGGAGGCACCCTAATTATGTGAAAATGCAGATTTTTAGTTTCCAGGAAGTTAAGGTATATATGGCATGTTGTAGTTTATTGGTTTTAATGTGATTTACAAATGTTCACATCCCCTTTAAAAAATATTTCAGTTAAATCTCTAATGCATTCAAAACACAGTCTTTTCATGACTCATTATTTATTAACAGAGTTTTAAAATGAAGTTTATAAAGAGATTTGCCCATCAGGTGCCATACAATAGAGAGTATCAAGGAAAAGTTTGCTAGGGGGAGGGTTTAAAAGAATGAAAAGATTTAATTTTGAAATCTTGTTTTGATGAAAATCCTTAGGAATTTCTACAGAAGGAAATATCAGGTCAAGACAGAAGACGGTGAATCCAAAAGCTGATGTTAAACTCAAGACCTCCAGGGTGACTGCTACTCCAGTCTCCATGGAGTCTTTAAAAGGTGCGGGAGATTCAGTTGATGAACAGGTCAGTAATTTCTTTTTTTCTGTTTTGTTTTTTTTTTTCTTTTTCCTTATTCTCCAATCTTTATAAATGCTGACCAATAAGTCATTTTTCTGTGCTGGCCAATAACTGATAGGTCAGTGTAGAAGAGCCCTTGAAAGAATGTTAGATGATCTACAAGTATTTTGAAAAGATACAGAGGATTCAAGGATGCTTTATTAATATTTAGTATGAATATAAAGTATATATATTACTCAAAGCTTTTGTTCCAGAATGTCAAGGCTTACTTTAAGCCTTAGTTGAGAAACGTTTATTGTTTTCATAAGTTTCAAAAATCTTACATCCTGATCTGTGTGGTGTTAGTAAATCAAATTGACAGCAGTTTTTTTCTCTTATTAGGTATTGTTTATGATTTTTGTTCATGTAAATATGTTAGTTGATAAATAATCCTTTGCATATAAGAAGATGCTTTGTTAAAATTAGCCTATATTACTTTAGCCTATATTCCTTCACTTGTCAAGTACTCTCATGAAGACTATTTTTATTGCTCAGTCGTTTGTTTCTCCCTTGTCTGTCTTTGCCTCTCTAATAGTGTCTCTACATTCCTTTGGTATGTACCCTGTCTGGTTGGTTTACTTTGCATGTGTGCTACATTGCTTCAGTTGTGTCCGACTCTTTGCGACCTTATGGACTGTAGCCTGCCAGGCTCCTCTGTCCATGGGATTCTCCAGCCAAGAATACACGAGTAGGTTGACATTTCCTTCCCTGTTATTTTACTTTATATTTTGTCTCCTCAGCCAGAGGTTAAGTCAGGGTTTGACAGTCTGTGACTTGTAGGCATCTGCTTTTCCCTGTTTTGTGAGTCAAGTGTTACTGGAACACACCATTCTCTTAACATACTTTTAATGTTATCTTACTGCCGCTTTTGTAGTCCAGTGTCAGAGGTGCTGTAAAGATGTATGCCAAAAAGCCAAAATTATTTACTATTGAACTCTTTATGAAAAATGTTTTTCAATACCTGGTTTATGTTCTTGAGGAAATAAATGTCAATGTCTACTTTTGTTACTTATTACTCTTGACCCTCGAACAACACAGGTGTTAGGGGTGTTGAACCCCATGCAGTCAAATATCTGCATATAATTTTTGACTCCTCCCAAACTTCACTAATAACTTATTGTTGAATGAAAGCTTTGCTGATAACATAGTTAACACATATCTTGGGTGTTATATGTATATATACATGTATTTTACACATTCATGACTTGTCTTTTTTCTTAATTTGTTTTTATATATTTCTTTAGGGTATGTGGTTCATTTGCAAGCTTTTTCAAATTGTCTTAAATCTCCTACAAGTTTTCCAATGTATTTATTGAAAAAATCTGTTTATAAGTAGACCTGTGCAGTTCAGACTCATGTTGTTAAGGGTCAACTGTATCACATTTAGTTGTCTACAGAATTTAACTGTGATTAGCTCAAATCGTGCATGGGCTTCCCAGGTGGCTCAGTGGATAAAGAATCTGCCTACCAATGCATGAGATGCAGAAGATGTAGGTTCAATACCTGGGTTGGGAAGATCCCCTGGAGGAGGAACTGGCAACCCACTCCATTATTCTTGCCTGGAAAAACCTCATAAACAAGGGAGCCTGACAGACTGCAGCCATGGGGTCACAGAGTCGGTCAGACATGACTGAGCTCAAAAGGTCTGCTTATGTTGCTTATATCCCCAGTATATCCACTTCCCAAAGCTATTCACCATTAATCTCAGCTCCTGACAACTGGTAACCTGCTTTTAATCCCTAAGTATTTGTCTGTTCTGAATATTTCATATAAATGAAATAATGTACTGTGTGGTCTTTTGTGACTGGCTTCTTTCACGTCAGGGTTCATCTATGTTGTATCATGAATTATTGCTTCATTCCTTTTTATGGCTCAGTGCATATTTTGCTTAACCACCAGTTGAAGGACGTTTAGATTGTTACACTTTTTGCCTAATATGAATATGTTCCATCAGCATTCATGTACAGATTTTTGTATGGATTTCTGTTTTCAATTTTCTTGGGTATATATCTAGAAGCAGAATTGCTGGGGCATGTAGTAGTTCTATGTTTAAGCTTTTGATGTACTGCCAAAGTAGCTATACTGTTGTACATTCTACTAACATTGGGAGCAACTGACCTGAACTGAACAATGTTTCACTAGGAGTTGGACTCGACTGAGTGACTTCACCTTCACTTTTCACTTTCATGCATTGGAGAAGGAAATGGCAACCCACTCCAGTATTCTTGCCTGGAGAATCACAGGGACAGAGGAGCCTGTTGGGCTGCCGTCTATGGGGTCGCACAGAGTCAGACACGACTGATGCGACTTAGCAGCAGCAGCAGCAATGTTTTGGCTTTATTCACTGTGCCAAAGCCTTTGACTGTGTGGATCACAATAAACTGTGGGAAATTCTGAAAGAGATGGGAATACCAGACCGCCTGACCTGCCTCTTGAGAAACCTATATGCAGGTCAGGAAGCAAGAGTTAGAACTGGATATGGAACAACAAACTGGATCCAAATAGGAAAAGGAGTACGTCAAGGCTGTGTATTGTCACCCTGCTTATTTAACTTATATGCAGAGTACATCATGAGAAACACTGGGCTGGAAGAAACACAAGCTGGAATCAAGATTGCTGGGAGAAATATCAATAACCTCAGATATGCAGATGACACCACCCTTATGGCAGAAAGTGAAGAGGAATTAAAAAGCCTCTTGATGAAAGTGAAAGAGGAGAGTGAAAAAAGTTGGCTTAAAGGTCAACATTCAGAAAACGAAGATCATGGAATCCGGTCCCATCACCTCATGGGAAATAGATGGGGAAACAGTGGAAACAGTGTCAGACTTTATTTTGGGGGGGCTCCAAAATCACTGCAGATAGTGACTGCAGCCATAAAATTAAAAGACACTCCTTGGAAGGACCAACCTAGATAGTATACTGAAAAGCAGAGACATTACTTTGCCAACAAAGGTCCGTCTAGTCAAGGCTATGGTTTTTCCTGTGGTCATGTATGGATGTGAGAGTTGGACTGTGAAGAGAGCCGAGTGCCGAAGAATTGATGCTTTTGAACTGTGGTGTTGGAGAAGACTCTTGAGAGTCCCTTGGACTGCAAGGAGATACAGCCAGTCCGTTCTAAAGGAGATCAGTCCTGGGTGTTCATTGGAAGGACTGATGCTGAAGCTGAAACTCCAGTACTTTGGCCACCTCATGTGAAGAATTGACTCATTGGAAAAGACTCTGATGCTGGGAGGGATTGGAGGCAGGAGGAGAAGGGGACAACAGGATGAGATGGCTGGATGGCATCACTGACTCGATGGACATGAGTTTGAGTGAACTCTGGGAGTTGGTGATGGACAGGGAAGCCTGGCATGCTGTGATTCATGGAGTCACATGACTGAACTGAACTGAACTGAGCAATGTATGAGGATTCTAGATTCTACACATTCTCACCAACACTTTATATCCATCTGTTTTATTTATAATTGTAGTGACTTTGAAGTGGTATCTCATGGTTTTGATTTGTATTTTCCTGATGGCCAGTAGTGGGCCTCCCTGGTAGCTCAGATGGTAAAGAATCCACCTGCAGTGCATGACACCCAGGTTTAATCCCTGGATGGGGAAGATCCCTTGGAGAAGGGAATGGCAACCCACTCCAGTATTCTTGCCTGGAGAAGTCCATGGACAGAGGGGCTTGGTGAGCTATAGTCCATGGAGTTGCAAAGAGTCAGACACAGCTGAGTGAGTAAACACACACACACACACACACAGTGGCAAGTAATGATCATCTGTTTTTGTGCTTCTTGGCCATTTGTATATGTTCTTTACAGAAATGTCTGTTCAGATCTTTTTAAATTCGAGTTATTTGTCTTCTTATTGATGAGTTGTAAGAGTTCTTTATAAATTCCACCTCTGAGTCTCTTATCAAATACAGTATTTGCAAATATTTTCTCCTATTCTGTGGGTTGTTTTTTCACTTTTTTATTGGTGTCCTTTGAAGCTTGAATGTTTTAAATTTTGATGAAGTTCAACTTACCAATGTTTTTCTTTTATTGCCTGTTCTTTGCTATCATGTCTAAGAAATCCTTACCTAAACCAAGGTCTCAAAAATTTATACCAATATCTAAGAGCTTTGTACTTTTAGATATGACATTTAAGTTTTGATCCGTTTTGATTTAATTTCTGTAGATGGTGTGGGTAGTGACCCAGCTTTATTCTTGTGCATGTGGATTTCCTGTTGTCCCAGTATCATTTGTTGCAAAGACTATTCTTTCTTTGTCTTGTCACCCTTGTTGAAAAATCTTTTAACCATAAATGTAAGTGTTTACTTTTGTAATCTCAATTCTATTCCATTGATCTGTATTTCTATTTTAATACCAATACCATTCTGTTTTAATAGCTTGGCAGTAAGTCTTGGAATCAGAAAGTGTAAACAGTCCAAGTTCTTCTTTCTCAAGGTTGTTTTCCCTATAGTGGGTCCTTTGAGTTTCCATAGGAATTATGGAAGCAGCTTGCCAGTTTCTGCAGAAAGTCAGCTTGGGATTTTGGTAGCAATTGTGTTGAATCTTTTTAAAAAAAAAGTTGAAAAATACAGTTGATTTACAATAATGTGTTAGTTTCAGGTATACATCACAGTGATTCATTTATATATATATATGTGTTTATGATTATATATGTGTGTGTGTGTATATATATATTTTTTCTTTTAAGATTCTTTTCCCTTATAGCTTATTATAAAATATCGAGTCTAGTTCCCTGCGCTATACAGTAGGTCCTTACTGGCTTTCTGTTTTATATATAATACTCTATATGTTAATCCCATAAATTGAGTGATTGGGAATCTTTTTTTTATTTTAATTTTTAATACAACTTTAAAGGTTGCTTTCCATGTACAGTTGCTACAAAATATTGGCTGTACTCCCCGTGTTGCACAGCACATGCCTAAGCCTTGCGCCCCACGGTTTGGGTCTCCTACTGTGCTCCCCCTACCTCGTGTTGAATCTTTAGACCAATTTGGCCAGTACTCTCAGCTTCATAATATTGTTTTCCAGACCTTGAATATGGTGTGTAAATTGTCTATTAATATAAATATTTAATTTCTTTCAGTGATATTTTGTTGTTTTCAATGTACATGCCAAATTTATTTTCAAGTTTTAAGTATTTTATACTTTGTGATGCTACTATTAATGAAATCGTTTTCTTAATTTCATTTTTGAATTTTTGACTACTAGTGTATACAAACATAGTTGATTTTTTTGTCTTGTAACCTTTCTAAATTAATTTATTAGTTCTAATCTAATAGTTTTTTGGTGATTTTCTTATAGTTTCCTATGTACAAGAGTATGCCATCTGTGAAGAGAGATAGTTTTACATTTGCCTTTTCAGTTTGGATTCCTTTTATTTCAGTTGTCTTGTAAAGAGATTTAAAAATGTGACAAACCTCTTTCCAAATCATTTTTTCATACTGATAGTCTTTTGGTTTAGTAACGATTATTGAGGGAACCATTCATTTCTGCTTTGAATTGCTATGATGCTGTTATAAATCAATGAGAGACTTAAGATTTCACTACAAGTCTGGCATCTGTGAGGAGAGAAGGAAAGAAAGATTGACAGGGAAGAGCCTCAGACTTCCTTGCAGTCTGAGATAATATATGAGAGATGTATTATTCTTCCCTTATTATAGCATAACATCTTATTTGGTAATCTCTATTTTTAATTTTGTGTTTATCATTCTGTTGTTTCTGTTTATCAGTTCAGTCATTAAGTCATGTCCGATGCTTTGCGACCCCATGAATCGCAGCACACCAGGCCTCCCTGTCCATCATCAACTCCCGGAGTTCACTCAGAGACACTCGCCTGATAGCCACCTCTAAAGCAGTGTGCTGGGTGTCATGAGGAACACAGGTAAGCTCCCTGCCCTCATCACTGATGAAGGCAGACATCTGAGCCAACAGTGGAATTGGAGTTAGGATAGCTGTTGTAGAGCAAAGTGTCACCATGGATAGCTCAAAAATGGGTGAGAATGAAATATATGAAATAAAATAGTTTAGCAGGGTAAAACAAGTGAAATGGAAAACTTTGAAAAGAGCCAAATAATAAAACAAAATTAGTATATATATGAATTTGTTACAAACAGAAATTTATCAGTAAAATAGTTAAGTGGCACTTTGGATGTATTTATTTTACAAAATTGAAGGGTGGGTAAAGAAAAGATGTACTGATCTGAATATATTGTATATATAGAAATATGTAACCTGAGCTATATCCACTCCAATTAGATAACCAGAAGGAAGGAAGCAATGATTGTCTAGATTTAGACGTTATTCCCTTGTAGCTTAGTCAGTAAAGAATCTGTCTGCAATGCAGGAGACCCGGGATCAATTCCTGGGTCGGGAAGATCCACTGGAGAAGGAAATGGCCACCCACTCTAGTATTCTTGCTTGGAGAATCCCCATGGACAGAGGAGCCTGGCAGACTACAATCCATGGGGTTGCAAGTCGGACACAACTTAGTGACTAAATCATTATATATAAAGAATTAGAAGAGACTTCAAACAATCAAAAATTATCAAGAATAAATAAAGTCACTTAGAAGAAAACACTGTGTAAATAATTCATAGGTAAAACATTAAGACATTATCCAAAATAAATAGAAAAATAAAAATGTATCTTTTTCCTTAATGTCAATTAATAGGACCAAAATTAAAACTCATTAATTTTTAAGTTAATTTTAATGTTCTAGGAAAATATGATGGGACAAAGCCAGATGATGTAGAGCCCCCAATACCTAGTGAAATATATATTTTTCCCAACCCAAGGATATATGTCATTAGGGCAAGAATTATTTCCTCCAAAGGACTTAAGCATTTTATTTAAATTCCCCATATGAACAATAATAGAAGGTATCAAATAGCTGATTTAGAGATAATTCTTCTTTATAGAAGAATTTCAGCTAAATGTAGAAAGAATAAAAGAAAACAACAACATGAGAAAATGACTATTTTCCAGTGATGGGGACTTAAAATTGAGGGGCATGGCTGTCACCACTTGAATCCACTGATAAATCTTAGCATCACTAAAGTGGTAGGTGCGGGAACATATGCCTCTTGATGTGATGTGGTGTAAAGCAGACAGCGCGCCCTACCAGCTAATCTCAGCAAACAAACAAAAATGGAAACAACTTAAATACTCAAATATTTAAATATAAGTTCCAGTTAACTGTAAATACAGGGGGAAAGGGTCTCCCTGGTGGCTCAGACAGTAAAAGCATCTGGCTGCAATGCAGGAGACCCAGGTTCGATCCCTGGGTCAGGAAGATCCCCTGAAGAAGGAAATGGCAACTCACTCCAGTATTCTTGCCTGCGGGGTCGCAAAGAGCCGGACTCGACTGAGTGGCTCCACTTTCACTTTTCACAAGGGAAACAGTGAAAATTTTCACAATGAAAAGTCTTTCTTACACTATACAGAATTGCTTGGAGGACTGCTATTACTATAACTTGGCTAGATTATGGGATTTGTGAGATGTGATGGCAGAAGAAGAAGTAAATGCAAGCTGTGGTAAATGTTATATCCAAGAATCTAGATTTTATTCTCAGGCTGGCATTTCCCAAAATGTGTTCTGAGATACTGATCACATTCTTCACTGTTAGAAGGATGAAATGGCTGTTCCCATTTTAAACTAAGTTTAAGGGACAGTGTATTCTATATTCCTTTAAATTGGCTGAATATTAGCAAGGTTTAACACACTACTTGTAGGAATACTTACTGAAATTTAACAAAGCATTTTCACAGCTTACAGGATAGTTGTTGTGAAGAGAGTATTGTTATATCCTATAAGAAGCAAATCTAGAAAACACCACTGTAGGTTGTTATAAACACTGAGGAATCTCAAAAAGTGTAGCATTTTGCTCTAATTAGTACTTTTTGAAGATAATTCTAATGGCAGTGAATTGATAAGTTAAGACAGGAGAGCAGTTGAAATAGACCAGATGTGAGACGACAAAGGCATGAATGGACCAGAGGACTGACATGGAATAAAAGTGGAAACTAAAAGATATAGTGGATATCAACAGAAACAATGTGTTGAAAACTGAAAATCACTGAAAACAAAACTGAGGTTTCTAACTCAGGTTAGTGGGCAACGCTATCATGTATTTGGGACAGAAAGAAGGGCAGCTGCAGTGGAGGAGGATGCACAGAGGTCAGTGATCAAAGAATACATTTCTTTAAAATATAGTATTCATTTATTCATACTTTTTAAATGGGCAAAAGACTAAGCAAATATTTAAAAAGTGAATCTTACCTATGGATTTTTTTCCCTTCTATATTTACTTAACTCATTCCCTGGTTCTACTTACCCACAAGGCCTATACGTGAATACAATGTAACTCTCTTCATCCCCTCTTTCAATGAAAGTCACACATGTGTGTTTTTCCCAGTGCCTCATGGCCTGCTTGAACATGGCTCGCTGGCTGCCTGGAAAAATGGCATGACATTAATAAAACAGTGCCTGTTCCAGAGAGAAGTCTGCATGTGGCTCTTCTGTCCTGAGTCTGGCTGCGCAGATTAGATGCCACCACTATAATCAAACCAAAGAATACGAGCGCCAAGCACCACAGTGAGCCATTGTTGAGAGTGGACACTGTCTTCAGAATCAGTAGGCATGAGCTTACTGTTTGACAAGTATGCGTGTACAAGGCTCCATGAACAAAGATATGTATTGTTCTTGTCAACTGAAAAGAACTTCTAGATTTAATGGGCACATTTGAAACTCCTTTTAAAAACCAGAATAGTTCTTTAGATTCTTAGAATTCAAGACTATATCTATGTTTTTAAATTTCAAGATATGCTGCAACTGAGGTGAATGGAATCTTTCTCATATTTGAGTTAATACTATATTTTATGTATTAGTATTCTATAAAAATATATACTTAATCTATGTAATAATCATTATTCCATTATCAAAATAGACCCTCTGGGAATATCTTACCAGTGAAGTTGCCTCCTATGACGTAAGGAATAACACCTCCAGGCCACACTCTTTCAGTCCTTGATGTAGCAGCCCTGGGAACTCTATTTTTCTCATTTTGCCCTGAGAATTTTAGTGGTAATTTTTCCTTAACTGTGTTGTTTTGCTCCAAGCCTGCAGTGACATTTAAAACATTCTGTGAAACAGAAGTCCTTGGTCAGAGAATCATTTACCTCTTAAAGGACAAGTTAAAATGTCTTATTTACATATTTATATAAATATGCCTGAAATCAAAATGTATTAAAGAAAAACTTCATTTATATTATATACTTGAGTAAAGTATTAAAATATTTAAGTAGTTCAAAAAATACTATTTCCTAATGCTCTCTCTATATGCAAACTTTGATGACTTTCCACACAACAGCTTACAGTGGATAGAAGCCAAGTAGACTCTGTAAGGCACAGAAAAATTCTTTTCTGTATTCTACTTTACTAGATAACTAAGAAAGTCACCAATAGAATCAAAAATACATTTTTAAAAAGTCTTACTTTGTCCAAAGTCTTTCTTAGTCCTGTGAAATCTCTAATCCTTTAAATCAGATTTGATATTCTGTAGTACAGATACAAACTGTGAATATTACACAATAGAGACAGTAAATGAAATAAGGCTAATACAGATGGTCTCAGATTCTGGGACAATGGGCTACATCTATTTCAGTTTCCTAGGGATTCATATCCGGACAACAGTATGATTTAGAGATCAGCACACAAGGCGAGCAGGCCCCCATAAAATGCAGTCTGCTGTGGAGCCGCTTTCAGGTCTGCAGTCACTAACTTTTCTCGGTAGCCTTTCACAGTTTTTTGTTATGGTGTTATTTTTCATAAACTTTTGTATATACTTTTCTTATTGATATATCATTGTTGATACAAATGGCTTACAGCTTCCATACACTTCAAACACAATGAACATTGAATGTATGCCCCTGATATCTCTGTCCCTAACATATCTAATTTTTAAATATCCTAGAGCAAAGCATCTTTGCTCGGAAAAATTAATTCTTGGCATAATTAATTAGTATCAATCAACTGAAGGAAAGTTAGGATATGAACTTTGAACAAGAGAGATTAAAAAGAAACTCTAAAATCCACAAATAGTGATGAATAAATTCAATATTAAAATATTTAATATTTTAAATATTAACTAATCATTAATCCAGAAAGCAGTTTCCCTGAATCTTTTCCTATACATAGTTTTGGAAGAGTTAAAAATATTTTTAATTGTTTTTAATCTAATTTATCAGTTTGCCAAATTATTTTAAGTGGATTTTGTTTCAAAATAAGCATTCATATTTTTTCATTTGATGAAAACTGATGTAGCTCCATGCTTGATAAAAACACTTTATTGTGATACCAATTGTTTGGAAATAAATATCAACGGTAAAATAAACACCTAATGCATTTTTTATTAAGGAGGAGATGAAAATAAGTTAAAATACTTTAAATGTCCCCAACTAAGTTTCAAAATCTTCCATCACATATCAACTAAATAAAAATGGATAAACGACTCTCTCTTAGCATACATGCTTTCCATACTTTGAATCTTAGTGGCTAACTGAACTGCTATAATATTCACTGTACAGCAACTCAATAGTCTGCAACTTTAAACATTGATATACCAGAGCCAATTCTTCTTATTCTGTCTATAAGTTGGTAGAGGGCTCCTCGTTTCTTTGACATACCATGGTCTCCAAATCCACCTTAAAGAGTAAAGGAAAATAGTTAAGTTAAATTCACTGTAAATTAAAGTTCTTGTAAAGAAGCAATAGTAACATGTTACATTGATTTCTCCTTGGACATCTCTTTTTATGTGGTCTTATATAATTGCATTAAAGTAATAATATCCATTAATCTTGGAAGAGGGTAAAAATTCTACAATATGTTTGATAGGAACTAATGAAGTACTGTAAAGCAATTATCTGTCAATTTAAAAAAAATTTCAACTAAAACTAAAGAGGTAGGAGAAAGTCAGAGAGCAATCTAAATGACTTTATTTGGACATCATAGCAAATGAGTCATCTATTGACAATTTAAAACTTTTTTTTTCACTGTGAACTTTACAACACATAGTATTATATAGGAAGAGACCCAAATTGTTCTGCTATGTTGATTGCACTCCAGCTATTTTCCCAGTGCAAACCAAACACTTTCAGATGGCAAATCAGCAAATGAAAATAAAAACACTAAAAGAGCATGAGGTATGCAAATTTTTTCTCAATGAAACTGGAAAAAGAAAAAAGCAAGTGTATAGTATAAATTTTGCTCCAAAGCTTGGATCAAGTTTGAGACATTTCTAATAGCATATGTAATGAATATAATGCATTCAAATAAATTTTGAAAATTAGTTTCTATAATTTATAAAAACCAATAACATAGCTCTTAAAAAAGTCACAAGGTGAGAATCTGAAAGGATGCCCAGCTGCAAAATACATTCTATTATGTTGGTGCAATTTACAATCTTTATAAAAAAGATATAAAGAATTATATAGCTCACAACTTAGAGGAGGGGTTTGGGGATAAGAAAATATATTTTCTTGCAGCTTTAAGAACAAAATCATAATCATAAAGCATAATATTTGATGAAAATCCAAGTCTTCTGATCCTCATTCCAGATCTTTAACAAAATGCTCTCTTAATTTTATCATCTAGTTTGCCTTCTCCTTGAATTCTGATAGACAAATGTAAAGAGTTATCACTGAGCAAACAACTAATATGATCACTAATGATACCAGAACAAGAGGTTCATGAGCCTGTGGACGAAGACAATGAAAGAGTACCAGAAATTCATGCAAACTACAATACGTTCTTGCATTTTGAACTATTTCCTTTCAGTATCTCCTTTCCCTTTGAAATTAATTCTAAAATGTAATTACCTAGATTGAAGCTAATAAAAAGTAATAAATATTGTTAACAATATAAGCATCTTTCAGGAAATATCAGTTAAGTCCATATAAGGCAGATAAGTTAGAATGCTTGTTCATTGAATAATAGTCTACTTAATTATTTGAATTACATGGTCACATTCTTGCTATGCTCCTTGAGAAAAATTTTTGAAATACTTTTCATTGAATATTTTAGAAAGATGAGGTAATACTTAAATGTATTCATTCCTAAGCAGTTATAGCAAACATTTTTAAAGGATGATAAAAATTTATTTGAAATGACTTTGCATAACAATTATATGGTATATTAGATAGGCCTGAAACATAGATATAGAGAGGCTAATTATGAGGAAAAAATAAATGTCTTAGTTATATTAAGGTAAATGATAAGCATAAGTATATTATAGACTAGAAAAAACATTTCAAGACTATCAAAGTCAATAATATTTTAATATTTTAGCAAGTTGTTTATAGCAATATAAATAAAATTATGCATAGATAGTTCACTGAAATAAGAAAATTCATAATATGTATTTATTTCTCATATATTAAAATTTCTAAAATGAAATTATATAAAACAAATATTTATGAAAAAGGCAATATATTTTCAAATAAGCAAATAAGAAATACAGTCAGTGCAGCACAAACTAACAAGAAAGGGAAAAGATAGAGTAAGAAAAAACTACAGAATTCTTTTATGATGTCGGAAATTCAGCTGAATAGTGCAAATTACTTTGAAACATGTACTTTTCACATATATATATTTAGAATATGTCTTTATGACAATATGATTCTGTTTTATACTTTTATCTAAATAATAATTTACTTTCAAATATTAGCATTTCAGAGCTTAACTATAAATGAAATGACAAAATTATATGCTGGGTTGACCAATATATAAAATTGAAAAACCTGAACCCCTGAAAAACATGAACAAACTTTCTGGCCAACCCAATAGTATTAATTTTCTAAATCACAGAAAATTAACACCTTTAGTGCAAAGAGAGGACAATGGGCTAAAGAAATCACTTTAATAAAGCACAAATCTAACAAAAATTTTAATCAAACCTGAGAATGTAATGTGATAAATTTAAGATTCTACTGAGTTGTCTCATTGATGTCTTTTTCAAAATCCACTGTTGCCGGACAGTGACAGTGTTGTGTGAGATAATGTTTGCAGTCTGTCAATAAACATATCCTATAGGAATCTACTAGAGAAGGCAATGGCACCCCACTCCAGCACTCTTGCCTGGAAAATCCCATGGATGGAGGAACCTGGCAGGCTACAGTCCATGGGGTCGCTAAGAGTCGGACAGGACTGAGAGACTTCCCTTTCACTTTTCACTTTCATGCATTGGAGAAGGAAATGGCAACCCACTCCAGGGTTCTTGCCTGGAGAATCCCAGGGATGGTGGAGCCTGGTGGGCTGCTGTCTATGGGGTCACACAGAGTTGGACAGGACTGAAGCGACTTAGCACAGGAATGTACTATCTGTGAGTACACTGCAAAGCAGTTTCCTCATATATTTGGTATATATTTCAGAAAAGACTCATTATATATAACAAAGACTAAAGCTTTTTATTTTTATGTACCATATTCATTTAAATAAAGTCCTTAAGTTTTATTACCTTGCGTAAATTTCTCATATGTAATATTTGCATTTTGCTTATGTACAATAATGTCTTTATTCTTAAAAGGGCATGCTAACCTACTTAACATTGAAAAGCTATTTTGTGTGCATGTGTGCATATGTGGTCAATTGCTCAGTCGTGTCCTACTCTTTGTGGTCCTATGGACTGTACCCCACCAGGCTCCTCGGTCTATGGAATTTTCCAGGCAAGAACACTTGCCATTTCCTACTCCAGGAGATCTCCCTGATTCAGGGATTGAACCTGCATCACCTGGGGTTCCTGAATTAGCAAATGGATTCTTTACCACTGGTGCTACCTGAGAAGCCCTATGGTGTATACAATTAACTTCAAAATATTTTATACATATTTGTGCATGCATACACACACACACACACATACACAGAATATGGTAAACTGAAAAACTGTTGAATCTTTGAGGTTTATGGGTGTTGCCTGCATCATCCCATCAACTTTACTATATTTTTGAAGCTTGTCAAAATAATCTCTGGAAGTTGGTGATGGACAGGGAGGCCTGGCGTGCTGCTATTCATGGGGTCGCAAAGAGTTGGACACAACTGAGCAAATGAACTGAACTGAACTGTCATAATAAAAAGTTGTGGGAAAGAAAATTGGGAAAAACGATTTGTTAATTCACAGTAAAGAGTCTTAAGACTAAAATATACCTGTCTGCTGCTGCTGCTAAGTCACTTCAGTCGTGTCTGACTCTGTGCAACCCCATAGACGGGAGCCAGCCAGGCTACCCCGGCCCTGGGATTCTCCAGGCAAGAACACTGAAGTGGGTTGCCATTTCCTTCTCCAATGCATGAAAGTGAAAAGTGAAAGTGAAGTCGCTCAGTCGTATCCAACACTTAGCGACCCCCTGGACTGCTAGATACCACAAAAGGACTATATATTTTCCATGGAATACAAGAAGGAAATAAAAATAGCATTAGCAGGAGGAGAGATCAATGAAATCAAAAAGCATGACTGAATAAATGCTTTAGCTATAACTGCAAAAAAGAAATTTTGTATTTTTAACCTTTCAGCTTTTCTCCAAAGTGAAATACAGAATAAAGTTGTATCAAGATAATATAAAATAATTTTCAAATTTTAATTATTTTAATATGAAAACCCAAATATCTTTGAAATATTACAAGTCACATATAGGCATAATTCAAACATGTGCAAACAGCTAAAATTGAAACTGTCTTCCAGGTTTTCATAAAATTTATAAAAATAGATATATAATTTTTTCTAAATATATTTGTGTATAATCACTCAAGAATAATTTACCTTCTGCATCTCAATATTCAAATGGGAGGCAATTGAGTATAATGTTCGAGAGTATGAAATTTAACCTTTCTCAGAAGTGAATTTTGGTCCTGACTCAATCATTTCATGGCTGTGTGATAAGAAGAAAACTATGCATGCATGCATGCTCAGTCACTTCCATCGTATCTGACCCTTTGTGATGGCTGTATACTGCCAGGCTCCTCTGTCCTTAGGATTCTCCAGACAAGAATACTGGAATGGGTTGCTATGTCTTCCTCTAGGAGATCTTCTTGACCCAGGGGTTGAACCCCCCTCTCCTGCACTGCAGGCAGTCTTTACCAATGAACCTCTGGGGAAGCCCCAAGAAAAGTACATAACCTTATAAATCTCCTCCTCGTATCACAGTAACATCAGCAGCTATTCATTATATGGTTATTATGAGGATTCAAAGAGTTAACACCTGCAAAGTACTTAACCCAGGCCTTGTAGATGGTAAACACTACAATATCTTTCTTAAATATATTACATAATAAAGTTAAAATTATGAGTTTATGAATAAAACTTAAATTTATAAATAGACTAATCTGTATCAAGGAAATCAAATTTGACCACCAGAACATTAAAAATGATCCAAATTGTATTTTAGCATTTCAAGAGTATATTTTCTTCTAAATAAATGCAAACCAAGTCAAATAATCAAACGTACCTGTGGCGTGTCCAAATTTTCCAAAGGGGTTCTGTGTAAGGTCAATTGTCCTATCAATTTGAAAGATATTTAAATCTTCATCATCTAAGGCAATGTCACCCCAAAACACAGCTAAAAGAGAAAATTTCAATTAAAATACAAATTATTTAAGAGCAAAAAGCAATGCGAACAAAGCTAATTAGAAAAAAAAAAAAACACGGCTAAAAATATGGAAATGTGGTCCTTATAACTGTAGAGATATTTCTGAACGTACTGGGCCTGTCTCAGTGTAACGTGAGCCGTCTGTGAAAGGATGGGATCCGCTTTTCTCACTTTGATGTTTTAGAGGAAAGGGAGAAAGTCATTTTTCGAGTGAAATGGTCTAAGATTTATTGGGCTAGGGGGTGGTGGTTCTAAAGGGTGTTGGTGATGGACAGGGAAGCATGGAGTGCTGAAGTTCATGGGATCACAAAGAGTCAGACAGGGTTGCCATTTCCTTCTCCAATGCATGAAAGTGAAAAGTGAAAGTGAAGTCGCTCAGTCGTATCCAACACTTAGCGACCCCCTGGACTGCTAGATACCACAAAAGGACTATATATTTTCCATGGAATACAAGAAGGAAATAAAAATAGCATTAGCAGGAGGAGAGATCAATGAAATCAAAAAGCATGACTGAATAAATGCTTTAGCTATAACTGCAAAAAAGAAATTTTGTATTTTTAACCTTTCAGCTTTTCTCCAAAGTGAAATACAGAATAAAGTTGTATCAAGATAATATAAAATAATTTTCAAATTTTAATTATTTTAATATGAAAACCCAAATATCTTTGAAATATTACAAGTCACATATAGGCATAATTCAAACATGTGCAAACAGCTAAAATTGAAACTGTCTTCCAGGTTTTCATAAAATTTATAAAAATAGATATATAATTTTTTCTAAATATATTTGTGTATAATCACTCAAGAATAATTTACCTTCTGCATCTCAATATTCAAATGGGAGGCAATTGAGTATAATGTTCGAGAGTATGAAATTTAACCTTTCTCAGAAGTGAATTTTGGTCCTGACTCAATCATTTCATGGCTGTGTGATAAGAAGAAAACTATGCATGCATGCATGCTCAGTCACTTCCATCGTATCTGACCCTTTGTGATGGCTGTATACTGCCAGGCTCCTCTGTCCTTAGGATTCTCCAGACAAGAATACTGGAATGGGTTGCTATGTCTTCCTCTAGGAGATCTTCTTGACCCAGGGGTTGAACCCCCCTCTCCTGCACTGCAGGCAGTCTTTACCAATGAACCTCTGGGGAAGCCCCAAGAAAAGTACATAACCTTATAAATCTCCTCCTCGTATCACAGTAACATCAGCAGCTATTCATTATATGGTTATTATGAGGATTCAAAGAGTTAACACCTGCAAAGTACTTAACCCAGGCCTTGTAGATGGTAAACACTACAATATCTTTCTTAAATATATTACATAATAAAGTTAAAATTATGAGTTTATGAATAAAACTTAAATTTATAAATAGACTAATCTGTATCAAGGAAATCAAATTTGACCACCAGAACATTAAAAATGATCCAAATTGTATTTTAGCATTTCAAGAGTATATTTTCTTCTAAATAAATGCAAACCAAGTCAAATAATCAAACGTACCTGTGGCGTGTCCAAATTTTCCAAAGGGGTTCTGTGTAAGGTCAATTGTCCTATCAATTTGAAAGATATTTAAATCTTCATCATCTAAGGCAATGTCACCCCAAAACACAGCTAAAAGAGAAAATTTCAATTAAAATACAAATTATTTAAGAGCAAAAAGCAATGCGAACAAAGCTAATTAGAAAAAAAAAAAAACACGGCTAAAAATATGGAAATGTGGTCCTTATAACTGTAGAGATATTTCTGAACGTACTGGGCCTGTCTCAGTGTAACGTGAGCCGTCTGTGAAAGGATGGGATCCGCTTTTCTCACTTTGATGTTTTAGAGGAAAGGGAGAAAGTCATTTTTCGAGTGAAATGGTCTAAGATTTATTGGGCTAGGGGGTGGTGGTTCTAAAGGGTGTTGGTGATGGACAGGGAAGCATGGAGTGCTGAAGTTCATGGGATCACAAAGAGTCAGACAAAACAGTGAATCAACTGAACTGAATTTAAGGGAAGAGATTTCAGCAACCATGGCTAATTTGCAAATAAGTGAAAAAGAATGCTGGCATTTACAGCAGATGGGTGAGATAAGCAATTCTTCACTGACAGGTGGAGGAAGAGGTAGTAGCAATTAAACCATGTGCTACTTTATAATTTTATAAAGTGAGGTGCAGTGGAGTCAAAAGACTATAATGCTATTATAGTAACTCATTCATTACATTTTGATAAAGTGTTAAAATACCTTCTCTGAAGATGGTATTGCTTAACTATCTATAAAATATATAGATTAATTCACCTAGTCATTGCCTAATAAATGTTGAGCTAATCTATATATTTTATAGATAGTTAAGCAATACCATCTTCAGAGAAGGTACTTTACCACTTTATCAAAATGTAATGAACAAGTTGCTATAATAGCATTATAGTCTTTTGACTCAACTGCACCTCACTTAAGATTGCCGGGAGAAATATCAATAAACTCAGATATGCAGATGACACCACCCTTATGGCAGAAAGTGAAGAGGAAATAAAAAGCCTTTTGATGAAAGTGAAGGGGNAACTTCTATGCAGAGTACATCATGAGAAACTCTGGGCTGGAAGAAACACAAGCTGGAATCAAGATTGTCGGGAGAAATACCAATAACCTCAGATATGCAGATGACACCACCCTTATGGCAGAAAGTGAAGAGGAATTAAAAAGCCTCTTGATGAAAGTGAAAGAGGAGAGTGAAAGAGTTGACTTAAAGCTCAACATTCAGAAAATGAAGATTGTGGCATCTGGTCCCATCACTTCATGGGAAATAGATGGGGAAACAGTGGAAACAGTGTCAGACTTTATTTTTGGGGGCTCCAAAATCACTGCAGATGGTGACTGCAGCCATGAAATTAAAAGACACTTACTCCTTGGAAGGAAAGTTATGACCAACCTAGATAGTATATTCAAAAGCAGAGACATTACTTTGCCAACAAAGGTCCGTCTAGTCAAGGCTATGGTTTTTCTTGTGGTCATGTATGGATGTGAGAGTTGAACTGTGAAGAAAGCTGAGTGCCGAAGAATTGATGCTTTTGAACTGTGGTGTTGGAGAAGACTCTTGAGAGTCCCTTGGACTGCAAGGAGATCCAACCAGTCCATTCTGAAGGAGATCAGTCCTGGGTGTTCTTTGGAAGGAATGATGCTAAAGCTGAAATTCCAATACTTTGGCCACCTCATGAGAAGAGTTGACTCATTGGAAAAGACTCTGATGCTGGGAGGGATTGGGGGCAGGAGGAGAAGGGGATGATAGAGGATGAGATGGCTGGATGGCATCACTGACTCGATGGACGTGAGTCTGAGTGAACTCCGGGAGTTGGTGATGGACAGGGAGGCCTGGTGTGCTGCAATTCATGGGGTCGCAAAGAGTCGGACATGATTGAGTGACTGAAGTGAGCATGGTTAATTTGCGATATAGATTTGAGGAACATTGATACAAGAGTGGTATTTAACACGATATAATTGTACTAATCACCTAGGGAACGAGAGGAGAGTCAAGACTAGGATCCTGGACTCCAGTTCTAGTATTAAAATTGGAGAGGAGAGAAAGAGATTGAAGTGGTCAGAGATGAAGGAGAAAAACCAGGCGTAGCCGATGCTGGCAGCCTTCCGTCTGCATCTCCTTGACGTGACCACCTCAGTCTCAATTCCAACAGCCAGTGCTACTTGCCTGCGGGCTTTCTCTGGCCACAGACGCTTACTTTATTCACACGTGCAGCACTGGGAATTAATGCCTGAGCAATGACTGAGTGAAGAGGGTGTGTACGTACCTCAGAGCCCTCTCCTCTCTGAGGTGAGTGCTCTCTACTGCCCTCAGTGGTTTCCAGTGGGAACGAACCCAAGTTGACACAGATACAACTTAATTAATAACACATGCGTTATGAGCTTCCTTTTCTTTCCTCTCTCCTTTCTCCACTCTCCTACTTGTGTGTTCTGAGAGGACCACTAAAATAAGCTTGCTGCTGCTGCTAAGTCGCTTCAGTCGTGTCCGACTCTGTGTGACCCCATAGACGGCAGCCCACCAGGCTCCCCCGTCCCTGGGATTCTCCAGGCAAGAACACTGGAGTGGGTTGCCATTTCCTTCTCNCAGGGAGCCCAGACCTAGAGGAGTGGGGTGGCAGGGCGAGGGAGGGAGGCTCAAGAGGAGGGGATATATATTTATATGTATATATAATATAATTATTTAAAATATATATAATTTTGGCTTATTTGTGTTGTTCTACAGCAGACACCAGAACAACATTGTAAAGTAATTATTCTCCAAATAAAAAATAACTGCATGAGACAAAATAAAATGAAATTCTATAAGTTATATAAAAATATGAACTAGTAATAATTTAATGACATCAACATTGGTTACTAACATAAAATTAAACTAGCAAAGACCTGGAAATAAATAATGCAACCGAAGAGCTGTTAGAATGTAGGAAGAAAACAGTATTTAGTTCGAATTTCATCTTATAAGAAGATTTGTGGATTTCAATGTGCTAAAAGAGAATAGAGATTATCTTTATGGCATGCTGCGATTCATGGGGTCGCAAAGAGTCAGACATGACTGAGCGACTGAACTGAACTGAACTAAAGAAACAAATCGCCACTCTAGGTTCGATCCAGGATACAGGATGCTTGGGGCTGGCGCACTGGGATGACCCAAGTGGTAAAGAAGAAAACCTTCCACGTGATGGCCAATTGTGATGCAACTTTTAGACATGATCTAATAAAAACAGGCAAAAAGATCAATAAGAAATAACCAATACAATATTGTAAAGTAATTAACCTCCAATTAAAATAAATAAATTTATATTAAAAAATAAATAACAGAGATGTAAAAATGTGTTGGATGTCAAATGCAAATTGGCACTTGCCATTTGACAAGTGCGCTGTTGCAGCTGCTGACCCCCAACACCCCTGAAGGAGCTCAGGGTAGAGAGTAGAAATGAAGTACTCTGTGCTGGTGGCACTGTTAGACTTTACGGTCTTTTTTTGGGAACCGTCGTTTTAAAGACTACCAAGGCTCGAATTTGATGTAAACAGCAAGAGGATTTATTAAGCCGGCACGCCGGGGTTCAGTCACTTCCGAGGAGGAACGAACCTCAGCAGTCGTTACTGAGCAGTTTTTAAGCACAAAAGCCACAAACAGGTGTGATTAGGGTGGGAACAGTTTGATTGGTGTATATAGTTTGACTTTTATGGGGATTGGTTTACGGATTATCAGGCTCATGGTGGTTAGCAAATTTTTTTTTAAAAAGGAGAAAGTTCTGTTGCAGAATACCTAGAAGAGGAATTCTTGGAAGCCCCTGGGGGCAAGCTAACTTTGGTAAATTTTATCTTAACTCTTATCTCTGGTAAATTTTTGTCCTGACTCCTCATTCCCCTCTTCTTTTTGTAAAAGGTTTTAATCTTGAAACCTTAGGTTGATGTCTTCCTGGGGGAGTGCTGCATATTGTTGTCTCAGCATGAGTACTTGTACTGCACTTATCCTGTCTCTGATGAAAGAAATTATCCTGTTAAGGATACAGGGTCTTATAGTTAGGAGGAGGAGAAGAATGATTAATGGCCCCATCAGAGTGGATATCAGGGTGGCAAACCACGGGGTTTTGTTGAACCAGGACTCAAACTATTTTTGGGTGTGTTTTATTTTTTTTTTTTCTGCCTATTTGTCAATCTTTTTTTAAACTTATTTATGGAGTCGGTGATGACCCCAGAATGGTCTATATAGAAACAACATTTTTTTTTGAGAGCTGCACATATTTTACTCTCTTTCAGGAACAGGAGGTCTAGGCCTCTCCGGTTTTGCATCACTACTTTAGACAGAGAGGTTAAAGATTTTTTTAATTTAGTGATGGAATCTTTTAGGACCCGAAGGTCGGCATCTATGGCCTGTTGTAAACTAGCATAGTATTGGGGCTGATGGATGAGGGCTGCTGTACCGGTCCCGACTCCAGCGGCTACTCTGAGGCCCAAGAGGACCGCCAGAGTGAGAGTTACCGGCTCTCTTTTTACTCGATGGCCTTTTTTATAGGCATTTAAAAAAGAGTCGTCGGGGTGGTAGATGAGTCGGGGTATTAACCGTACCAACATACAGAAATCACCCGAACCATTAAACACTGTCATAGACACACAGGGCGTAAGACCCGTATTACATGCCCATCATTTATTTTCAGGGGGAAGGAGGTAGCCAGTGGAGTTGAGGCTGTTTTTAGTGGTATTGCAAAGGTGTATCTGAGTTGGGGACGGGGAACCTATACATAGTCCTTGCCCTGACACGGCAGAGAGAGTGAGTCTGACTGTCCCTCTCTGCTGCCATCGGCATTGACCAGGGGAATTGGAGTTACTTACTGTACCCGTTATTTCTATAGCTTTATAGTAAGGCGGGGGAGCTGCATAGCAGAGCCAGCAAGATCTGGTAGCCTCTGGGTTGGTAGCGTTCAGGACCTCAAAGGGTTTTTTGACCAAAGTCAGCATTTGGTCCTGTGTTGAGGGTACATGACTAGGAGTAGGTACAATTTTTAGGGCTGATTTCTGACTCTCATTAATGGAGGCTCGTTCCTGAGGATGGAGGATGGGATTAGGTCCGA
>SJYX01024135.1:9592-41618 GCA_006410675.1 Oreotragus oreotragus | reverse complement strand
AATATACTATCTAGGTTGGTCATAACTTTTCTTCCAAGGAGTAAGCGTCTTCTAATTTCATGGCTGCAGTCACCATCTGCAGTGATTTTGGAGCCCCCCAAAATAAAGTCTGACACTGTTTCCACTGTTTCCCCATCTATTTCCCATGAAGTGATGGGACCGGATGCCATGATCTTCGTTTTCTGAATGTTGAGCTTTAAGCCAACTTTTTCACTCTCCTCTTTCACTTTCATCAAGAGGCTTTTTAGTTCCTCTTCACTTTCTGCCATAAGGGTGGTGTCATCTGCATATCTGAGGTTATTGATATTTCTCCCGGGAGGAGCAACCCGAGGAGCGGTGGCTGCACAGGCGCAGGAGGACCTAGAGGAGCTGTCCCACAGTGAATGTCAGGAACGGTGGCGGTAAGGAGATACCCCTCGTCCAAGGTAAGGAGCAGCAGCTGTGCTTTGCTGGAGCAGCCGTGAAGAGATACCCCACACCCAAGGTAAGAGAAACCCAAGTAAGATGCTAGGTGTTGCAAGAGGGCATCAGAGGGCAGACACATTGAAACCATACTCACACAAAACCAGTCAATCTAATCACACTAGGACCACACCCTTGTCTAACTCAATGAAACCAAGCCATGCCTGTGGGGCAACCCGAGAAGGGCGGGTCATGGTGGAGAGGGCTGACAGAACGTGGTCCACTGGAGAAGGGAATGGCAAGCCACTTCAGTATTCTTGCCTTGAGAACCCCATGAACAGTATGAAAAGGCAAAATAAGCTTACCTACACTCAAATCCTTGTCTCAGCATCCTCTTCTGAGGGAACTTCAACTATGACAGGGGTTGTAGGTGTACAGCAGGTGGGTATGAAAAATCATGAGACTGTACTCATGTACAGTTGAGAAATTTAAATTGTGAAGTTAAATTGCTCAGCTCGGACTCCCACGTTCATTGCAGCAGTGTTCATGATAGCCAAGACGTGGAAACAGCTGAAGTGTCTGGCGTTGGATGAAAATAGACAAAGAAGAAATACCTATAATGTTATATATATGTACCTGTATTGTATATAATATGGTATATATGCATATAGAAATATTATTCAGTTGTGAGAAAAAAGGAAACCTTGCCATTTGTAACAACAGAAATGGACCTTGAGGTCATTTATGCTAAGAGAAATAAATCAGACACCAAAAGATGAATGCTGCATGACCTCACTTATGTGGGGAATCTAAGAAAGCTGAACTCATAAACAGAGTAGAGTGGTGGTTACCAGGAATTGACGGAGGGGAAAATAATGTGAGAGATACTGGCCAAAGGTTTTCCAGGTGGCTCAGCAGTTCAGGGACTTCCCTGGTGGCTCAGAGGTAAAGTGTCTGCCTACAATTCGGGAGACCCCGGGTTCAATCCCTGGGTTGGGAAGATCTCCTGAAGAAGGAAATGGCAACCCACTCCAGTATTCTTGNCCCTGGTGGCTCAGAGGTAAAGTGTCTGCCTACAATTCGGGAGACCCCGGGTTCAATCCCTGGGTTGGGAAGATCTCCTGAAGAAGGAAATGGCAACCCACTCCAGTATTCTTGCCTGGAAAATCCCATGAACGGAGGAGTCTGGTAAACTACAGTCCATGGGGTCGCAAAGAGTCAGACACAACTGAGCGACTTCACTACTTCACAGCAGTACAGAATCCGCCTGCCAATGTAGCAGATGCGGGTTTGATTACTGGTCGGGAAGATCCCCTGGAGAAGGAAATAGAAACCCACTTCAGTATTCTTGCCTGGGAAATCCCATGGACAGAGGGATCTTGGATGGCTACAGTCCATGGGGTCTCAAAAGTGTTGGGCGCGACTTAGTGACTAATACAACAAAATATTTGTACAGCAACACCACTGATTCCTAAAATGTCGATGTTCACTCTTGCCATCTCCTTTGATCACTTCCAATTTACCTTGATCCATGGACCTACTATTCCAGGTTCCTATGCAATACTGTTCATTACAGCTTTGAACTTATTTTCACCACCAGACACATCCATAACTGGGCATTGTTTCCACTTTGGCTCAGCTTCTTCATTCCTTCTGGAGCTATCTCTCCGCTTTTCTCCTTTACTTTGGTGACAACAGTCTGTATAGTCACAGCTATAGTTTTTCCAGTAGTCATGTACAGATGTGAGAGCTGGACAATAAAAAATGCAGAGAGCCTAAGAATTGATACCTTCAAACTGTGGTACTGGAGAAGACTCTTGAGCATCTTCTATTTGATCAAGGAGGTCAAACCAGTCAATCTTAAAGGAAATCAACCCTGAATATTCAATGGAAGGACTGATCTGAAGCTGAAGCTCCAGTATTTTGGCCACCTGATGCGAAGAACTGACTCATTGGAAAGGACCCTGATGCTGGGAAAGATTGAAGACAGGAGAAGAAGGGGACGCTGAGGATGAGATGGTTGGATGGCATCACTATCAATGGACATGAGTTTGAGCAAACTCTGGGAGTTTGTGACGGACAGAAGCCTGGTGTGCTGCAGTCCGTGGGGTCGCAAAGAGTCAGGCACAACTGAACAACTGAATAACATCAAAATGATGCGCTTCTTCCTTCCCCCTTCGAGAGCAGGGTATAGAGGGCCCACTTTCCTCGGGGCAGCAGCCTTGTCCAGTGCCTGCTGGGCCCTGAGGGTCACTGGGGAGAATGGATGGAGTGAGGTGTGCATTTGGAACCACCATCCAAAAAAAGAGATTGTCATTAGTGATTTCCCACTTGTTTTTGCCATCAGATCCTGTGGGCTGGGGAAGCAGACCCTGGGGTCTCCAGTTTCCTGGAGGGAAAAACCCTGTGGGGTGTTTCCAGCCTGAGCCCTGGGGGGCTCGTTAGTGTCTGGCGACCGCGCGGGACAGCAGCTCCAGGGACTCCCTGTACAACAGGACCCTGACTCTCAGCCCCTCCTCTCTCAGGCAGGAAGCAGTGATGCTGGCAGGCACCGTGGGAGCCTCCCTCGGCCATGCTGAGTGTGGGTTCAGGGCCCCCGCCTGGCTGGAGAAGCTACACCACAGCCCTGACGGGCACGCACGGGCATGTGAGCAGACGGCAGAAGGAGGGTGGGGCTCATGCATGCACTAGGGGTGCAAAATGCACACACATGTGCCCTGCAGGTGGCGGGCACGCACACGCACACACACACGAATCCAGAAGCTTCGTGGGCACAAATGCACACATACACATGAAGGGTCAGTTAGTGGTGAGGGCTCAATGGTGACGGGGGAGCAGTTCCAGTATCGAGGAGGCTTGCTGGTAGAAAAGGAGAGAGGTCCCAGTCCTGTGTGTTCCTCGGCTCTCACCCCCACCATGGGGCTGGCGTGGGCATGCCCCTGAGCTCAGGACTTTGCTGTTGTTTGGTCACTAAGTTGTGTCTGGCTCTTTCTTGACCCCGTGGACTGTAGCCTTCCAGGCTCCTCTGTCCATGGGATCCTCCAGACAAGAATACTGGAGTGGGTTGCCATTTCCTTCTCCACAGGACCCTCCCGACCCATGGATCGAACTCTCATCTCCTGCGTTGACAGGTGGGTTCTTTACCATCTGAGTCTCCTGGGGAGTCCTAAGCTCAGAACTTTCTGGGTCCCAACTCTCCCAGGAAACAAGCAACTCGCCTGGAGATCTGTCCGTGGGTGCAACTGGCATGGGTTCCAGTTATGCAAATAAGACAGTGTCTAGCCCTGTAACCTGACGACTTTTTTGGCCAGGCACTCTCACCTGTCATAACTGGAAAACAGACTTTGGACATGTTGAGGCAAATTCAAAGTCACAGCTTCTCAGCTGGGTTCAATTGCAGCTACGTTCAGGGCTTTTTTTTTTTTTTAATGTTTTTTATTAAAACAAAGGCCTAGCTCTGCTAGGTCTGCTAGGTCTTTGGCGCGTTACAGAGGCTCTCCCTCTTATTAGGGCAGGTGGGGGGCTACTCTTCGTTGTGGTGCTTGGGCTTCTCACTGTTGTGGAGCACAGGCTTCGGTAGTTGCAACACTCAGACTCAGCAGTTGCGGCTCCTGGGCTTAGTTGACCCACAGCATGTGGGATCTTCCAGGAACAGGGGCTGAACCCGTGTTCCCTGCACTGGCAGGCAGATTCTTATCCAGTATGCCACCAGGGAAATCCCAGGTGTTCCAGAAAGAAGTAAGAGTAGACCAGGGTGGCTTGTTTCAGCTGGGCGAAGATCCCAACTCCACCCTTGAAAGAAACTAGGAAATCAGTCAAGAAAATGCATGGGGTAGAGGCAACATCCCATACAAAGGCCCTGGGGCTGCGCTGTGCTTAGAACAGTAACTGCAGGGAGAAACGGAGTTAGAGGGAGGGACTGGGAGGGAGGAAGGAGGTAACTGAGCATGTCTTGTGAGTCACAGTGAGGACCCTGACTTTTATACCAAGTACTGTGGGAGCCATGGGGGATTCTGTGCAGAGGAGGGAGATGACCTGACTGCGGGCTTCCCAGGCGCCCTCTGGCTGCTGTGGGAGACCAGAATGTGGGGGACAGGGTTGACAGCCAGGAGATCCAGGACAAGGTGGCTGAGCTGGACCCGGTGACTGATGGTGAGTGTGGGCCATGGAGGTGGTGAGAGGTGGCCGGTCCTGGACAGATGTGCAGGTGGAGCCTGCAGAATTTCCCGGCAGGTTAGATGAGGGTGTGGGAGAAAGAGGAGGGTGGAGGAGCTGGCAAAGCTGTATCAGGAGGGCAGGGAGGGACCAGTCCAGCCAGGAGCAGAGGGGACTCTGATTATCTCAGGGAGTGCTAGGGCGGACACGGGCTGAGCAGGGTGGGGTCACGCGGACAGCTGGCAGGCACCTCTCCACCCTCACTCTGGAGGTGGCATCTGCCCAGTTCAGAGGGAAGCAAGGGCAAAGGCCGGGGTCCTTGCCAAGCTGGGACAAGCCTCTCTGGCCCATCCCCAGCCCTCAAGGTGAGATCTGAAAACAAAGAGGGGAAATACATTCCAGAGCAACTGAGCGTTGACCGTCCGCAAGTTATTTTCTTTCATCTTCCTTTTAATGGTTTCTTTACGATGCTGTTAGTTCCTTGTGTACAGCAGTGTGAATCAGCCATAGGTATACATATATCTCCCCCTTTTTTTAAGATTTCCTTCCCATTTAGGTCACCCCAGAGCACTGAGTGGAGTTCTCTGTGCTATAGAGTACGCTCTCATTTGTTCCCTATTTTACACCTGCGTGCCAGGTCACTTCAGTCGTGTCCGACTCTTTGTGACCCCGCGGACTGTAGCCCTCCAGGCTCCTCGGTCCACGGGATTCTCCAGGCAAGAATACTGGAGTGGGTTGCCACGCCCTCCTCCAGGGGATCCTCCCCACCCAGGGATCAGTCCTGCGTCTCTTAACGTCTCCTGCATTGGCAGGTGGGTTCTTTACCGCTAGTGCCAACTGGGAAGCCCATTTTATACATCGTAGTGTTTATATGTCAGTTCCAATCTCCCAACGCAACCCATCTCTCCTTCCCCACCCAATGTCCATATACTTGTTCTCCTCATCCGTGTCTCCATTTCTGCTTTGCAAATAGGTTCATCTATACCATTTTTCTAGATTCGACATATGTGTTAATATACAATGTTTTTCTTCTGACATTTCATTTTGTATGACAGTCTGTAGGTCCATCCACGTGTCTGCGGATGGCACAATTCCTTTCCCTTTTTCGCGACCAAGTAATATGCCATTGTATATACGTGCCACATCTTCCCTATCCATTCCTCTGTGGATGGACATCCAGGCTGCCTCCCTGCAGCAATAAAGACTGAGGTGCATGTATCTTTTGGAATTATGGTTTTCTCTGGGTATATGCCCACACGTGGGATTTGCTGGGTCATAAAGTCTTCCCTGGTGGCTCAGTAAAGAATCTGCCTGCAATGCGGGAGACCTGGGTTGGATCCCCGGGTTAGTAAGATCTCCCGGAGAGGCGCATGGCAACCCACTCCAGTATTCTTTTGTGGAGAATCCCCATGGACAGAGGAACCTGGTGGGCTACAGTCCATGGGGTCGGAAAGAGTCGGATAGGACTGAGCGACTATGAGCAACTAAGCACAGCACAGCACACGGGCTTCCAAGGCAGCTTAGACAGTAAAGAATCTGCCTGCAGTGTAGGAGACCCAGGTTAGATCCCTGGGTTGGAAAGATCCCCTGGAGAAGGGAATAGATATCCACTCCAGTATTCTTGCCTGGAGAAATCTGTGGACAGAGAAGCCTGGTAGCTACAGTCCATGGGGTCACAAAAAGTTGGACACGACCGAGCGACTAACACTTTCATTTTCGCTTTCGTGGTAGTTCTATCAACAAGTCCTTTTCTAACTGTCTTATGTAAAATTGCAGCCCGCTCAGACCTCCCAATTACCCCCTGAGTTCTCTGCTTTCTCTTTTTCTGTAGCACTGACTTCCAATATAGAGTCTCACTTATTTAGTTATCAAGTTTGTTGCTTATTTCCTGATTCACTTCCCTAGAGCCTTTTGCTCCTCCCAAGCTGGGATCTCTGCCTAGTTTCCTGCCATGTCCTCCATGGTGAGAGCAATGCCTGGCAGAGAACTGATGCTCCATGAATGTGTATAGCACGGAAGGTTAGCGTGCAAAACTCACAGCGGCCCTTAAAGCACAGCCTCCAGAGACAGGCTCCTGGCTTCAAGTCTTTACCATCACCGTGAGAATGTGAACAGTGATCCCCTCTATTCTCTGCTTCCCCAGCAGTGCAAAACCGAGAATAGTAATCCCAGCTATCCTTGCCAGGAGCCTGAGGCCAAAGGATTCTTAACATTGTTCAGAGAATCTTAATATTATCTGTGATCTCATAAGATCAGTTTTCACTTTGACAGATGATGCTCAGAGGGAGAAAGCTGGCTACCCAGGCTACCCTTGTGCTCCTAGTTAGTGAAGATGCCAGCATTCAAATACAGTCTTGTCTGATTCCAGAGCTCAATCTTGTTGCCTCAGCACATCACTGTCTTGAGCACAAGATTTCTGCTTTATGTAATGGGAATTTTGGTCAGGTAGTGACCTCCCCATCACTGGAGGCATGCAAGTAGAGGCTGGCTAATTTAGCTAGAGGAGACTTCTACACTGGGTGTGTATTGGGGGATGTTTCCTTCCCAATCGCCCTCTTTATAAAAAGCTGACATTCCTGGAGAAAGCTTGTGTTAATACCATGTAGGACCTCTTCCTATAGGACAATTACAGCCGGGAGTCCATCAGCCTGGTCTTAACTTCTCCCTCTAAAAAGCATCACCTCACTCTGGAACATTTCTCTAATGCCTTTAGATGCCCACACATACTTCCTATGATCTTCCAAAAAGGTCCGCCTCATGGCTTGCCCAGGATAAAGAATCCGCCTGCCAATGCAGGAGACACAAAAGACTCAGGTTTGATGCAACAGACAAGGGTTTGATCCCTGGGTTGGGAAGATCCCCTGGAGGAGGAAATGGCAACCCAGTCCAGTATTCTTGCCTGGAACATTCCATGGACAGAGGAGCTTGGTGGGCTACAGTCCACAGGGTCACAAAAAGTAGGACATGACTGAGGGACTGAGTATACAGCGTTTGCTAGGGAGACAAGTCACCTACTTATTCGCAGTTTTTACTAGACATTTTCTCCTCAGGTCGTATATTGAAAACATTCATCACAAACGGTGTTAGCATATTTTGGGTTCCCAAGGGAACCTCTTTATCTCTCCGTTGTATGTTAGTTGCTTAATCGTGTCCAACTCTTTGTGACCCCGTAGACTGTATCTCGCCAGGCTCCTCTGTCCATGGAATTCTTCAGGCAAGAGTACTGGAGTGGGTTGCCATTCCCTTCTCCAGGGGATCTTCCCGACCTAGGGATAGAACCCGGGCTTCCTGCATTGCAGGCAGATTCCTTTCCATCTGAGCTTTGTGTTTCAAAGGGAACCTCCTTATTTCTACCCTTAGCTCCTTTTTTTTTCTGAACCAGATTGATTAAAATTCTTTAAGAACAATAAAAAATACTTACCCAGGGGAAAAAGAATCCCTCTAAAAATTTTTATTTCTTCTATTTACAAAAATCCCCACTTGATGCACAAAAATTGGGACACACAAAAAGGAATGGAAAACACATGCATTTGTAGTAAGTCAATTGGGATTCAACTATTTTGTTTCCCATTTCTCAGCAAACACATACATGAAGATTCTTCTCTTGCCATCAGTTATTCTCAAAGACGTGACTTTAATGATAGTCCATCTTCTCGTCTATTAAAAGTTTTAGCTTTTTCCCCCCTTAATGATTTGTAAGGGCATTTTATTGAACACTTAGGTTGCTCTTTCTCTTTTTTAAAAAACTTTAAATAATGCTACTATGAACATCCTTGTGCCTGGAAGTCAGAGAATTTCTTTTTTTAAAAAAAATATTCATTTGTTTGGCTGTGCTGGGTCTTAGTTGCAGCACGTGGGATCTTTGATCTCTGTTGTGAATTGTGGAATCTTTAGTTGAGGCATGCGGGATCTAGTTGTCTGACCAGGAACAGAACCTGGGCCCCCTGCATTGGAAGCAAGGAGTTTTACCCACTGAACCACCAGGGAAGTCCCAGATAATGTTTCCTTTTATTTAAATTATATGTTTGTTTATTTATTTCGGGGCTCTGCTGGGTTTTCATTGCTGTGGACAGGCTTTTCTCTAGTTGTGGCGAGTGGGGGCTACTCTCCAGGTGCAGAGTGCAGCCTCGAGGACGCCTGGGCTCCAGTAGTTGTGGTAACTGGGCTTAGTTGCTCTGTGACACGTGGGATCTTTCCGGACCAAGGATGGAACCCAAGTCCACTGTACTGGCAGGCGATTCTTAACCCCTGGGCCCCCAGGGAAATTTCCCAGATAATTTATTTTTGAGAAAATATTTAGAAGGAGAATTATAGAATCAAAATAAGATTTCAGATATATAAACAAATTTGTATTCTCCTGCAACCAACAATGCAGAGAGGTAGAGGGCCTGGTTTTACTCACACTCATTAGCACCCACCTCTCATTTTCTTCTTCAATCTTTGCCAACTTGATAATTTAAAAAAAAATGCTATTTAGGTCTTCTGCCCATTTTTTGAGTAGACCATTTGTTTTTCTTGATATTGAGCTGTATGAGCTGTTTGTATCTTTTGGAAATAAAGCTCTTGTCAGTTTCATCATTTGCAAATATTTTCTCCCATTCTATAGGCTGTCTTTTTGTTTATGATTTCCTTTGCTGTGCAAAAGAGGAACTGAAGATTTTTTAGAGTCACAACCTTTTCTAGTTTGTTATTTGCCTATATATTTGTTTCAATTTAACAATGTTTTGTGATATTCAGAAATTATACTTTTTTAGTGGTCATAATCCAGTTATTTTTTTCATCTGTGAAGTCTACCAGGTAATTGAATTTCTGTAAGTCTCACTATATAAGGACCCTAATGTTCTTTCTGATTTAGTTTAATTTGCAATAAAGGAGCCTTTTTCAGACATATGCTCTGGGTATCTCTGTCCAGTGTACCTTTCCTTAGATCTAGATTTCCCCTGATCCCCCATCCCTGCACAGCACAGCATGTGGGATTTTATTCCCTAGATCAAGGGATTGAACCGGAGCCCCTGAATTGGCAGAGGCTAGAGTGCCAGGGAAGTCCCCTAGATCTAGATTTCTTAAGTGGAGTCTGAGATTCTTAAGTTGGAATTTCATTTTGCTTTAGTTTTTGAAGATTTCAAGTCAGGCTTTGCTTTTTTTTTTTTTTTCATAGTGTGAATTCCTCAGAGGACCTCATTGGAATTTTCCTAAGTTGAATATTCTTTTAGTTTTATTTGTGCTGGATCAAGAGTTGGCAAACTATAGTGTGCAATGTGTCCTTGAGCGCTCATTCGTGTCCGACTCTGCAACCCTGTGGACTGTAGCCCACCAGGCTTCTCTGTCCACGGAATTTTCCAAGGAAGAATACTGGAGCGGGTTACCATTTCCTACTCCAGGGGATCTTCCTGACCCAGGGATCGAACCCCTATCTGCTGTGTCTCCTGCAGGTGGATTCTTTACCACTGAGCCACCTGGGACACCCAGCAAACTATAGGCAGAGGGCCAAATCTGGCCCCCTGCCTGTTTTTGTAAATAAAGTTTTATTGAAACATTCAGGGACACTCCTGTATACATTGTCCATGGCTGCTTTTACACTAGATGGGCAGAGTTGAGCAGTCATGACAGAGACTGTACAACCCAAATGGTCTAAAATATTCACTCTCTGGTCCTTTACAGAAAACGTTTGCACCCCTGTGCTTGATCAACATGACTGCCTGCTTCCTGGTTTTCCTTTCTTCGTGAAAAATGGGCAACCATTTCTCACTGTCTTTTGCACCTGTTAAGTTCTTCGATGGTCCTGACTAGTCTTTTCTTTAGGAATAGAATGTCTTTGGACGCGATCAAGCACATTTTTGTTGCTTTTCTCTACTTATATATCTTTAGAACTAAAATTTAAAATGCCTTTTTCACGAATTAAAATTTCAACAAACTTCTAAAACGTTTAAAGAATCATTCTCAATTTCTCTTGACCAATTGCTGCAGATGAGTAATTTCAGTGGCGCAGCTATTTTGTCTCTTCTGAGAGTCACTGAAATGGCAACCCACTCCAGTATCCTTGCCTGGAGAAGTCCATGGACAGAGGAGCCTGGCGGGTGAAAGTCCGTGTCGCAGAGTCGGACACGATTGAGCAACTTTCACTTCACTTCACTTTGAAGGTCACTGGCTTGCAGATTACCCCAAATACCACTAGATGGCGCATAAATCGGCCCTCGTCTCTCCAGTACCCCCAGTCATGGGAGTCTCTTGAGTTGGTGTTTTGAAATCTGCTTTCCTCCAAACGAATTAACTCCTGATAAGCAGGGAAAGATTACATTAGGACCATTTTCCAAATGAGTGTAAAATACTCAGAAACATTCCAATAAAGATTATATGCATTTTCTGGGCTTGCAAGTTAATTGATTATAAAATAATAAAACTACCACCAATTCAGTATTTACATTTTTTTCTATTTATTGATGGCCGTGCTGAGTTTTCATTGCTGCACTTGGGCTTTCCCTAGTTGCGGCGAGCAGGGGCTGCTCTCCAGCCGCAGGGCGTGGGCTTCCCTTGGTGGTGGCTTCTCCTGTTTCAGAGAACAGGCTCTAGGGCATGCAGGCTTCAGTAGTTGTGGCGCACGGGTGTAGTTGCCCCTTGGCGTGTGGAATCCTTCCAGACTAGGGAGAAGGCAGTGGCACCCTACTCCAGTACTCTTGCCGCGAAAATCCCATGGACGGAGGAGCCTGGTCCATGGGCTGCAGTCCACGGGGTCGTGAAGAGTCGATCGCGACTGAGCGGCTTCACTTTCACTTTTCACTTTCATGCATTGGAGAAGGCATTGGCAACCCACTCCAGTGTTCTTGCCTGNTTCTCAGCAAACACATACATGAAGATTCTTCTCTTGCCATCAGTTATTCTCAAAGACGTGACTTTAATGATAGTCCATCTTCTCGTCTATTAAAAGTTTTAGCTTTTTCCCCCCTTAATGATTTGTAAGGGCATTTTATTGAACACTTAGGTTGCTCTTTCTCTTTTTTAAAAAACTTTAAATAATGCTACTATGAACATCCTTGTGCCTGGAAGTCAGAGAATTTCTTTTTTTAAAAAAAATATTCATTTGTTTGGCTGTGCTGGGTCTTAGTTGCAGCACGTGGGATCTTTGATCTCTGTTGTGAATTGTGGAATCTTTAGTTGAGGCATGCGGGATCTAGTTGTCTGACCAGGAACAGAACCTGGGCCCCCTGCATTGGAAGCAAGGAGTTTTACCCACTGAACCACCAGGGAAGTCCCAGATAATGTTTCCTTTTATTTAAATTATATGTTTGTTTATTTATTTCGGGGCTCTGCTGGGTTTTCATTGCTGTGGACAGGCTTTTCTCTAGTTGTGGCGAGTGGGGGCTACTCTCCAGGTGCAGAGTGCAGCCTCGAGGACGCCTGGGCTCCAGTAGTTGTGGTAACTGGGCTTAGTTGCTCTGTGACACGTGGGATCTTTCCGGACCAAGGATGGAACCCAAGTCCACTGTACTGGCAGGCGATTCTTAACCCCTGGGCCCCCAGGGAAATTTCCCAGATAATTTATTTTTGAGAAAATATTTAGAAGGAGAATTATAGAATCAAAATAAGATTTCAGATATATAAACAAATTTGTATTCTCCTGCAACCAACAATGCAGAGAGGTAGAGGGCCTGGTTTTACTCACACTCATTAGCACCCACCTCTCATTTTCTTCTTCAATCTTTGCCAACTTGATAATTTAAAAAAAAATGCTATTTAGGTCTTCTGCCCATTTTTTGAGTAGACCATTTGTTTTTCTTGATATTGAGCTGTATGAGCTGTTTGTATCTTTTGGAAATAAAGCTCTTGTCAGTTTCATCATTTGCAAATATTTTCTCCCATTCTATAGGCTGTCTTTTTGTTTATGATTTCCTTTGCTGTGCAAAAGAGGAACTGAAGATTTTTTAGAGTCACAACCTTTTCTAGTTTGTTATTTGCCTATATATTTGTTTCAATTTAACAATGTTTTGTGATATTCAGAAATTATACTTTTTTAGTGGTCATAATCCAGTTATTTTTTTCATCTGTGAAGTCTACCAGGTAATTGAATTTCTGTAAGTCTCACTATATAAGGACCCTAATGTTCTTTCTGATTTAGTTTAATTTGCAATAAAGGAGCCTTTTTCAGACATATGCTCTGGGTATCTCTGTCCAGTGTACCTTTCCTTAGATCTAGATTTCCCCTGATCCCCCATCCCTGCACAGCACAGCATGTGGGATTTTATTCCCTAGATCAAGGGATTGAACCGGAGCCCCTGAATTGGCAGAGGCTAGAGTGCCAGGGAAGTCCCCTAGATCTAGATTTCTTAAGTGGAGTCTGAGATTCTTAAGTTGGAATTTCATTTTGCTTTAGTTTTTGAAGATTTCAAGTCAGGCTTTGCTTTTTTTTTTTTTTTCATAGTGTGAATTCCTCAGAGGACCTCATTGGAATTTTCCTAAGTTGAATATTCTTTTAGTTTTATTTGTGCTGGATCAAGAGTTGGCAAACTATAGTGTGCAATGTGTCCTTGAGCGCTCATTCGTGTCCGACTCTGCAACCCTGTGGACTGTAGCCCACCAGGCTTCTCTGTCCACGGAATTTTCCAAGGAAGAATACTGGAGCGGGTTACCATTTCCTACTCCAGGGGATCTTCCTGACCCAGGGATCGAACCCCTATCTGCTGTGTCTCCTGCAGGTGGATTCTTTACCACTGAGCCACCTGGGACACCCAGCAAACTATAGGCAGAGGGCCAAATCTGGCCCCCTGCCTGTTTTTGTAAATAAAGTTTTATTGAAACATTCAGGGACACTCCTGTATACATTGTCCATGGCTGCTTTTACACTAGATGGGCAGAGTTGAGCAGTCATGACAGAGACTGTACAACCCAAATGGTCTAAAATATTCACTCTCTGGTCCTTTACAGAAAACGTTTGCACCCCTGTGCTTGATCAACATGACTGCCTGCTTCCTGGTTTTCCTTTCTTCGTGAAAAATGGGCAACCATTTCTCACTGTCTTTTGCACCTGTTAAGTTCTTCGATGGTCCTGACTAGTCTTTTCTTTAGGAATAGAATGTCTTTGGACGCGATCAAGCACATTTTTGTTGCTTTTCTCTACTTATATATCTTTAGAACTAAAATTTAAAATGCCTTTTTCACGAATTAAAATTTCAACAAACTTCTAAAACGTTTAAAGAATCATTCTCAATTTCTCTTGACCAATTGCTGCAGATGAGTAATTTCAGTGGCGCAGCTATTTTGTCTCTTCTGAGAGTCACTGAAATGGCAACCCACTCCAGTATCCTTGCCTGGAGAAGTCCATGGACAGAGGAGCCTGGCGGGTGAAAGTCCGTGTCGCAGAGTCGGACACGATTGAGCAACTTTCACTTCACTTCACTTTGAAGGTCACTGGCTTGCAGATTACCCCAAATACCACTAGATGGCGCATAAATCGGCCCTCGTCTCTCCAGTACCCCCAGTCATGGGAGTCTCTTGAGTTGGTGTTTTGAAATCTGCTTTCCTCCAAACGAATTAACTCCTGATAAGCAGGGAAAGATTACATTAGGACCATTTTCCAAATGAGTGTAAAATACTCAGAAACATTCCAATAAAGATTATATGCATTTTCTGGGCTTGCAAGTTAATTGATTATAAAATAATAAAACTACCACCAATTCAGTATTTACATTTTTTTCTATTTATTGATGGCCGTGCTGAGTTTTCATTGCTGCACTTGGGCTTTCCCTAGTTGCGGCGAGCAGGGGCTGCTCTCCAGCCGCAGGGCGTGGGCTTCCCTTGGTGGTGGCTTCTCCTGTTTCAGAGAACAGGCTCTAGGGCATGCAGGCTTCAGTAGTTGTGGCGCACGGGTGTAGTTGCCCCTTGGCGTGTGGAATCCTTCCAGACTAGGGAGAAGGCAGTGGCACCCTACTCCAGTACTCTTGCCGCGAAAATCCCATGGACGGAGGAGCCTGGTCCATGGGCTGCAGTCCACGGGGTCGTGAAGAGTCGATCGCGACTGAGCGGCTTCACTTTCACTTTTCACTTTCATGCATTGGAGAAGGCATTGGCAACCCACTCCAGTGTTCTTGCCTGGAGAATCCCAGGGACGGAGGAGCCTGGTGGGCTGCCGTCTATGGGGTCGCACAGAGTCAGACACGACTGAAGCGACTTAGCAGCAGCAGCAACAGTGCACAGGCTTTGTTGCCTCATGGCATGTGGAATCCTTCCAGACTAGGGATCGAACCTGTGCTCCCTGCACTGGCAGGCAAATTCTTAACCACTGGACCACTAGGGAAATCCCAGGAGTTTTACTAATGCTTCATTATTTGAATTAAAATGGTTAAAAAATTTACAGGAATTCCCTGGTGATTTAGTGGTTAGGACTCTGTGCTTCCATTACAGGGGACATGGGCTTGATTCCTGGTTCAGAAACTAAGATCCTGAATGCTGTGAAGCATGGCAAAAAAAAAAAAAGAAAGAAAAAAGTCAATAATTTCAGAATTATTTTCCATTTAATTAACACAGAAGTATTTATCAGCACAAGGCCTGGATCCAAAACACTGTTAGGTGGCCCATGAAACTGTGTAAATTTCTAAGATCAGAAGAAATAAATAAGCTCTTAGGATGAGAATTATATTCATCTTTACATCAATACAGTCCTAAAAATGTAAAAATTTTGAATTTTTATAAAATTTAAATAAATTAAAAGGTTGGTTTTATTTCATTTGATAAATGAAATTTTATTTAAATAAAAATTAGAAATAAAATTTACTTAAAAATAAAAAAACAATTTTTTTCTTTGGCTATGTGTCATGGCTTTCAGAACCTTAGTTCTTCAACTAGGGATTGAACCTGGGTCTCCTGCAATGGAATCAAGGAGCTTAACCACTGGGAAGTCAGGGAATTCCTTCCCTTTTTAAAAATAATTTTCAGGAATTCCCTGGTAGTCCAATGGTTAGAACTTGGTGCTTTTAATGCTGAGGGCCCCGGGTTCAAGCCCTGGTTGAGGAACTAGGATCCCACAAGCCTCGAGGCTTGGGCAACCCCACCCCCCAAACAAACAAAAAACCCCCAAAAGCAATTTTTATGGAGGAAAGCGAAAGTGCCTAGGGACTGTGGAAGACATATAGCCTTGGGTATCAAATTTTCTAAAAGTATTACTTTGTTCATTTCAGATATCAATGTTACAGGCTTTGCCTTTCTTGGGTATCCTTTTCACATGGATAGTAGAGGATTCTGTAAATTCCTAGCCCACATCCCCTTGGCTGCAATTTCCTGTCTTACCTGTCAGACTGAATTCCCTGTACATGTGGCAGGTGTGGGAATCCTGGGAGATTAAGGCCTCCTGGTAGAAATTCTTGAGCAAGATGATTGGGGATTGGAGGATAAACAGCCCAGTTCCTTCACTACCCCTCAAGGACCTCCAGGTGGGATTGAATTGTAGTAATGCTCCTGAAGAAAGTCACTGGCCACCCGGCTCTACAAGGATTGGGTCACAGACCACTGCAGCCACTGACCCTCAACACACCCTGAAAGGAGTTCAGGGTGGGGATCAGGAATGAAATTCTTCGTGTTCTGGGAAAACTGGCAGAACAGCCCTTCAGATAATTAGATTTTCAGGAGAGATTTTTATGATCCCAATTTCTTGCATCACTGACTCAATGGACATGAACTTGAACAAACTCTGGGAGATAGTGAGGGACAGGGGAGCTTGGTGTGCTGCAGTCCATGGGGTCGCAGAGTCGTATACAACTTAGTGACTGAACAACGACGGAGTTTCTTGCATCTTCCCGAAGTTAGAAAAGCACTAAAATCAATAATCTGCTCCTTGTGACTAGCAGCAACCTTCTACTGAGGTGCATGCTTGATTGCCCTTCCCCTTTCTCCAAAATCTGACTCCCCTGCACGGCCACCCCACCCCCCACCGCCCCACTTCCAAGCAGTTGCTCAGAGCTCTCTGAGGGGCTGTCTCCCAAGCTTTGAAGTGTTAGTCACTAGTCAGGTCTGACTCTTTGTGCCTCCATGGACTTTAGCCTGCCAGGCTCTTCTGTTTATGGAATTCTCCAGGCAAGAACACTGGAGTGGGTGTTCCCTTTGGCAGGGGATCTTACCCACTCAGGGATCGAACCTGGGTCTCCCACATTGCAGGCGGGTTCTTCACTGTCTGACTGCCAGGGCAGACCTCTCAAGCTTTAGTGCTCCAGTAAGTCCCCAACTTAAACTGAAACTGACAGCTCTCGCGTTGTGTGCTTTTATTTCAGTCAACATCTTGGTAACACACCTTTTATGGTCTGTCTCCCTTCACCACTCCACCACTCCTGTCTTTGGAGATGATGTTCCAGATAAATTACTTGCTTTTGAATCCTTGCCTCAGGATCTGTTTCTAGGGGAATTCAGACTAACGCCCTGAAGTTCTTACCCCCTCTCCCTGCTCCAAATTTACTCCTTATAAGGTTCTTGTGATTTTAAAAAAAAAAAAATTTTTTTTTAATCAAGAACATTTTTTTATTTTATTAAAAAAATTTTTCCCCTAGTTTTTCGCCATGTGTGACATGCGGGATCTAATTATTTGATGGGGGATCAAATCCGTGCTTCAGTGTAAGCATGATGTCTTCGTCACTGGACAGGCAGGGATGTCCCTCTTTTCTTTTGTTTGTTTTTTTTTTCAATTGAAATGTGTTTGACTGTGTAACTTTAAGGTATATCCTATATTGATATATTGTAAACATAATTACCACTGTAGCCAGGCTTCCTAGGTGGAGCTAGTGGTAAAGAACCTGCCTGCCAGCACAGGAGATGTAAGAGATGTGGGTTCGACTTTGAGGTTGGGAAGATCCCCTGGAGATGGTAAACCTCTCCAGTACTCTTGCCTGGGAAATCCCATGGACAGAGGAACCTGGAGGGCTACAGTCCAAAGGGTCACAAAAGAGTCAGACACAACTTTGCAACTCAACAACAATTAAGATCTAGTCTCTTAGCAACTTTGATGTTTATAATATAAAATGGTGTATATTCACTATGCCATGCATTAGATCTCTACGGCTTATTTCCTGATAGTTGCAAGTTTGTATACTTAAACATCATCTCTCCAATTCCCCACCCACCTTCCAGCCCCTGGTAATGACCATTTTACTATTTATCCCCAACTCCCACCCATATATATATATATAAAGTTTGACTTTTATGTTCTACAAATAAGTAAGGTCGTATAGTGTTTTTCTTTCTCTGTCTGATATTACACTTAGCATTATGTCCTCAAAGTCCATTCATATTGTCAAATGGAAATATTTCCTTCTTTCTCATCTCTGAATTATATTCCGATGTGTATATGTACCAATCTTCCTTTTTCATTCATCTTTTAATGGGCACCCAAGTTATTTCCATACCTATGATTTTCTTGTCTATTGTAGAGCTGCTAGCTGTGTGATATTGGGAAAACCATGACCTCATTTCTTGTGTATTTATTTTTGCTATTTATTTATTTGACTGCATTGGATCTTAGTTGCAGCATGCGGGATCTTCGCTGCTGTGTGAGGGCTCTGTAGTTGTGTCACTGGGACTCCAGAGTTCTGGGGCTCGGAAGTTGCCTTGGGCCACCTCATGGGCTTAGCTGCTGCCCAGCATGTGGGATCTTATTTTCCCAACCAGCGATGACAACTGCGTCCCCTACATTACCAGGCGGATTCTTAACTGCTGGCCTGCCAAGGAAGTCCCCCAGTGGCCTCATTTCTGTCCCTCTTTCCTTTTTTTTTTTTTGTAAAACAGGGATGATTATCCTTTCTCAATGGGACATGATGTTCAATAGAGCGTTACTGGATTGTCCTTTCCATTTCCTCTGCCTTCTCCTCTCAGGTTCCTGAGAAGCAGCAGGAAAATGCCACCTGGCTGGTGACAGAGTTTTTGCTGGTGGGTTTCTCCAACCTCCCAGACCTGAGGACCACCCTTTTTGCACTGTTCTTCCTCGCATACCTGGTCACCCTCAGCGGCAACGTCACCATCATCACCGTCATCCACGCGGACCGGACCCTGCACACGCCCATGTACCGCTTCCTGGCGGTGCTGTCCCTCTCTGAGACCTGCTACACTCTGGTCACCATCCCCAACATGTTGGCTCGTCTGTGGATGGAGAACCAGGCCATCTCCATCTCTGGCTGTCGGGCTCAGATGTTCTTCTTCCTGGGCCTGGGATGCAGTCACTGCTTCCTCCTCACTCTGATGGGTTACGACCGCTATGTGGCCATCTGCCACCCTCTGCGCTATTCGGTGATCATGAGACCCACAGTTTGCCTCTGTCTGGGAGCCCTGGTTTTCTGCTCCGGCTTCTCGGTGGCCTCCATCGAGACGAGCCTGGTCTTCTCCTCACGCTTCTGCCGCAGCAACCGGGTGGAGCACTTCTTCTGCGACATCGCCCCGGTCCTGAAGCTCAGTTGCGCGGAAAGTGCCAGCAAAGCGCTGGCCATCTTCTTCCTGAGTATCCTCGTGGTACTAATCTCCTTCCTCCTTATCCTCCTCTCCTATGCCTTCATCGTGGCCACCCTCCTGAGGATCCCCTCGGCCGCTGGCCGGAGCAAAGCCTTCTCTACCTGCGCTGCCCACCTCACCGTGGTCATCGTGCATTTTGGCTGCGCCTCCATCATCTACCTGAGGCCCGAGTCCGGAGGGAGCCCTGACCAGGACCGCCTGGTGGCTGTGTTCTACACGGTGGTGACACCGCTGCTGAACCCGGTGGTGTACACTTTGCGCAATAAGGAGGTGAGGGTGGCTCTGAGGAGGATCCTGGCCCGAAGCCACGTAATTTTAAAATAAACACTCCCTGGGACTTTTCTGATGATCCAGTGGCTAAGCCACAGCACTCCCAATTCAGAGGGCTCAGGTTCCACCCGTGGTCAGCGAACTAGATCCCACATGTCAGCAACTAAGAGTTCATTTCGAGCTGTGGTGCTGAGAAGACTCTTGAGAGTCCCTGGGACAGCAAGAAGATCAAACCCGTCAACCCTAAAGGAAATCAACCCTGAATATTCATTGGAAGGACTGATACTAAAGCCTCAGCTTCAGTACTTTGACCACTTGATGCAAATAGATGACTCATGGGAAAAGACCCTGATACTAGGAAAGATAGAAGGCAGGAGGAGAAGGGGACAACAGAGGGTGAGATGGTTGGATGGCATCACCAACTCAAGGGATATGAGTTTCAGCAAGCTCCGGGGGATGGTGGAGGACAGGGAAGCTTGGTGTCCATGGCATCGCTAAGAGTGACTGAACAACATCAAAACCATAAGCAAAAAATAAAAATAAAAAAAATCCTGCATGCTGCAGCTAAAAACCTGGTACCACCAAAAAAATTAAAAAACTAAGGAAAAAAAAAAACCCCACAAAACACTCTCTCTACGTTTCCCCTCTAGCTTTTTCATGAACACGTGCCCTGCCAGATACTCGGTTTCTCTGGCACTCAACTCCCCAAACTGGAAAACAGATTACTCCCATAACCTTAAATGAAACAGTCTAGGTGAGGCAATTCACAAACAGTGCCTGGGACCCAGCAGAAACTCCATGAAAGCTGCCTTTCCCCTTCATCTTCAAGTACAATTTAAAAAGTTGTGATACGAGAGACAGGCAGTATTAGCAAGAGGAGGGTTTCTTTGTCTTGTAAAAATCTTGGTGCTGAAAGATCCGAAGGCATTTTCGTAGCCAGGCAGAACCGGAAGGACTAGCGCTGCTCTACTCAGTGTCCTGCAGCAAGCACACACTCCTTCTCAGATGCAGAGCATCCTCTCTGAGGGCATAGCTTGATGAATCATCTGCTCACAACATCCGGTCCAAACTGTCCCTGTGAACTCCAGACTGGTTTCTTGTGGCTGGTGACTCACAGACTTGGAAAAAAAAAAAAAAAGACAAAAACTTCCAATCTACATGCAAAATAAATGTTAAAGACACAGTGAGCCCAAAACCTCAGTGGAAACACACGGAAGTCACTGAATTTAGCAGTTCAAATGTTTAGTTAAGCAGGACTTGTGAAGACTCCTTCATTGCTGTGAGTAACGTCTTTGTCCCTGGCCCTTGGCTCAGTTCTCTGGGAGGTTCCTTGCAGCCCTCAGTTCCCCATCGCTACTTCTGAAGCTTTCTCGTTTCATTTCCTACTGGGATGGCTTTAAGGGCCTCATGGCGTAACCCTGGGCCATTGTTTTCTTTTTTTTGGCCTCAAGGCTTGCAGGCTCTTAGTACCTGGGGCCCACAGTGAAAACCCCAAGTCCTAGGACTGTCAGGAAACTCCCAGGGAGTGTACCAGAGAGTCATGATCCTTTGGAGGCCAAGTTCATAATTTCTCTCAAAAATGTAGTAGGTGCCTGGTCTTTTTATCTCCAGACAGCTCCACGTGCAAGTAATGACAAAGATTTCTCCTGACACAGCTCTTTGGTTTCTCCTTTTCATTTCTTAGACTGGGGCAAAAATACTTACAACATAAAACTGACCATCTTAACTACCTTTATTTATTTATTTAAAAATTGTTTATTTATTTGCCTGCATTAGGTCTTAGTCTGGCGTGTGAGATTAAAAAAAAAAAAGTTTATTTATTTGACTGTGCCAGGTCTTAGTCACAGCATGTAGGATCTAGTTTCCTGACCAGGGATTGAACCCAGGCCCCTCTGCATTGGGAGCTCTGAGTCTTAGCCACTGGACCACCAGGGAAGTCCCCGAATGTGAGATCTTTAGTAGCAGCATGCACGATCTTTTTAACTTCCCAGGTGGTGTAGCTGGTAAAGAATCTACCTGCCAATGCAGGAGACACTGGTTTGATCTCTGGGTAGGGAAGATCCCAGCCCAGGGATCAAACCTATATCTCTTACATCTCTTGCTTTGGCAGGTAGATTCTTTACCACTAGTACCACTTGGGTAGCTCAGTGGTATTAGATCCATTTAGAATGTCTTGCCACCATCCCCACCATCCATCTCCAGAGAAACTCCGAAATATCAATAGTAAGACCACTGAGAGAGGAGGCTGGGCCCTGCCCAGATAAAAGACCAAACGTTTTTTCCTTAAAATAAAAACCCAATTTATTTATTTGTTTGGCCACACCGGGGATTAGTTGTGGCACGTGGGACCTTCCCCTGTCTTCACTGTGGCATGTAGGATCTAGTCCCCTGACTAGGAATCAAACCTGGGCACCCTGTGTTGGGAGCATGGAGTCTTAGCTACTGGACCACCAGAGATGTCCCAAGACCACATATTTCTCCCTCTTGAAGTTAAGGAGAACTTCTTGACTAGAAAACTTCTTGGTGGTCGAAAGTCTACCCGTAGGACTCTTTGCTGGAATTTATCTCGGCTAAGAAATGCTTGTGTGCACCTGTGAGGACCTGAGATACATCAGATACGGACTCAGAACCAGGCAAATCAGTGAAAGAAATGCCCCACTAAAAGTGATTCAAACCCTCCGACTCTCTTTCTGAGTCCGCCCACGTGTCTACTCACACGTACTGTATTCTTTTTCTTCCTAATAAACACTTCACTTGTTTCACTACTTTCTGTCTTTGTGCGAAGACAGAAGGTCTTTCTGTCTTTTGTGCAAAGTCGAAGGGCCAGGGTCTGTGTCACTGACCACTGGTCTAGTGGCTGAGATTCAGCGCTCTCACTGTTGCAGCCCAAAGTTAATCTATGGCTGGGAACGGAAACCCTGCTTCAAGCTGCTGCTGGCCTGAGGTCACCTGAGATCAGTTAGACCTTGGCATTCTCTCAAGGATGTGGAGAAATGGTCAGTTTCTTGCTATAACTGCCTCCTCAGGGCCCTTTGTATCGCTGCTTCTCTATGAGCCCCCAAGTCACCAGAATCAGCCAATTTAAACTATAGTCTGCATGGAGAGAGAATACCTTCATGTTATTAGAGCCCCTCTACCTCTGCATGCCCCAGAACGCGCATGCATGCTCAGCTGCTCAGTTGTGTCTGACTCTTTGCAACCTCATGGACTGTAGCCCTCCAGGTTCCTCTGTCCATGGGATTCCCCAGGCAAGAATACCAGAGAGGCTTGCCATTTCCTCCTCCAGGGGATCGTTCCAACCCAGGGATCAAACCCTCATCTCCTGCATTGCCGGTGAATTCTTTACCATCTTCAGTTCAGTTCAGTCACTTAGTTGTGTCTGACTCTTTGCAACCCCATGGACTGCAGCACGCCAGGATTCCCTGCCCATCACCAACTCCTGGAGTTTACTCAAACGCATGTCCATTGAGTTGGTGATGCCATCCAACCACCTCATCCTCTGTCGTCCCCTTCTCCCCCTGCCTTCAATCTTTCCCAACATCAGGGTCTTTTCAAATGAGTCAGTTCTCATCAGGTGGCCAAAGTATTGGAGTTTCAGCTTCAACATCAGTCTTTCCAATGAACACTCAAGACCGATCTCCTTTAGGATGGACTTTACTGCCTTAGCCACTGGGAAAGTCCACCTCTCTCTTTAATGATAGTGGGAAGAGCAACGACCATAACAAATAGCCTGGCTTTCCCTAACCACCTCCTAGAGAGCTACAGACTCAACCAACAGAGTCGGCTATGCATGCCTCACAGTTGTGCTTGCACTTGGTGAGGATCACTGCCGGCCCAGGTGGCACTGTCTCTGGTTCAAGGAGATGGGAGCAGAGACTGGGGCCTTGCGCCACAGTTTGGAAGGAGCCTGATGACATGGGCTCCTTCTTATTCTTGTTTAGAGACGAGTTGACTTATTTGCTTTTGGCTGCTCCGAGTCTCCTTTGCTGTGTGCAGGCTTCTCTCTAGTTGCAGCGAGCAGGCCTTCTCACTCTAGTGGCTTCTCTTGCTGCAGACCATGGGCTCTAGAGGGTCTGGGGCTTCAGGAGTCGCTGTGAGTGAGCTCTAGAGTACAGGCTCAGTAGTTGGGGCACATGCGCTTAGTGGCCCCTTGGCATGTGAGATCTTCTGGGACCAGGCCTAACCTGTGTCCTCTGCATTGGCAGGTGGATCTTTAACCACCGCGTGCCATGCGGTGAGGCAAAAAAAAAAAAATTCCGTTCTGGTTTTGCAACTCACTTAAGATAAAATTCAACATAAGCACAGGGGTATCTTGGTGGGTCCCTAACACTACACCCTGGGATAGGCATGAAGGAGCTATATGGTTGAAGCACAGTGCCCATTTTTGAGGTGCTCCCAGTCTTGATTCTCAGGCAGCGCTGCTTGAATTCACATTCTGCCTCTATCACTTAAAAGCTGTGCAACCTTGAGTAACTTCCTTTGTTGTAGCCAGGTGTTCTGGGAAACCAACTCAATCAGAAGGACAATGCAGATGGTGGAGTGCAGTTTATTACACCACCGGGCCCAAGGCAGAGTCTCCTCTTAGCCAAAGACCGCGACCAGTTTTTGTGAAAACTTTATATACCCTAAGTGTACGTGCTCAAACCCACCTTCCCAAATTCTCTGAAACTAGTCTGAACAAAAGAAAAGAAAGATACAATCAAAGTTAACCTGTATGCCTTAAGCCTAGGTAGTTAACAGTGGACAATTATCAATTGGCCTGCGGTCATACCCCAATAAACATAATATAATTTATGATTCTATTCAGTTACACAGATAATTAAGGTATTCTTTTAGGTGACGGAGAGTCTAGGTACGAGCCCCGGGGCTCTTCCATCTGGGGGTCTGGATTTCCAGTTGGTACCTTGTTTCCATAGATACTGGGCGTATAGTTCAAAGTCCACAGTCCGGCCCAAGATGGAGTCCTGCTTTCAAGATGGAGCTTGTTCTGTCCGTTTCCTCCATTCCCCGCCTTGATGCTCTTATCTCATAGTATGAGCATCACTCATAGGGATATATTGCACCCTGGCTCTCTGACCGCCAATTTGGGAGAACGACACTGACCTTTGGGTTACAAAGTTCATAATACATTGTAAAATGCAGGGTCCACAAAGCAGAACTATCAAGGCAACTATAACAATAGTAAACATAGTTAGTTTTCCACCAATCGCCCTTCACCCAAGACAGGACTGAAGTCCAGAAAGGAATGTTTTCATTTGACATTGCTTTTACCTGGTTTTTCATGTCATCTAAAGCAGCTGATGCATTGCCAGATAAACCAGGAATATATACATAACATTCAACCTTAATTATAGCACAGATCCCTCCTTGAGCAGCTGTGAGCATGTCCAAAGCCATTCTATTTTGAATTACTGCTTTTCTCATTTGGATTTGTTATTCATTTAAGGCTTGGATGGCTTTAGCACTATCTAGGAGGGCCTGTTTTGTGAAATTAGTCAAGGCTTCTACTTTAATCATAATATCAGTTGTCCCTATAGAAGGTACGAATAGGGCAGCAATATACTCCTACCACTGAAACACAGACCTTGTGCACCTAGCAGGTAAACAAGGTAGATTTACCGGGGCCTGTTGTAGCTTAGGCTTTATGCTGCCATGGGTAAAAGCGAATCTCAGTGTGCAGCAGCCTACCTAGCCGATTGGTAACCAAGGCCAAAGGTTAGGCCCACAAAGCCATTGGGTTGCGTTGGGTGCCACCCAGTGGATTCCAGGGTTATATTTCCAATAGGAGCCTGGCCAGTGGATGGACTTGTTGGGGTGGTATGTGACCTTGAATGTTGGTTTACATTGTTCGGGGGATAGATACCCCACGTATTTTAGTTCTTTTGGGTCTAATGGACAGTCACCAAACCCTACCCTTTGTTCTTTTTGTTCCCAGCATATAGTGGCGGGAGTAATTAATTGACCCTTTTCTGGGGTCATGCAGAAATATTCATCCCAGACTTGGTAGAATTGTTCAACATACCTAGAGGCCTGATCTCCCTCGCTGGTCAGGGAGCTTTTCTCCTTTTTGTTCTTTAAAGGATAGGCTTTTGTTACTTCTATGAAACTGGTGTTTACATCAAATGTAACCCCATGACCTGAGTCTATTGACTGTAGGTCTGGCTTACATCAAGGGGGCAGGGAGAGATTATGATTGACAAGAGAAAGGAAAGTCTCTTTTTGTTGTCCCAGAAAAGAGCAGAGTGGTTTAAAATCTCCTTGGTGGATTGGTGACACCCACCAAGGAAGTCCATCCATCACAGACGGAGGCATAGCCCCACATATCCAGCAGCTGGAAGTATTGTGGAAGTCTGTGTAGGAACGTGCCCATGAGATGAAAACATTGTCCTGAGCTGGAACGGAAGTTAAACTCAAAATCACGTTGATGAGGCCAAGCAGCAGGAGTTGATTATGTGGCTTCATCCTGAAGGGGCTCGTCCTGAATCTTCTTTTCCTTCTTCTTCTTAAGGATGATCTTAGTCTCTTGAGGGTCAGTAGGGTCCCTCTGGGCAGTCCACTGAGCGTTTTCTGGGTCTGGTGGTATGTGCTCTTCATCCTCATGTGGTGAAGCCAGGGAGTGACACCTGCAACTTTAACTACTGTAGGGGTGATTGGAACAACATATGGACCCTCCCAATGTGTGGCCAAGGAGCCGTGTTTCCAGTCCTTGACCCACACCTGATCCTGGACACAAATTCGTGAATCTGTTCCCTAAGGGGGAATGGCACCCTTTCCTGTACAGACTTAGCTACCTGATTTATTACCTTACCCAGTTGTTCCACCTGTTGTGAAATCTCATCTCCCCTTACCTGAGGCAAATTTGTTGACACCTGTTTTATTATGGGAGGGACCTCCCATACACAGTTTCGTATAGAGAATAGCCAAGGGACCGTGGGGCCATCCTGAGTCTGAGCAGAGCCATCGGAAACAAGTCCATCTAGAAGCAGTCAATCACTATGATCCACTTGGAGAGTGTCTCTTTAAGAGTCTGGTTGGTTCCTTCCACCATCCCAGAACTCTGGGGCCTATAGGCTGTATGTAATTTCCACTAAAAGTGTTGCTTACTTGTTGTACTAAATCAGCCACAAAAGCCGGGCCATTGTCTGATACGATGCTGGTAGGAAACCAAAATCTAGGTACTATCTCCCTAAGCAGGCACCGGGCTACTTCTGATGTTCTTTCAGTCCGGGTAGGAAAAGCTTCTACCCATCCCGAGAACGTACATACCGTGACCAAAAGGTAACGGCAGGATTTCATTTCACATACCGTGACCAGCAGGTAACGGTAGGGTCTGTGAGGTTTCATTTCAGTGAAGTCCACTTCCAGGTGTTCAAAGGGCAGCGTGCCTTTTAGCTGAAATCCTGGAGGTTTTTGTCTGTGCCGACAGGCAGCATTGACCTGTGAGCAGGCAGTGCAGTTGTGAGATTCTGTCCCACATAGGGAAGAGAGGTGGGGAAGCAAGAAATATTTTTGAATTAGCTCTTCCAGTTTATCATGGCCTAGGTGGGTTGCTTGGTGTGTTTGGCTTACCAGAGTGGGTGCCAGGTCCTCCGGTACCGATAATTTGCCACCTGGCAATTCCCACCATCCCTTTTCAGTCCTGATGGCCCCTTCTGCTTTGGCTAGTTAGTTTTGGGCTTCCGTGTATTTTGGAGAGTCCAGCGTTAGCTCAGGCAGCTCCGCCAATATGAGAGCTTTAATAGGGGCCTCACTTGTCACCCCCAAGCCCTCAGCTGCTTGTTTGGTGGTCTTATCTGCCAGTCTGTTTCCCTGAGCCCGAAGGGTATCCTCTTATTGATGTCCTCAGCAGTGTATGACTGCAACCCTTTCTGGTTCCCAGACAGCATCTAATAAGGTCAGAATTTCTTCCTTAGTTTTAATTTCTTTTTCACTGGCTGTCAAAAGGCCTCTCTCTTCAGCTGCTTGTTTGGTGGTCTTATCTGCCAGTCTGTTTCCCTGAGCCCGAAGGGTATCCTGTTATTGATGTCCTCAGCAGTGTATGACTGCAACCCTTTCTGGTTCCCAGACAGCATCTAATAAGGTCAGAATTTCTTCCTTAGTTTTAATTTCTTTTTCACTGGCTGTCAAAAGGCCTCTCTCTTTATACAGATCCCTGTGTACATGTAGTGTGGGAAAAGCACACCTGGAGTCGGTGTCAACGTTTGTCTTCTTCCCTTTTGACAGCTGAGCCAGACCTAACCTCGTATATCAAACCAGGCAGCTCGTCTGGTCACACTACCGTCTCTCGCTCGGAGTCGCTACCAAAGAAGGTACTCATGACGTATTCCCGACAGTCGTTGTCCTTGTTTCGCCAGGCTGGTGCTGTTGGTGTACAGGACCCAATCTGGGTCCAGGATTAGCTGGTCTCTCAAGTCAGGTCTGCTGGCATATTTCCTTGCAGTCATGTGAGGGTCCACCTTCCTCCACAGGAAGGAGAGTGGCCGGATTCAGGGCCTGACGAGGCTCAGTAGTAACATGGAGGTTTTCGCATAACAGTCTCTGGTATTGAATAATCCGGGATGTCAACAGCCATTTATGGGGGTCCCCTCACAGGAGGGTGTTGACCTCATGCGGGACTTCTGCGATCAGATCTTGGCCCAAAGTCAGCTTGGTTGCCTCCCGGACCAGTAAGGCAACTGCAGCAACTGCCCCTGCCTGTAAGCATCCCAGCCACCCAGTGGCAACGTTGTCCAGCCGTTTCGGGAGATAAGCCACAGGTCTGTCCCATGTCCCCATAGTCTGGGACAACACTCTCATAGCCACCTTGTCCTTTTCAGTCACGTGCAGAGTAAATGGCTTCGCAAGGTCTGGCAGGCCCAAGGCGGACGCTGACATAATTGTACCGGGTTTGAGTTCTAATACCAGTGGGACTTGTTTTGCAAGCCTGGGGGTGTTATCTTCCACTCAGACCTCAGGGAATTGTTGAGTTAACTCTCCCTCTCGACTGTTTAGCCCAGCCGGTTTCCCTTCCGGGATATCGTGCAACCTCCATTCATCTTGAGGGGTTACTGAGGAAGAGTACATAGGTGGTTGAGCCCACTTGCAGGGTGGGTCTTTCGTGAGGGGGAAGGTCACTTGTGTCCCCAATTTAGACAGCAAGTCTCTTCCCAACAAAGGTATTGGGCATTCAGGGATGTATAAAAATTCATGAGTCACTTCATGAGTCACTACCCCCCATCTGACATTTTCGGGGTAAGCTTGAGACACAAAGGCTGCATTTATCACCATCTGAGACCCAGCAGCCTCTGGGTCTATTGGCATATAAAATATATAGGCTTCGCACAGTCTTTCATAGAACTCAGAGGGTGATTCATTTTCCCTTTGAATCACTTCAGAGGGTTTTGCCATACTCATAGGTTTTCGGGCCCCCTTCTTGAGACCTTGTAAAATAGCCACCCACTATCTCTCCAGGTGGTCCCTTCCTTCCTCTGTGTTACAGTCCCAGTTGGGTCTCTTATCGGGGGCGGCTAGTTCTGCCCACTGCTGCGGGTTTGCAGTACCCCCAGGTGCCATTTCTCTTAACCATTTTCTGGCCTCAGTTAGGATCCTGTCTTTCCTCAGTGCTGAAAAGGGAGACTAGTACTTGGATTATGTCATCCCATGTAGGGTGGTGGGTTCGAAAAATAGTCTCCATTAGCCTAATCATGGCTTGTGACTCCTCCAGGTACAATGGAGTGTATCTCTGCCAGTTTAATATATCCGTAGAGGAAAATGGCCGGTGATAATAAGCTACAGGGGGCGGATGGTAGTGCCCACATGCGTCCTGAACCAGAGGCTGTTGCAGCTCTCTGAGGGGCATCTGTAGTGGGGTTCTTTCCCTCTGTTCCTTGGCGGAGTGCAGCCTCTGTCTAATTCCTGTGTTTTCTTTCCCCTTCCCATCAGTACTCACCGGGAGAGGTGGATACAATCTAGGAGGTCCGGCTGAGGTGGACTCCTGGGGGCGTTGACCAGAGGTCACCATCGCTGGGGCTGGAGCCTGCCAAAACGGCGGCTCTACTATCTCCAGGAGAGTTGACAGAGGAGCAGCGGCTCTTGCGGGAGCTTCACCTGGCCCTGGATCGGGCATTACGGTGGCCTCTGGTCCTGGTGGGGCACTGGGTGGTGGGCATGTCATCATCCAGTACAGAGGAGGGGGCAGGTCATCCCCACCCAAATCCTGTAGAATTTCTTTTTTTAAAAAATCATCAGTCAATTTTTGTGCCATTAATATTTTTCCCTTTCCATTCTAGATACAGAACCTTGTCCAAGTAGGAGGGTCTTGAGCTAATCCTAGCCATGAGTCAATATATGGGTATTGATCCGGGTGACCTGGCTTTCCTTTGACTACTGTATAGACTGTGTCCACTATTTTTAAGTTCATGGTGTCCGCCGGTGGCCATCCTACTCCAATAGAGGGCCATTCGACCTCACAGAGTATGTGGAGGCGGTTAGGCATCATCTTCACCCCATAGTCTCCTCCAAATCCCTTCTTTAAATTTTGATCATGCACTCCAGCACAGTCGTCTTAGATTCACCTCCCCCATCTTGCTTACCTTCTCAGACCTTCTTCTACTTTTTCTTTTCGTTCTGAAGTTCTCGGTACCCTATGTACTTCTGATATTTCCACTCAGTGAAACACTTAAATTTGCCATTCCGCCTCCTTCCTAACTGGGGTGAGAAGAGCCTCACCTGCCAGATCCCAGAGGGAGAAGGGGGATCAGTGTGTCTTCACCTGCTGGTCAGCACGGCTGAACCAGAACACCACGTAGTCCAAGACTGTTTCTCCCTTAACTTTTAAAGTCTGCTCTGGCTTGGTGGGCTTGATCGGGTGCAGATGAAAACACTGATGGGTTAAAAATCCCATGTCCCAGGCCATTTTGGCTTTTCCTGAGAAAAGCCAATTCGTACTCATTTATGTATCCCCCTCCTTCTAGCCTGACAATTCCAAGGGGGTCAAGAATTTCTTAACAAATGGGACACCTCCTTGGCGAGGGCAGAATATGAGCACACAAAGACCAAATTTCTTCTCTTAACAACCCCCTGGCGATTTCTTGGTAATAATTTTCCCCAAGACGGTGTGGACACCACCTCCTAAATGACATTCACAAATTTCCTTCCTAAGCCCTAACATGCTCGTCAACCTATGCACCAAGCAATCGCTGCCACCTGCCTATTCCAGGGTCCTGTGGGTCCACGCCCCTTCTAGTGCCTCCCAGGGGGGTGATCAGGCCCCCTCTTCCACCCTGCCTGATGGGTTCCTCCTCACCTGAGCGCTCAGTTCCCCTGCTGCCGTTCACGACCTGCTATTGTGAAAGGTCCGGGTGGTGAGAAGCAGAATCCTTCCAGAAGGGAGAGGCACCTTCCCCCTCTAGAAGATTCAAGCCTCAAGGTCTCAGAGTAGTCCCAAATGGGACTTGTCTCCTCAAAGTGAGGAGTTTCCTGGGCAATGCACCAAATGTTGTAGCCTCACGTTCTGGAAAACAAACTCACTCAGAAGGACAATGCAGATAGTGGAGGGCACTTTGTTACACCTGAGGGCTCAAGGCGGAGTCCCCTCTTAGCCAAGGACCCCACCAGCTTTTGAGAAAACCTTATATGCCCTAAGTGTACATGCTCAAACCCACCTCCCCAAATTTTCTGAAACTAGTCTGAACAAAAGAAAAGAAAGATACAACCAACGTCAACCCGTGATTCGTATGCCTTAAACCCATGATTTGTATGCCTTAAGCCTAGGTAGTTAACAGTGGATAATTATCAACAGGCCTGTGGTCATACCCCAATAAGCATAACAGAATTTATGATTCTGTTCGGTTACACAGATAATTAGTGTTAGGTAGTTAGAATACGGAAAAGGAGTCCAGAATGGCGGTAGCTAAAAGACAAAGGGAAAAGCCTGTGAAAATAGAACAAAGGAAGGTCGAAGACCGAAGACCGACTAGCCCAATTTACATAGGGCAGGCCCAGGGGGCGGGAAATCATTTAAAAAGATGAGCCAAAGAGAAGGGCTGGGGGTCTCTCTCTTTCCTGCAATGCGTGCGCTCATTCTCTCTCTTTTCTCTTTGCGTCTCTGGGTAGGCATGCCCTCATGCCTCGAGACGTATTTTCCTGTTATTTTCTAAATAAAACTCAGCTGTAATACCGAGCTGTAATACTGATCTGTCCAAGAGCTATAACAGAGTCTATTTGAGACCTAAGATCTATAACAGGGCCTGTCTGAGAGCCGTGACACGCCAAGGGCTTTAACGTCCGTCACTTCAAATTTTTGTTGAGATGAGACAGAACCGAGGAGATCACACTCCTCTGACATCTCTGGTGCTGTGACTTGGGTTTAACCTGGCTGAAACGACCTTGGCGTGGCTCCTGCAAATAGGAGGCCAAGCACAGCAGGAGCCCAACCTGGCAAAAGCTCCAACGGTAGAATCAGAATGCGAAGAAAACCCAGCGCAAAGTGACAAGAGGCCCATCCCGCCAGAAACCAGGACAGTGAAAAACGAACTCAGCAGAAAGCTCACGTGAATCAGTCTCAGATTCCAGAAGACCTCCAGTTAAGGTAGGAGGTCCTCGCTCCTATGGCTGGAGGGACATATGCCTAACAAAATCATAATTCCTTTACAATCTGTCATTGCTTGTTTCCTCCTACCCGCCGCGAACAGGTGGGTGGCAGCGGGCGCAATTGAGGGACTCTGGAGAGGCTACTCCTCAGCAC